>BMAU01016238.1:0-60858 GCA_019973935.1 Trichonephila clavipes
TTTATTCTCTACAATTACTGTCGGGCATCCCTATTAATTAGCTGCCCTTATAGTATCTTTTCGGAAGAAAGAATGAGACCATCCTATTTTAGTGTTCAAAATATTTATTACATTTGTTTTATTTATAAAAGTGGTAAATATGAATTATAAAAAATTCTCTTTCAATTTCTCGACCATTAGCTGTCCATTTCATGTTTTTAAAAGACTTAAAAAAGGGCATTTAGTTATTTGCTTTAAAGAAATTTTGCAGTCACTTTTCGCACTTAAATAAAGTCAAGGTATTAAGCAGTTCTTGATTAAAAAAAACGAGCAAGCCTTATACAGTAGATTGATTGAATATTAACGTCGCACTGTTCAGCTACACTAGGGCTTTTAGCGACGAAACACGTAATTTTGAACCATGGTCAAGTGACGCGGACGAAACCAGAGCTGGCACCCCCTCTCCTAACTACCACACCACACCAACGGGAGGACGTTTCAGCTCTCGACAGATTTAACGTGCATCGCTGCCCTACACGGCGGGTCTTTAGTGGTACTGGGCTCGAACTCGTGACAAAGCAAACCACGGTCCGATACCTATACCACTCGGCTACCGCGGCCACCTTATACAGTAGTGGCATATGATGTGTGTAACATCTTACTTGTTACCGTTGTAAGAAAAAAAAAAGCTTGACACATCTTTGGGAAATTCCATATCGAAATATATTTGGGTCTTGAAGTGGTGAGGCCTGGTTTGAGAGACAGCTTCCTGATTTGTGAACTAAAAGAATCAGTGAGTTAACACTCTATTCGCTGCCTTGAAGTTATGGAACAGAAATTGATTGGAAAAAAGTGCTTGCCTGTGAGGGTTGCAGATTGAGAGTAATTTAAAATTAAGAAAGAAAAATGAAAATAAAATGGAAAATTAGAAAATGGTCCTTCGAAAAGTGGGGAATGGCACAATTACTGGAGGGGATTATATGAGTTCAAGAGGATTATTCTGGGCCTCTTATTATTGACATTGGGATTGTAATTTTTAAGATTTAAAACATTAAAGTTATTAGAATTTGGCAGATTATCAAAAAATTTAATTGTCATATTTTGAATACATTTTTTAAAAAGATAAATGTTAATAGCTTTATAAATATCTCTATTTTTAGTGTATCTACAAGCCTTAGTTATATTCCTGATTAAAGCATTTTGGGAAATTTCTAAAAGTTTAATGCTTGAATTAACTGCATAGTCCCACACAGGGCAAGCGTACGCTAAGGTAGGCAGCAAAACAGCACTGTAGAGAAGTACTTTGTTGCAAAGATACATTTGAGAATTCCGGCAGATTAAAAAGTAAATTGAGCGCAAGGCGTTCCGGAATTTTTCCCGCGCGTATATGATGTGTTGTTTCCATGATAAATGTTTGTCAAGATGTACTCCTAGGTACTTCGTGCTCTGAGACGAGTGCAGTTGCGTGGCAAAGAGGGATGGCGGTGTGACTGGTTTTCTTCTCCTGATGAAGAGTACGGCTATTGTTTTATCTACATTAATTTTTATTTTTCATGTGTTAAAAAGATTTCCAAGAAGGTGTAGGTAGGAGTTGATTGCACGGGTCATAGTGTCGTGATTTTTATAAATAGCCAGAATAGCAGTATCATCAGCATAAATATTAGTACTGGTTTGATGTTGAGTAGGTATATCATTAATACATATGAATAGCAGGGGCCCAAGAAGACTATGCTATTGTGGTAAATACGAAATAGTAACTTAAATCCTGAAAACAATGAATCCGGTATATGACTGGAAATAATTTTCTATCAAATAATTATATCTTTTTAATGAAAATTTTATTTATTTCATAAGGAGTAATGCAATTTTTTATCAATAATAATAATTATTATTCAATTTTGGGGAGAGCGGGGACAAAAGACTTACGATAACTAAAATGTGACTCATGTGATTTCAAAGTACCGGGTATTTCTAAATGAATATCGGAGTTTTTAACGCTTTATAGTACATATTACAAATAACTTACAAGTACAATTCATACATCGAGTGAAAGAGTATCAGAAACAATTTTACCAACAATATTACAAATGTTCAAAGTAATCCCCATTCGTCACACGGCACACATCCCATCGGAAGGCGAGTTCATCCTAAACTTTGTTCAGTGTGTCTGAGGTAATTCTTGCAGCGCCTGCTTCAGTCCTGTGTCTTAAGTCTGGAAGATCAGCTGGTAGCGGAGGTACGTGCACACAATCCTTAATGAACCCCCACACATAAAAATCACATGACGTCAGATCGGATGAACGTGGAGACCATGCGAAACTAGCTTTATCGTGAGGCCTTTTGTGGAAAATCCATTGGTCGAGTGCAATTATGTTCAACCAATCGCGTATTGAGAGATGCCAGTGAGGTGGTGCACCATCTTCTGCCAAATGAAGTTATCTGGTTCACTTGAAATAGCCATAGTTGTAAGGCATCAGGATAGACAGAGCCAGTTACAGTTAGTTCTCCGAAAATGAAAGACCCTTACACTTTCCGCCGAGATATGGTACAAAAACATTCAATTTAGGCGAGTCTCCTTGCGGTTCTGGCGCCTCGAGAGGATTTTCTACGCTCTAGATGCGCACGTTATGAGTGTTCACATGTCCACTCAGGTGTCCACCAGAAAGCTCGTTGCACAGTAATAGCAGATTCTGTCTTCGCCAACTGGGGAACACACAAAACGATTTCTGTTCACAGTCGCCATTTTTCTACTAGCGCGCTGATCGGCGGGGAAGGGGGATTAACATACGTTACGTGCGCATGCACACACATGCCAGCAAAGAAAACTGTTTCAGTTGATCTTTCATTCGATGTATGAATTGTAATTGTAAGTTAAATGTGTTATAAATACTGTAAAGCATTAAAAATCTAATATTCATTTATAAACACCCGGTATTTAAAAACCGACGAAAAAAACAGTGTCAATAACAGTACCACTGTTAGTTGTCGAAACATTTTGATTTGTGTTCATTTCGAGTTTGAGGTATTTGTACACTTTCGAAGAAAATATTTTGAAAAAACTGTAATATTTGCTATTAAAATATTTTTATTGATGAAATATAAATGATAAATGAGAAGTAAACTTTCAGCTCCTGATTTATAAATAATAATACTCTCTTTGCCCTCTGATTGATTTCTTTTTCCTTGTAGTTCTTAAAATTTTTCTACGCTGCTCTACATTTGGTGTTGAATGTCGTTCTGCGTCGTGAATTCTATTGATGTCAAGATGTTTGTATGATTTTAAAGCAAAATAACCAGGTGTTATATTAAGATTTTTTAAAATGTCAACACAACCCTTGTACCTACCATTAAATTGTATTACAGCATCCAATGCACCAGGTTTTAAAGTTTTGAGGCACACGAAACCTTTCGGTACTCTCTGCTATATAATGTCATTAAAACACTCATTTGAATTTTGTGTTTTGCCATGCAGGTATTTAGTAAGCAGTTCTTAAGTGCTTAATTCTAAATATGTAGACTTAATCATGTTTGACACATCATTTGATAAACCTTTATAATTTCCACTTTTTTTGCCACACTGTCAGTGCTCGCTGTAGTAGCACCAACTATCTTCTTGATTCGACACAGCCCACGCATAGGTCTCTCGATACTTGATGAGCAATGAAACAGGGCCGCAGTAACATTTTGATGAAGACCAGTCAGGTTTCCAACATTGCTACGAACAGCAATCCCATAATAGTTTTGAAATCGGTAAAAAAAGAGTCGGTAAGTTTACCTTGAACAGAAATATTTCAATTTTTCGACTTTAATTTTTTCAATCTCGTATCTACTTTCTTCTGATCATGACCTTTACATTCATATTTAGTGACGTTATCTTTCCCATAAGTATCTTTGACACTGATAAAGTCCTTAGAATCCACGTCACCATAATAATGTGCATATTTAAGACCCCGTTTGACAGTAAAACGTTGGAAGATTCTAGTAGCACCAACAGCTTCGATTTTTATAGCAGAACTTTGAAAATTGCTATGGCCCGCGTGATCTGCTGCAAAGGTTTCCGACACAATGCTTTTAAGCACTTTCTGTTAGTGAGACAATATGACAACATTATTTCAATGTCCAGAACTTTTTATCAGTGTCAACTGACAAAACTGCGAAACACCCATTCATAGAAGAGTAACTTCTACGCTGCCACTTTACATCAACTGAAATGCCACATTCAGCTATTTTATTTTTAGAAGGATGTAGCACTAACAGTTCAGAAGTGCTTTTTGCATTGAAAGTTTATTAACGTCTGAAATCCCATGATTAGTGTATGCAGTTTTACTGATCTTGGGTAAACGTACCACATAATTTAAACCTTTCCCAATGTCTCATACCATAAACAAATCTCGTATTTACTTCAGGAAAATTTAAATTTTTCTTTGAACTTGAAATTTCTCAGTAAAAGTCACAATGTTTACACCTTATAACAAAATTTGAGCAAAAAAAAAAAAAAAAAAAAAAAAAAAAACCATAACTAGAACCCTCAGGAAGCAGTAAATCTTGAAAACACCTTGGGTAACAAAGAAGTAAAAAAAAGAATTTAAGGACTACGATGTCCATAATTCTATTACCAGTAAGTGGTTTAACTTTCATATCCTACTATTTCTTCATCAATCTTTGAAGTTGCGTTGGTAGATGTTAAGCTGCAATTTTTAGAATTTTTATTGGTAAAGCAAATTACCACGAAATTGACATTTTCTCTTTGCACAAATTGTACGTTTAGCACTATCCATTTCAAATGAAAAAAAAAGTTTTCAATAATAAAAAAAGGATTAAACAGAAATTTATAAAGAACTACGCCCAATCATAAGCAAATGCGAACAAACAATAACGCATTCTCATTTCCTGCCAGATTTTGGATAAAAATATAAGTAAAAACCTGTTGCCAATTATATTTTTGAAGATTCTGCAAACTCAAATTCATATTTTAAGGTGTATAAATTTCCTACTATTGCATATATACTTTGAAAAATAAAAATGTATACAAACATTTTTTCAACTACCGGAATACAAACTTGTACTTCCGGTTTCAAAAAATAGCTATCAAGTAAAGTTCAAATCCCCATAACTTAAGCTCTAAATAAGATAGAAACTAAATTTATAAACGCCATGTTAAAGGAAAAGTTCATATTTTAACTAACATTGGAATTTAAAAATGGAAGATTTTGACGAAAATGACATTTTGAAGAGAGGTGTACGGATACCTTGAGTTCATCATTCAAACAATCTATGAGCGGCTCAGCTTCTGGAAACTTGAAGTTTACGTTAAAATCACCACTCAAAATTATGGGGAATGAGTGATAGTTTTTTTTAAAGAGTAGAACCACCATCGGTATATCTTACGCTCGTATTCACCGCTAACCTGACCCAGCGATGAAACCTGGAGTTAAGTAACCGGCAGTCAACCCCAGGTTAGAACTCCAATTCACAGCTCTTTTTCGACCTCCAGTTACTTGACTCTGAGTTTCTTAACTTGGATTTACTGGTCGATTCCCATTGATCGGAATAAACCCCGTGACTTCCGGCTGGAGCTACAATTTCTATCTTCGCCTCGTGCCAGCTTGTTTTTAACCTCGTGTATCGCTATCTGTTTAAAATGAATACCAACAGAATTTATTTTACGCAGTACGAAAAAGAGAGTTGGTGTTGGCTTTGATGAAGCCGCACTTACATATAATAGAATTTTCTGACTTTTCTGGTTTCCAGTTTTTCTAAAAAATCAAATTGAGTAACAGTGGAAACTTTCCGAATGGTATTCATCGTAAACTAAAAATCTATCCAAACTCAAACTACTTCAAAACTTGCACGAAAACGAACACTCGAAAAATCGCTTACTGCGCATGTGCGGTTAAAACTAACCCGGCTGTGATCCTGGGTAAGGATTTTTTAACTTGAACCGGAGTTAAGTTATTAACTTGCGATTGTGAATAACGTTTTCGGTGAACCCCCGGTTTCCTTCCTCTAACCGGCGGTCAGGTTAGCGGTGAATATGGGCGTTAAAGTACAAAATGAAGGAAATCTTTAATTTTTTGAACCGTTTCATTCGGAGAAATGCATACGACCACCGAAATCACTGTTTGTCAATTTTCAAATAAGCATTCTGCCCCACATCTGTCCCCTATATCTTAACTAACAATACCCAGTCCACTTGTCAAAATTACCCGCGTAATTAATTTTTGATGTGTAACATCTTTTCCTCTCGATTGCTGTATTTTGTTAGAGTGATTTCGTGAAAAGAAACGGAGAAGTGGGTATCAGGAAGTGAAGTACGTGCGCGCAATTTGATTTGACCAATGAGCGCGCGTGATGGTGTCTCTCCGTTACCCTCTCATCGAGGTCCAACTCGCGTGATAGTGTCTCTTCACTACCCTCGCATTGGGTTCAGCAGTGCATTTGAGTTTCTAGGAAACCTTAATCCCGTATCTGATAGTCTGCTAGATGAAATAGCTTTTGTGGAATTTTCATGCTAGAGGTGTTCTTCATGGCTATTGGACGAGCGGAAGCGGGCCAGTTGGTGGGGCTGCAAGGCATAGAATTTGACTTGTGTAACATATTTTGGAGAAAGGAGTTCGGTGAAGAGAGAGTCTTCTTAGTGAATGCTGGGAAGTGAGGATAATGACTCAGAGTGGCTGCCCTGGGGGGTGAGTGTGATTGATTTGTTGTGACGTAATGTCTAGCAGGGGTGAAAAGAGAAAGTAAATTAACGAACAACCAGCAGGATTGCGATGCGGTCAAACTCCTCTGCATTGACCACGCTCAGTGATGCGTCAAAATGAACGAAAGCGAGCCGAGTGCTTAATGCGCTCAGAAATTCAATTCCTACTATTAGCTCACACTCTCTATATATAATTATTTATTTATCTTGGTGAAATTTTCAATCGTTAATAAAATACATTTTAAAGCGATCAATTGAGCTGAAATTTTATATACATGATTATTTGGATAACAATACAAAAATTTAATTATTAAAACTAATTATTTAAAGAATTACAAATACAGCCACGTTGGCATCATGTTTGTCGACTTAGCGACCATTTTGGTGACTTGTGTCAAGTGAGTGAGTGGGAATGAATATTAACATCACACTGTTCAACTTCAGGGCTTTTGGCGATGGACCACGTAATTTTGAACCATGAGAAAGTAACGTGGACGCCACCTGAGGTGGCACCCCTTCTCCTAACTACCATACCACACCAACGCGAGGATGTTTGAGTTCTCGACAGATTTAATGTGCTACGCTGCCCTGCACGGCGGGTCTTTAGTGGTACTGGGATCGAACTCATAACATGCCGGCCATGATCCGATGCCTTGACCATTGGGGTACCGCAGCCCTGCGACGTGTGTTAAAACTTGAAAAGGTTTTTTCTCGCATTTTGAAGCATTCAGTTGAACTGCAATTTTATATACACGATTGTTTTGGATGATGATACGATATTTTAATGGTAATAAACAAAAATTAAATACCTCTTAATGTTGTGATTCTGTCATATGTATGTTATGATGTTACTGGGATAAATTCGTAAATTATTTTGACAGAATAATCTGTTTATTTTTAAAACAAGAATACATAAAATAAAGAGTAACAATTAATGAATTAAGTGAAACATTTAAACGCGCGTCCTTGCCTAATTGGCTTTCATTATTTTTAAGAGTTGCTACTGCCGTTGTGCGTCTGCCTTTCTTGCGTCCTCAATCTCCTGTGTACTAATAAATCTTCTCTCGCTGACTTCCGTCCGAGTTATTGCCCTCTACTTCCCTTCGCAGCCGCATGGGAAGGGGATGTTAGGAGGCTTGCAGTAGCGCGTAGCGCCGTCCACCTCACAATCGAGCGTAATTTTCGCTTCTGCATTTCTTTGTGAACGTCATAAGAACAAATTAAATCTTCAGATTCTTTAATTAATGCAGCTTTAAGAGAACTATACGTTAATATGTTATGAAGAGTTTGAATAAAAGTCTTTGCAGGACCTTGAAGCAAACGTTTATCATATAATTTTTCACAAATCAGATATGTGTGGGATAAAAATAAAGTTTTCTTCCACATCGCGAAAAAAAGCTTTAACACTGTAATTATCATTTACCGTAAGCAACCTCACATTTGAAAAAGGTCCTTTAACAAAAATGCATTCTCCTCGTTCCCTCTTTGGTTTTGATTTCGTTCTGTTTGCAGGACGGGAGCAAAAGCCTCCTGTGGAGAGGGCGAGTGATAAATTTGCGGTTTGAGGGGTTGTTTATTCACGTCGCTAACAGGTTCTCGCAAAAAAGGCGTAGAATCTCCGTCTTCGTCATCCGTCAATTGTTCGGTGAAATTGTTTTTAAAGATGCAAATATACGTTCGTTTTACTGTTTGGCGCTTCCCGCGCAATTTAGGCATAGTATAGTGCATACTGTAATAAGTTCAGTTTTTGTAAAGTTCTTTAAAATGTTATCTTTTTGTTCTTCATTGTCGTAATTCTGTGGGAATCCCGTGATTTTTTAAAATTCTTTTCTAGAAGACTCACTGTAGGGTTCATCATTAACAATTTTGTGCAGAAGTTGCACCGTTGAAGCAGAGGCCGTCTTTAATATGTTCGCAATAGTAGCAATTTCCTCAAGACAGACCATCGTAAATAAATATCTTCAGAACAATAAAGGAGTAAATTAGAATGGACTCACCATCGATGATTTTGTCGTTATGGCTTGCGTTGGTGGTTCTGTCGTTGAAGCGTGAATTAATTACGTCGTTGACGTGTGTTTGGTCCACCCGTCTAGATTCATCGTCCTTTCTAGGGGTTTTTAATTGTTTAAAATTAATTTGAGGCCGAGCCCCCAAATGTTATGTTGTTGCTGGGATGAATTCGTAATCTGCTTTGACAGAATGTTCTGTTTATTTTTGAAACAAGAATAAATAAAATGAAAAAGAACAATTAATGAATTAAATGAAACATTTAAACGCGCGTCCTTGCCTAATTGGCTCTCATTATTTTTAAGAGTTCCTACTGCCGTTGTGCGTCTGCCTTTCTTGCGTCCTCAATCTCCTCTGTACTAATATATCTTCTCTCGCTGCCTCTTCCGTCCGAGTCATTACCCTCTGCTTCCTTTCGCAGCCACCTGGGAGGAGGATGCTAGGGGGGCTGAAGTAGCGCGTAGCGCCGTCCACTTCACATGTATATGCACATTATATTTACATTCATATACCTATTTAAAAGTAGTTGAAATAATTTTTTGTTGTTGATCTAAGTAGGAATTGACTTATTTTTTTTTGTTACTTGTTATATTTAAATTTGAGAAGCAATGTATACTCATTTAGTGTTGTCAAAGGATCCATAATAATTTTATAAATAGTTTATTTCTATAAAATGGCTGAATGATTTGGTACCGGATATTTTTTTCTCAGAGTATAATTAAAAATTTTAAAGGAAATAAGGCGGCACACAAAAAGTAGCTGCAAAGTAGTTGAGAATCACTGAGTTAGGAAAAAAGAACAATATTTAAGAGCAAATTTTAAGGTACATTCTTTGAACAATCGTAAGAAAATTACCTAATCAAACTTTTATGAACAGTATTATTTAAAAAAAAATATATAAAAAGTTTAAAATCCGGATTCGTGTGTTTAAAATTCGAATTATTTTTTCATGGTTGCCATAACATTTTTGCTTTTTAAGTCTAGGACTAAAACTACTCGTAATACTCTTTGAGACCCTGGTCTTAGAGGAATCATAAGATTTTTTGATATGCTAAAGTAGGGCCTACCTGAGATATTTAAAAATAGACAGTATGCAGCACAAATTTTGTCAAATACTCCTTCAAACGGTAATTTGAAACAAATAAATGTGCACGACTAGCAATCTCAAACCCTAGGCAAAGTCTGGCTCGAACGACAGCCGTATTTCGACTAAATGAGTTCAATGATTGCTTACGATATTAGGTCTAGGCCTAGACAGTGACAACGGCCATAATAATATATTCTTACCACACTTTTGCCAGTTTACATGTAGTTTGAAATTCCCTGTTTTTCGCAGAATGTGTATGGGAATGATATTTAAGGACATTATAAATTTATCCGGGTCATGATCTTAAGACTCAGTAGAGAACGAAAGGCAGCTCCCACCGTTGACGAGGCCCTGGGCCCAGTTGGCCCATACCTAAAGACGTCCCTGGCTGTATGTAATATTTCAAGATCTGTAACAAACTTTCCGAAGTATATTTCTGCTTACTAACAGATACTTACCGTAAAATCCGGTGTATAACGCGCACCTATACTTTCAAGCTGCACTTTTAAATTTTAAAGTATATTCGCCTTATAACGTCCACCCCTACTTTTACGACGGCACCTGAATGTACTTTAGCAATGCTGTTGTGTTTCAAAAATCTATATATTCTAGATATTACTCCAGAATTTCAAAAAATAGTGTTTCTAGAAAAAAAAACCCTTTTAATTCAAAAGGTTTGACATTTATTTGAAATAAACAGTATTCCGATCTTTGTTGAAGTCTAAGTTTTTTTTATGCACTTCTCTTTCTTTATTTCTGAAGTTATCACTTTTTTTACCCGGCGTTTAACACGCACCCGTAAATTTCTATCTTATTGTTTGTGTTAAAAGTGCGCGTTATACCCCGGATTTTACGGTAATATGTGCGATATTGATGTGTCTTATTTAACAGTTTTCGCTCCGTTAGAGGACGCGCAAGTGTCTATATATATATATTATATACATACATACTAGCGGTCCCGACAGACGTTGTCCTGCACACACGTCTTAAATCTGAAAATTATAAACTTTTTCGAATAAGTTGTAAGAATCTGGACCGTTTTGAGGAAATTTTTCATAAAGAAAGTAATTACAATACCTCACTTCATCACATGTACAGTTACCACAATTCGACCTATCGATTGCGTGTGAGTAAGTATTTACAATGAATTAAGTTGAATATAGAACCTATTCTGAATAGAAACTTATACTTGTTTTGACTAATAGGTAAAAAAGATAAAACTTGATCTTTTTTTATAACAGGTATATTTTTAATGCACCAAAAATAAATTTATCGTAATGCCATTGAATGTACAATGTTTTTGGTTAATCTTTGAGAGAATTAAAAAACAAATACGATGGCTTGCCAAACCTCGGACATGTAACACATAATTGGCCGTGCGAAAAAAGTAAGGGTTTTCTAAATCTAAGCCACAGATTGTCATGGTTTGTCCTTGTGACTTATTAATGGTCATAGCCAGTAGCGCACACAGGAATTTTTCAAGGGGGGTCCGGGGTCAAAATTTCACCATTCTTGTATCATGCTCCTTTTGATTTTGTCGATTTTCGGGAACAAAACACAGTAAATAATTAGCATTTATTAATAAAAATCATTAATAACAAATACTTAATTAAATTTTACGTACTATATAGTAAGAATTATAATCAATCGGAAAAAAATCAAGGGTTTGGGGGGTCAGGACCCCCAGGACCCCCCTTATGTGCGCCACTGGTCATAGCGCATACCAAGTGAATTGGAAATTGCAAACATTTGAATGGGTAGGTGAGTCTGAAAGAATCATAGAGATCTGTGGTAGAATTACAACTTCACCTTGAAATTTGCCGCTCAAAATAGTGACCTCAAGAATATTGTCCACGTTTTTTTAATGAACAATCGCGCGCCCTTACATAATTTGGGTGCATTTTTAACTAATTGCGATACTGGACCGAATAGTGAATCTAAATCATTTTCGAATCCACTTGAACCCGCACAAAAAATATCGTCCGAATCGGTCCAGTCCTTTAGGAGGAGTTAGTCACATACACACGCATAGAAGAATTACATATATAAAGATGATTTGAAAATATATTAATTAAACACGTCAAAAAGCATGATTCCTCTGCATTTTTGTAACAACGAAGACTCGGTTTAGCCAGTTTGGCTGAAAATCGATTTTCGACGCCAAACTTGCGTCATTTTTATAACAATAACGCTGTAACAACAATGCAGGTGAATACTGAGTTGAATGTTTTTGATGATTTCAATTAATATATTCTTAACTAATCGCTATATCGGACCGAATTGTGAATCTAAACCATTCTCGAATTCACTTGAAGCCACACAAAAAATTTCATCAAAATCGGTCCAGGCGTTTAGGGGGAGTTTAGTCACATACACACGCACAAAAGATTTTTATATATAAAGATATAGTTGGAGTTTTAAAACTTGTTTATTCAATGAACCGTAGATGAACATGTTCGGCTACTATAAAGAATTTCGTTGAGCAGAGGTAATAATAAAAAGAAAGCATCACATTTAGGTAGGAAAGGTCACTAATCAAACATGCATGTCTTCTAAAACTAAAACGAATCACAAAAAGTAAATTAACTCCAATATTAGTAATAAGCAATTTACCATATCCTAAAAAAACCCTTTTCAATTTTCAACTTAAGTGTGCGTATGAAAATTTATTAGAGAATATTAAATATTCACACACACACAAGTCAATAATCTGAACGATTATATTCTAAGTACTAGTTCAAACGAAGAATAATTGTCAAACTGAAATCCATGCATTATTTTTCGAATTAGATACATTAATTACATGTATTATTCGTCTGATATGTCTTAAAATTATTAAATTAAGCTGCTTGTAAAAAAGCTTGTTTTTGTCCTTCCATCTTTTCCATGAGGTGTTTACTTTTAACAATGATCCAAAAAAAATATGTGATTCACCAGTGTCAGTTTTCTATTTTATATCAGTTTAACGACCTTTTGGTTAGACTTCTGCTATATTAATTAACAGCAGAAAGACTTTTACGCTCTCTAGCGGGGAAAAAGTATTCAATGATGACGAAGCTTCGGAACTGTGAGGACGTTCCAGTTTGTGCTCTGGTCCTTTTAATTCTAGTATAAATGTTAGTCCTCTAGTTATGTATGCAAATGTTTGTGTTGTTTAATAAAAGTGTTTTAATTATCTAGTGGACAAAGTTCAGAACCCTTTTTCCACGTCCCTCTGGCTCCATAATGTAAGTATCTAAAAAAACTTACTATAGAGAAGTTAACATATAAAGAGTTTTTTTTCCAGGTATAGAAGTTTAAGTTGGCATTACTTTCCAAGATGGCGACCGATTTAACAGCTGTCAAGTGATTTATTCTCAGTTTGGTTTGGCAATTCATCAAAACGATCATCAAACAAGGCGTAGATTCGTCGAATGGGCCCAAAACGAGATGGCCGTTGTTCCCGATTTTCATAAGCGAATTTTGTTTAGCGATGAAGCGCACTTCTGGTTGAATGGCTACGTCAACAAACAAAACTGCCGCATTTGAGTGAAGCTAATCCACAAGTGTATGTCGAAACACCGTTACATCCAGAAAAACTGACTGTTTGGTGCGCTTTATGGGCTGGTGGAATCCGTCTTCAAAAACGATGAAGGCCACAACGTTACAGTCAATGGTGATCGGTATAGAGCCATGATTACTAACTTTTTCATTTCTGAATTGAACAATCATGATGTTCAGGAGCTGTGGTTCCAACAAGACGGCTCAGCATGTCACACAGCTCGTGTCACAATCGATTTATTGAAAGACACGTTGGGTGACCGCCTAATTTCACGTTTTGGACCTGTGAATTGGCCTCCAAGATCTTGTGATTTAACACCGCTAGACTATTTTTTGTGGGGCTATGTAAAATCATTGGTCTATGCGGATAAGCCACAAACGCTTGACCATTTGGAAGACAACATTTGCCGTGTTATTGCCGATATACGGCCACAAATGTTGAAAAAAGTCATCGAAAATTGGACGTCCAGATTGGACTACATCCGAGCCAGCCGTGGCAGTCCTATGCCAGAAATCATATTTAAAATGTAATGCCACAAGATTATCTTTCGAATAAAAAAAATTCATATCAATCGAATAATACATCGTTGTTTTATTGCAATTTAAAGTTCTATACCTCTAAAAAAACACCCTTTTTATATATATATTTAAAAGTCTTGTCTTCTTATACATTTGAAGGAAAATCTTTCACATCTAATGTTGAAGAAAGGCCAACTTCATAGTACTTTTCGATGTCCCATTTTTCCCACAAATACAGGCATGACTTAAAAAAAAACCTTTTCATTAATGTAAAGGATAAAAAAAATTCATTCTTACATTATATATTACAGTGGTACGTCTTTATTATTTTATTGATGTTCATTAAACTGTTAAATTTTTAGAAGAAAATACAGATATATAATAAAACAACTTTCAATGATGTTACCCGACATTTATAGAAAGCGCTATTAATTGAGTAGAATATAGATGGCGCAACAGTACAGGAGACTCTGTTACTTTAGTTTTATAAAAAATATTTAACAAAATATTATGAAATTCCAGATGATATTGTCTGAAGAAAATATTGACTATTCAGGGACAAAGTTCATTTAATTAGTAGCTCAGTGCGATGTGACAGTGCTATTTCATATATGAAAAACCAGTAAAAATAATTACAAATTTAATTTTGATATAGTTTACATCACAAAACATTTCTGTGATCGTAGTGACCTCTATCTATGTGTGAAATGGTTCAGTCTCTGGTAATTATTATATTTTGGTATATGTGTTAGTATCAGTATTATTTTAAGTTTTATTATTTCATTCGTTAAAATAGTGTTTAAATTCCGACAACTTTTTCACAAAAAGGCTGAAAAGAAATGACGTAATACATAATAATAGTTCAAAAAATTTGGAAAAGTTTTGCTGTACTTTTCACTCCATTTTCATGTATCTTTCTATATTATTGGTATCTCTCAATTAGCAAATATTTGAGAAAAATTATTTTATTGCGAAAGTTCTTACAAAATTTATCAATTAAAAATACATTAGTGGCACTCCAGTTTATTTAGTAGTAAAAAAAAATCTTTCTGAAACTTTTGGGTATAATTACAGATAGTCCTCCAGCTTTTACTGGTGTTTACGAGAGTTCTATTTCGTTATCGCTTAAAGATGAAAGATTTCCGTGCTTTCTTTCTTACCATTGTAATATTCATCAGCAATTATAGTGCCCTAAATATTTAAAATTTATCAATACTGTTGATTTTAAGCGAGGAAACTATTTTTTTCAGTTGAAGAATAGCTGTGTGATGCGCATTTCTTCCGTTTCATCTGACTCCCTTTTGGAACCACACCCTGTGCTTTTGCTATGTGCGGTACAATAGGAGTTTCTTGTTGTTCGTGTCAACGTTTGTACTTGTAATGAACTATGATGTCCAATGCATGGAGAAGAATTTATTCTACAAGAAAACCATACATAAAATCATGCTTGTTGTTTAAGAAACTACCGACGTGAGTTCTTGTATGTATGATTTTAAAGAAAGTTACTTCAAACATTAAGGCAGTGTTTTTTAAACTGTGGGGCGCGCCCCCTGGGGGGCGCGATGACCTTACGAGGGGGCGCGAGCCTATCGAAAATAAAAGATTTAAAAAATAATTAGTTTACTGGAATTAATTAAAATAAAATACTTTCAAACATAATAAAAAATGCACTTTTACTCTGATATAATTCATAGGCGCGCGCTCGCGATATTAAGTCAGCAAAAATAAAAACTTCTTCAATAACTAATTAGCTATCTTTGATCCTATAACAAAATAAAAATAAAAAAAAACTTTTATTTGATTTGCTGTAATGCCATGATAAAAGATTTTTTTTATTACGCTTTTTTTTAACCTAACATACTACTCTTTCAGAGAAAAAACAGATCCCAGACCCAGAATCGAAAAAAATTAGGAACATAAAAAATTCATCACTGTCATTATTTTTGAAATACTGCACATTATAGCTGTAATCTGTTTGACCTTCTAAGTTATTGGTAAAGTTAGTTATGACTCCTCTCTTATGTGTTCTCTATTGCGCTTTTTTCCATGCAAAAGAGTTATATGATATTTGGAAAACCACGGAGAGCACACACACACACAAGCACATGAAGGATTACTTGGCCAAGACATATTTTTATAAATATTCTCAACGTATAAAGCATTACGAAAAACGTTTCACACAATTTTTTTAGCAGTAATATACATATTATCATAATGAATATACTTTTTACCCGGAAGTGGTCGCGCGGGACACACAGATTACGAAATCGTTAATTCTGGCAAAACTGGTTATGTATTACCAAAGAAAAATTGAAAAGTCCTTGAAAGTAGGTAAGTAAACTTTCTCTTAATTAAATTATTCACTGGAATCATGATTTGTGTCGTGTACAATAAAATAATTATATAAAAAAGGATTGGGGTGACTCAATAACCCCGACCGTATCGAGTGCGTGCCTGCTCCCGGGTAAAAACATGTTGAAGTATTTTAGCGTTAAATATTAAAAATAATACAATTATTCTTCATCGATATTTTATATTATTGATCATTATTTAACATCAGTGGCGCGCTCACAAGGGGGGGGTCCGGACCCCCTCCCAAACCCTTGATTTTTTTCCAATTGATTATAATTCTAAGTCTATAGTACGCAAAATTTAATTAAGTATTTGTTATTAATGATTAATTTTATTAATTAATGCTAATTATTTATTCAAGAATTAGTTTTTTACTGTGTTTTGTTCCCGAAAATCGACAAAATCAAAAGGAACCTGATACAAGATTGGTAAAATTTCGACCCCAGAAACCCCTCCTTGAAAAATTCCTGTTTGCGCTACTGTTTAACATTAATTATAAATGCTAATTCTGTGAGGGCTTAAAACTAATTATAATTTTAGCAACCATTTTAAAGAAAATCATTTTACGTTTTTGTAAACATTGTCGAGCACTTGGCTTTGCTTCCCTTACAATTCAACTATTATATCAATAATGTTTTATTTTCTTATAAATGAACTCATGCAAAGAGCGGGCACTTCAGCCGGTATACTTTTAATATATCAGTGCTGCACAGAATATTTTATAACTAATTATTTAATACTAACTTAAGAACAAGTTTAATAAGTATTAATGACGTCCATGAGCTAGACTTGGAAAGCAAAGTTTTTATAAGGAATGCTTATGATTAGAAATTGACCCTCTGAGTTCTTTTTCTATATTTAGCAGATATATATATATTTTGTCTTCTAAGCAGCTACCGCATTTTGCAATATGTTCAATTTAAAAATTAGAGAAAGGAAAAATAACAATAATTATCCTATTATTTTATTTATTTATTTATTTTGCTTAAAAGTAGTATAAAAAATTTAATACTTATGTTACTAATTTGTATGGTTTATAATTAAGATAGCCTATTGTAGCTTTAGCGTCAAAGTGCATTATTATTGCATTCAGTACATTATTAATGTATAAGGGGGGCGCGAAAAAAATTGTGATCGAAAAGGGGGTGCCAGTATTGAAAGTTTGAGAAGCACTGCATTAAGGGGTAAATCGACTTGCGAGTATGGAGAGCTTCTTCGTTTAAAAGTACACACTAAAGCTTTCCAAGATAATTACTAATGCTTTCAAAAACAAAGTTTTAAAAAAATGATAAATATTATATATCATGAAGCAAAGACCATCGAGTTTGGTGAAGATGTGTACAATTTGAACACAACCACTCTACCTAAATACAACAGTAAGTATGCATACAATACATCCTATGACTAAGTATGTAAGTGAATCTTTGTTAAAAGTCTCGATAAATATTTTTATTCTATTTTTCACTTTTGTAATGAAAGACCATTTGGTCAATATATTCGAGAAGAAAAACACACGAGATTAGCTGTGTATCTTGAAAAAAAAGAGTCGAATTGGCAACAGCAGTTTTAGTGACGTTTTCCCACACACATCCTCTTTCCATGTGGTCAGTTTCGACTTAAGTGATCACGCCGTTTGGGAGTGAACACGTACAACTGCATTCCGCAGGAAAAATGTTTAATGCAAAAACTGAACAGCGAATCAAGATCAAGTTTCTTATGAATCTTAAGAATTCAGTTACGGAAACATTTCAAATGTTAACTGAGGCTTATGGAGATGAAACTTTGTCTCGTGCATGTGTGTTCGAATGACATAAGTGACTTTCAGGGGGAAAGGACAGTGTGGAAGATGATTAACATGCTGGGTACCCAAGGTAAGCGATTACAGAACAAAACATTATCAAAGCTCGTGATGTGATCCCCCATAACCGAAGATTAAACGTTTTTGCAATGACGGAGTTGGTCAACTTGCATAGGGAAACTGTTAAACGCATTTTAACTGACCAGTTACACACAAGCAATATCTGTATGCAGGTTGTTACAAATTTCTGCCCAATGACCAAAAACAGTGCCATAAAGACGTGTATGTGTGGACATGTCAGAACACATTAAAAACGAGCCATATTTGTTGGAATTTGTTGTAACACGTTATGAGACATAGAATTTTACCTATGATCCAGAAAGTAAGCACCAGTCGACTCAGTAGAAGCCTCCAGGATCCCCAAGACCCGCATGTCAGAATCAAAATCCAAAGTAAGATTAATTGTCTTTTTCGACATTAATGGAATAGTAGTAACTGAGTAGATTCCCACTGGCCAAGCTGTTAATAAATACTACCACATGGAAGTACTAAAAAGACTTCGTGAAAAAAGTAGGGGGTGGGGAAGGGCATTTGTGCGGTTCTGGAGTGATGGATGTGTCTGCTGCACCAAGACAATGCACCTGTTTCTACAGCTCTATCTACCAAGTAGTTTCTGACCATCAAAATCACTATTGCGATGGAGCATCCTCCTTATTCACCTGATTTGGCTTCACATGCGACTTTTTTTTATTTCCCACAGTTAAATCTTTTTAAATGGATTTTAACAAATCGCCTGGCACGGATGGAATATATGGCCAAATCTCAGTCAATTTGAGCCAACTGGATAAAAGTTTTCTCCTTGATATTTTTAATACACGCTGGAAAACTTCTTAGCGATTGGAAAAAAGCCCTCATCATCACCATTTGAAATCATGACAAACTGGCTAATGACCCCCAACAGTTATAGACCGATTGCACTTAACCAACGTCTCGTGCAAACTCATGGATAGGAATGTCCTGAGTAGACATTCAACTTCTTTTGACCAAAACAACTTAATACCTCCCGACCAGTTTGGTTTTAGGAAAGGTCACTGCCTAATGAATCATATCTTATATTTTAGGCAGAAGATTAGGGATGCCCATAATCTCAGACCCACAAATTATACTGTAGCTGCTTTTCTTGATCTATCTAAAGCCTTTGACTGCATCGTGAAATATAAACTCGGTTACAAACTTTTTGCACTTTCAAAATCAAGGAAAAATTCTGTCTTGACTTGAAGATTTCCAAAGGGCCAGATATATAATAGATACGTTTAAAGTCACCATCTTGGGAAAATTTAGACTGAGCCAAGGTATATCATAAAGATACGTACTCATTCTCACTTTGTGTTCCTTATTTATCGCCGCAATTGAGGCTGAAGTCAATTCTGATCATTGTATGGATTGTATGCTGTCAATATAATAATCTGAAGCAGCAAGACAAGTATAATTAACTTTTTCCTTTTTCGGCTTGAAAGGTTTGCTGCAGAACATAAAATTCTTTTTAATCCCTCAAAGTCTGTGTATCAAGTATTTTTACCACCGACATACATCTTTACAAACTATGAGCATGATATTTGTTTACTAGGTAGTAAACTGAATCGTGAAAATCATTCCAAATATCTGGGATTCTTCCTAGCTTAGGTGAATCCTGTGATCATGCTCTTATAAACGATTTGGTTTGTAGAGGCAAACAGCGACTGAACATTTTAAAATATATTTCTGGCGGAGAATGGGGAACTGGTGCTCAGACCCTTCGAAATACATAGATTGCTCTCATTCAACCTATTCTTGAATATGGTGTACAGGTCTATCAGGTTGCCTCTGTTAGCAACCTTGATAAACTAGAAGGGGTACAACTCTCTGCTGCCAGAGTCATCACTGGTCTCCGCAATAGCTGTCTGAGGGATATTGTTCGTATGAAGCTGACTTGTAATCTTTCAGATTACCAAGCAGATACCCATTAGCTAAATAATTTGCCAAGCTCATCAATTATGGTGACAAGCGTGGAATTTATCGTTATGTGGCAATCGGCACAACAATCGTCGCCTTAAGAGTGGAAGTCCACTTAGCTATGCTGAAAGCAAGGGCTGGTTGCATAATGCAGTAGAACATGTCTCTCAGGCCCGCTGTGTGGATTTTGCTGCGTCGTTCTATGAACGGATCTTTTTTAAACCGAATTATCCTTATACACTAACACAAGGTCACTCAACATCCAGAGTATCTAAGACAGCTTACTTTGGTGACTATTCATAAAATCTCGAGTGATGTACTACAGATCTATAATGATGGCAGCATGGGTGTAGGCGGTGTCTGGGGTAATGGAATTTTCCTCAAAAAGGGGAATGGTATTAGGATCTGTATGAGAAATCTTGACAACTGCTCAGTATTTCGGGGAGAGCTCTTAGCTATTGAGAAGGCTTTGAAATTTTGCTTTACTGAGAGTGTCAGTACATATATTTGGATATTGAGTAAAAGCCGAAGCTCTATTCAGCATCTATCTGAATAAGAATATTAAATAGCCAGAGTAACAATGTTATAGCTTAAGTCCCAATGATCTTTTTTCAGTGGGTACAGTCATACGTGAATTTCTACGGGAATAAAATTACAAATGGCTTGGCCCGTGAGGGCATCCATAAAGATTCTAAACATGGTGGCTGCCTTAATTTTTCAGAAATTGTTACCCGGGTCAAACAAGATATCAGTTCCTTATGAAGGCAGGCCCCCGTACATGAGTGGTATGACGGAAACCGAACTGGGCCTGCTTTGCATAGTACAAGCAGTAGGCGAGATTGAACTACTCTTGCCAGGCTTCACAGAGGACATACTCCAGTTCAACGGCATGTGGATGGTCTTAAAGTTTACCGTCCTTGTCCGAATTGCAATGTGACCCAAGGAGATTCTGCCCATATCTTGGCTTTTATTGTTTGTCATAAGAGCCAGCTGCTCTGAAGTCTTGCTACAGTTCCTCATTGTATAAAAACGCATGGGTTCATGGACTTGATTTAGATGTTTCTGTAGATCAAGTGGGATACGAAACAACAACAGATCTTTTTTCTTCAGTCGAAGAGATTCAGGCAAAAAAAAAAAAATGGAGGGCCTTCCAAGAACTGTTACCAGGAATGGCAGTGCTGAATACAGAAGTGCATGAATGCTAAATGGGACTACTTTGAAGGTGATAATGTCACAAGGAACTGGTTTTGTAAGTACAATGATTTATTGGGCCAGTCTCATTTTTTTTGTGTCACGCATCGTATGAGTGTATTTCTGCCCAAACTTGATAATGGTGAGATGAAAATTTAGGCACCGACTTTTAAGTACATTATTTATTATCCCACTAACTCAAGTATCGAAATTTAAAAGAGAATTCAAACACAATACAAATGGGTACCGCACCATCAAAATTATTGAATCATTAAAAAGGGACCAAAACGTAATCATTAAATGGACTCTTACTTCGTTTTAAATTTCGATAAATCGATATAGGAATGTAATGTGATATTAAAAGACCTACATTATAACGAACTGCAGAGTTTCAGCCATGGTTGATTGAAGAGGTTATCTGAATCGTTATTTCTAGTCAGTGAATTATTTCACTATGGAAATGGAACAATAATTCAAACATCGAATGTTGCATTTGGAATCTCTTCAAAATTTTAATAATTCGATTGAACTTCAGATTGAGCTATTGGATTCTTTTCATAACAAACTGGAGAAGTATATTCATGATCGAGTGAAGAGTACCTTATCTGAATCGTTATCTGTAAGTATGGAATAATTCAACCATCAAAAGTCTGTAAAGTCACAAGTATCGAATATTGAGTTGTAATTCTTTTTTAAATTTAACATTCACAGTAGATGTATACTTAGTCATATATTAGTATTCCGTATCGAAATATATAAGTACTGAGCCACTTAAGTGAAGAGGATGTTATCTGAACTATTATCCTACAATTCCAACTGTAACGCACATTTATTCCTTAGGATATCCAGTTGGATTTAAATAATATCAAAAATAATTATTCCGCTTGCAAATATTTTATGATTTAGACACATGGATTTATAACCCATTCTTTGCTGCTATATTATATTTTGTTTTTCTTTTAGGTTTACCTTTTCTCGTAATATTCGAGAGGAAATATTATGAATCACAAGTTTGTAATTAAAAAAAAGTAACTTTCATATTATAGAAGTACTAATGAGTAGATTTCTTTCAATTTGTGTCAAATGAGGGAACATTGCTCAATAAAACTGTACATATTTTTGTCTCCTTTGCTTTGAATCGATTATATTGTCATTCAAATTCTAATTAATCTTTACAACTGGAGGTCACTTTTGAAACTTGAAGCCCTTTTTGGGTGTATTAGGTCTCTCTTGGCTAAAGAAAAAAGGAACTTCCTCAAAGAATTCTATACATTCTTCCTCTCCTGCTTTTTTGTTATAATGACATATAGCAGATTTTCTGGACCATATCATTGGTTATTTTTGATAAAATTTGGAAATTCTTTGAAATTCATTATTTTACTATTATTATTATAAAATCGTGTAAGTATCTTTTTGTATAAAATTAAAGAATAGGACACGAATTAAGAAAAAAAATTCAGGTAAAAAAATACAATTTTTTTTCTGTTTTCACTATCTTATCGATACTAGCATGTTTTATCATGCTGCGCTTCGTTATTTGAGTTCATCCCTTTCTTTTTTTTTCTGGTATAAAAGTTTTCGCCCTTTTCTCCTATATTGTAATGCCAATTGAGTTATATATCCTTTTATATGTTAAAATTAAATATTATTTATATGTGTAATGTTTTGCAGTTTTGAAAATACCATGTAATAAAATGAGATGTGTGCGTGTGTATAAATTGCTATATTGTAACTTTTCTTAAATATAAAGTTGCTTTTCAGTCTGAAAATGAGTTCCACGCAATTCAGGATCTTGTATATTTGGTGAAGATAGCCTTAAACAATTTAGTAGGCGCACTGTGATTTTTTTTGAGAAAAAAACAAACAAACGAAACATGTTATAAGATGGAATTAGTATTTTATTACTGGTGAACATGTTATACACGTACGATATCTGTAAAACATGCAAATGATCTAAGAATCCTAAGTTGAACAATTACATCGTATAATTTTTTGTACAAGAAATACAAGAAATAAAAACTTTCTTAAGCACAAAAACTAATTTATTGTTTCTTTTTAATTTTTAACTTTTTTTAAACGAAACTTATCTACTTATGGTCATCTAAAATAAAGATAATGAAGATAAAAGAGAAAAGTTAATAATAATGACACTTACTAATAAATTAACAATGCAAGCGTTCCTTAATTAGAAAAGCTTTTTAACTAAGCTTAATTAATTGGAAATATAATTCTTATTAGTAAACTGAAAGCCAATTAGAGTAAAGATAAATTAAGATTAACCGTTTTCTCCAGGATAATTGCAGTTAAAGAAACACATCTGGCTACTTATTAGCTTGAGATTCCGACCAAACCATTTACTGAAATTTATAAAATACATAAGTGTTATGAAAGGAAGAAAAATAAAAGCTATTTATAACAGCTATTAAGAAGCAAGTTATGAAAAGTATAAGTTAAGCTCCAAATGTTCGGTTTTTAATCATTGATTTTTCGTCTGTACGAAGATAGTTCTACAGAAATTTTTTAAAAGGTAAAAATATGGGTTTTTTTCGCATTAAATTTTGTCAATATTTTATGCAATGAAAAGAAATAATATAGTTGGAACCATATATTTGAGCCATATGTTCCATGTGTTTAGCATTACTTATATTTTAATTTTACAAGAATTATTTCATTAGATATTATTAGGTTTATTATTTTTTAATAATTTAAAGTCGAAATGTTCTCGTACGAATACTTTATTTGTTATTATACAGGGTGTTCCAAGAATAGAGCCCAAACTCTACACAGGCAGATTCCTCGTTAAGAGTACATAAAAAATGAACAAAAAACTGTACCTGTACAATCCATAATTTACGAGAAAGATGCATAGAACAAAGTATGCCGGTACGAGTAAAAATATCATATTGATCTCATCAACAGCAGTATTTGCAATTATTTACAAAGTAATGATGCTCTAAGTGTCCGCCGTGCATATCGAGGTAGGCTTGAGCGCGTCGTGGAATCGATGAGGGCACACATAGCAGCAGCACTGTGTCTACGGAAGTACAAATAGCATGCAGATACGGAACTAAGTCCGTTTGCATTGTCACTATACTTCTCCATACACTAATTCTTTAAGACTGCTAATAGGAAAAAAAAATTCCAACGGGGTGTCATGTCCGATCCAAGGGATAGGGTTTGTCAGATCCAGCCAATCACGTACATGAACACATAAAAGCTCTAGAGGTCCATTATAAACCATCCTGAATTACCATTCATTCATCATTATTACCGTATTTTTCTCGTAATATACAGTTCTTTGAAAAAAGTTTATTTACTTTCAACGAGTGATCGGGCTGTGCAGAGTTTAGGTGCTATTTTTAGGACACCCTGCATGTTATTTGTTACTGTTTTCTTTGTGTACTGGAAAGCAGGGAAATCGATTTGCACTATATGAAGAAAGTCTAGTCACGGGGAAAATCTTTAAAGCCTGGAAAAATGAATGAAGTTACCTATCTGTATTGTTTCTTTTTTTTTAAATTTTGCCGGCCGCTATTGCCAATACACGTTTGTTCCATCCTGCGCATGTCTGATGGCGTACAACTTGCTGTCGGAGCTGGATTAACTTTAGACACTCAAAAGGGAAGTCGCCATGATATGACGAAAAACAACGAAGATCCTTCGTGTCTGTTAAGAATTACAAAAACAAAACATAAACGCGATCTACAATATGCAAATAATTTTTAAATATGTTAATCGTGAGCAATTAAATTCAAAGTTAATTGAAGACGTCTGAAATTTGACGATCATCACTGACATCTTCCATATCTATCTATCTATCTATCTATCTATCTATCTATCTATCTATCTATCTATCTATCTATCTATCTATCCTATCTGTATATCTATCTATCTCTCTTTATCTATATATCTATGTATATCTATCTATCTATCTATCTATCTATCTATCTATATATCTATCTATCTACCTATCTACCTATATATATATATCTTTATATATATATATATATATAGAGAGAGAGAGAGAGATTTCAAATAAGAAATTTTATGCTTTAAAAAGAAGTGTTAAAATAATTTATATTCAAAAAAATTAACAAAATGTAGTTTGCAACATGTTTTTGATTTCAAAATTTTAATATATTTGTATGTATTCTAAATATTCTTATTCATTTTGTATTCTAATTCTTTTAATATTTCTCTTTGTATATGGAAACGATTTAAAGTTATGTTTGTGAATAAAAATCTAATTGAATTCATTTTTCTCAACACTATTCTTATTTCAATACCTTCATCTAGAGATCCTTCGTAAGAAATTAACAAACTATTTTTCGTATTTAATATTCATAATTATTTGCATTTTAATTTAAATATAGTTAATTCAAAGCTCATTTCCAGAAAATATATTCCAGAAAAATTTAATCCAGACAAATCTGAAACAAACAGAATTTGCGATCAAACTTGACCCAATGCAATTATACCGAATTATTACAAAGAGCTAAATTAAGTGTACATAAATGATCCATCGCGCTTGGCAGTGGTAACGAAGAGACCATATTAGCAAACTATTGGTCACCTTTATCAAGTCCTGGTGTGACCAACCGTATAGGAGGGCTGATGTACATTAAATCTATTGAGGTCAAAATTCTTACTTAGGCGTGATTGGGAAGCTTAGAGTCGAGAGCCAGTTTAATTTTCGTCCTTTGATCAAAGTTCAAAATTACGAGATCCATTACAACCAATTCTTGTGCTGTTTACAAAATGTAACCTTAATAAATAATCAAAAATATATCTCGTTTTTATTTTTAGTTTCACATTAAACTTCTAGGAAAAATTAGTAGTATATATACATTTTTTAAGTAACGATATTTCTGCCTTTATAAAGGTAAACTATTTATTTAAAACGGTAATAATAATTATTTTTTAGGAATATAATTTTAAATGGAACGTGGAGAAAAGATCAAATTTTGAGCTCTATCACTCATATATAAAATCTGACATCATTAACTTCATCAGAATACAATGAATTAAATGGACAGGTCACGTTGTTAAAATGGACGAAGACCGTGCCGCTATTAAAGTCTTCAATGCCCAACAGTTGGCACACAGAGAAAAAGCAGGCTAAATCTAAGATGGATTGTTGGCCTAGAAAAAGATCTTCTAGTTTTGAAAACTAAAAATTGATGAACTCTAGCAGAAAGAAGGCTGGCCTGGAAAAGGCTTCTTGAGAAGGGCAAGACCCACTCTGAGCTGTAGAGCCAGAGAGGAAGATAGGAAATATAATTATTTACGTTAAATGACACGTTTTAATGATTGAAATATTTAAGCATCTTAACACATTTACACTAAAGAATATTTGATTTTTTTCCCTTTTTCTTCCATTATTAAAGGGTACATGGGTTTATTTTATTTATTTTTTTACGGCAGTTAAGATTTACATATTTTTTCAAGTTATCACGGATTCATAGAATGCGAAAGTAATATTTGTATTTTCGAAATAAATTATTAGCTAAATTGCTTCAAACATAACACTGAAAAATAAAATATCCAAGCGTAAAACAATAATTTCTTTAATATACATATATTTATTTTAAATTATGTACAAAATTCTTTTAAAAATAAATTCGAGAAACATGAAAGCCTTACTTCAAAGCTATGGAATTAAATTCCAACTATCATTTTTTATAATTTTTCTGCCAAATCTATGTCTTAAAGTAAATTTTAGAAATCTTTGAATTGCTTTTCTTAAGAGTATTGATGATGTATTATATTCTATCAAAACTTTTCACAAGCGGCTATATTATTTTTCTAGTTTCCTCAAAGATGGATTACGTTTAACTGAAACATAAATCAACAAACCTACTCATTCTTCGATATATGATTATGCTGCAATAAAACAAAGATTGAATAATAAAAGTACGATTTGAAATAGATAATATGGAATTTTCATGAAATAATAAAAGGAGCATACATTTTTGGAAAAAGTCAAGATAAATCTCAGAAAAAAACAAAGACAAATAAATCAAATGATAATTTTGAAGTTTTTTTTTCTTCCTTTCATACATAGATATATAACAAAGAATTGATACGTTCAGAAATACTTTTAACTAATTCAATAGTTCAAAAGTTTGGCAGTCAGCAAAAATATTCATGCTAAGCTTTTTAATTACTAAATAGTAATTTTACTTTAGCTAAACGACTTAAAAACTCGAAGAAGAGAAAATAATTTGAATGAAAATTAACAAATCATTCTCTTAAGGTTTATAGAAGAACAACTTAATAAATAAACATAAATTAAAGCTAAAATAATTCATTAATTAAAAACAATTCCTGAGTCTAAATATAATGCTTTTACCTTAATTATATGAATAAACCAAACGATATTTCCACTATAGTATGAAGTACAATCCACTGTGAATAAATCACTTCGTTTCTTAAAACAAATTTTTAATATTTCAAATAAATTTTTTTATCTTGATAATAGCATACTTTACTCTTAACTGCGCCCCAGAATACCATTATGTACTAAATTAGAATCTGAAAAGGAATTCTGGTCTTAGAATATTTGCCTTCATGAAATAAACATGGAATCTTTAAAAAAAGCCTAAAACAACAAAATATTAATGTAGCATTTAAAGTATAAATTAGAAAATCTCTTCTAGGACACTAATTAGTAAATTAATCAGCGAAATCTGTAGTCTAAACTTTCAGAAATGTAATGTCTGCACACGGAACAGTTATTAATTTCGAAAATAACTACAATATTGTTCAATATTATTTCGTTAGGATATTTTAATTAAAAATAATGTTATACAATAGAAATTATGGCATATATATATACACACACACACACATATATATATATGCTAGAAAAATACTGTAGCTCATTTTAGAAAATAAGTAGCTATTAAAATATTTAAAAGTGAAAATATACTTGTCCCTAACAGTTAAGTTGATCGTTTGAAATTTTTATCGAAACTAATTAGCAGTAATATTTAGCTATAGAGCAGCTTTTCTCAAACTGTGGGGGTATGATAACTCTACAAGGAGAGCACGGCCATGTTGAAAAGTCGAAAACAAAAGATTATTTTAAAAATTATTAATTTATTAAAAGTAAAAATACAAAATACATTCTGACATGACAAAAAATAAACTCATATACACTGACATAATACACTTATAAATGTATCGTTACTATACAATGTGTATTTTACAATTTAACAATACACATTAAGAACATTGGCTTGTCATATATAAAACTGTATACAAAAATTGCACTTATCATGATAATTTGTATGGTTTATAATTAATCGCTTAGCTGCCGATTTAAAGTTACGCTATTTGCTCCTCAATGGCTTCATTTTCCACATAAGTACACGAATGTAATATATGGGAGGGGGGGAGGAATAAATAAGCAAATCCTCTGAAATAAGTCAATCTTTTGCAAACACTGTCAAGGTCCTTTGATTGCATTCCAAAGCCTTCCAAATTATTTTATGGATAACAATGCAATGCACAAAAAAGGTCGCTCTTCGGAAAGACGTATATATAAACGCGTTAACGCTTTGATACTGAGCGAGACATTTATATACGCCGGTGACACTTAAGAAGTTAAAGTCGTATTGTAGCTTTAGCGTCTAAGGATATTATTATTCATTTCAATGCATTGTTATTGCATGGATGGGAGAGGGGATGAAAACTTTGGTTGAATATTGGGTCGTAAATATTGAAAGTTTTTGAAGCATTGCTATAGAGCTTTCTTTATTTACTAATGGAAAAATATATTTATTCAGTATAAATGCAATTATCTCCATCCATAAATGAATTAATTATTTAAAAACAAAATTATTCATTTTAACACAGTTATTTCTTTTAAAATAAAAGAGATTTTCTTCATTTATTCTAAGAGAAAAAGCAGTATGGTTAGAAAAAGGAACTTAAGATTTTGCTATTTTATTTCGTGTCTTTTGCCACCACTTTTTTAAAATAGAACATCAAATTCTGTACCTTATCCAATCAATTAAAACCTTTTAAAATATATTTATAGATAAACAAAATACATATTTTAAAGTTAAAAAGTAAAGTAACTCTTTGCTAATTTTATATATTTATAACGATTTGATCATATCGATGAGCGCTATTCGTTAAAAATATTGAGAAGAGTATTAGCGATATATATCCCCATTCTTTTTCTGTATCAGTTCCAGATTACTCATAGCTTGACTCCAGTTTACTGCTTTATGATTGCATGGAAGAAAAGCGAACGCTCAAGGTGAGTTTTAATTGGTTCAACGTTCGGTTCACCTGATACGGAGAATTTCAAGAGGAGAGTATATAAAGTTCCGTTGTTTATCTTCTCTTTGCTTTGGAATCTGATTAACACTTTACGTGCCAAGGAGTTTACGGATGCTTAATTTAGCAAATGGGTAGAATAAATGGAATAGTCGAGTCATTAGTGTAGGAAGAAGTATATTTCACAAAATGTATTGAATTAAAGCATATGGAAGCGTATATTTTGATTATAATTAAGGTCTTACGAGCCATTAACGTTTCAAATACTATAAAGTGATATACGACTGTTTTTGTGTGTGGGAATTAATAACGAAAATTTAAAGTAAAACTTAGTTTATTCAATTTTTTCTCAGATACAGGAGTAATTTGACTAGGATTTGGATTTTTCAATCCAGAATTTGGATCGCGAGGCTAACCCTAATCTCATATTCGATGAGCTGAAGTGTAAAACTGATTTTGTTACTATATCCTGGTGGCTAGGCTACTCCGTCTAGTTGATTGCTGTAGTGATGAGATAGGTAGTGTGAGAATTGAATAAAGAACTACCTACTTCAATAAGAATCCATTGCAAAATAAAATTTGTAAGAAATAAAAATATTCACATTTTTGTTCCTATTCAGTAAACAACCATTCAATGCAAAATTAAATTAAACTCTTTCACATAAGCTTTTACCTGATTTTCAAACTGATGTTAAATAAATAATTTTTTAGCATAATTATTCTAATATTTAATTGTAAATAAAAAAATGAAAGAATGAACCAGCGGAGACAAAATAGAAAGACAATATTAACTGAAATTTGAATGATAAAAAAAATATTTTTTATAACAATTATTTATATACCGCATATATTCCGACATATAAAATGACAAAATTTACGGGAGCACGTTATACACCGAATATAAAGCAGATATTTTTAAAAGTAAAAAAAAAGGTGTAAAACAATTAGGTGTAAAACAATTAGTGTAAAACATGTATCTAAATACTGCTTATTTAAATTATATGACATACTTTATGAAGATTTGGTATTGGATAGTATGAAAAGCTCGTTACATTCGTCTTCCGTTTTATCTTCATGTGTACATTATCGAATTCTATTACATTTTTTAAAAATATTCATGTTATTCTGATGTATAAATAAATAATATTTTCCATTTCATCTAGATGGTTACATATCCTACTTTTTTAAATGACTAATTATGTCAGGATTAATTTTTTATTCCATACTTTTGTTATTCACTAACACTCTATTTGGAGACTTTATAGGATATGAGCATTGCACATGTACGTTTCAGGCATCTTCATAAAAAAAGGTACGCATAATACGGCGAATATACCTAAAACTTAAAAAACGCAATTTGAAAGTATAGTGATTCATTACACGGAAGAAATGTGCGTAATAAGCTGGAATATACAATATATATATCGGGTTGGAGGAAAAGTTCTGTCGTATTTTAAGGAAAATATTTGAATACATTTATAAAAATATGTTTTTAATATTAATCAATTATATATGCTCCATTATTTGTTACAACTTGTTGCCATCTTTCAGGTAACTTATAAATTCCTATTTTGTAGAAGTTCTCGTCCTTGGAGTTAAAATAGTCAGCAACTGCCTTAGAAACACTTTCAAAATACTTGACTTTCTTTCACTTTAGATAATTTTGCAGAGATCTGAAAAGATAATAATCAGATGGTGCAATATCAGGTGAATACGGTGGGTGACCAAGAACTTCCCATCCTAACGCATTCAGTTTTTGTTGTGTCACCATTGCAGTATGCGGCCGAGCATTATCGTGATGGAACACTTATTTCTTTTCTGGACGCTATTGCTCGCCTTTTTCTTTGATAGCTGTATTCAATTTATCCAGTTGATTGCTGTACAGATCCGCGTTGAGGGTTTTCCCTGCTTCAGCAATTCGTAGTAAACTGTACCTTTCCTGTCCCACCACACCAAAGCAGTACTTTTCGTTGATGGATACTTCGTTTTGGAACTGTTGCTGATGATGTTCCTGGTTTGCAGTAAGATTTTTTTCTCTTAATATTCTCGTTAAGATTCCACCTTTCCTGTCCAGTAATCAGCTTGTCCAAAAACGGCTCCACATTGTATCTAATCAGATATGATGAACACATTCTTACGCGATCAGACAAATTCTTTTCCGTTATTTCATGTGGAACCCAAACACTTCACTTTATCACAAACCCAAGAGATTTAATGTGATCTCCAACAGTTGTATGATAAATGCCAAACTCTTCTGCAATTTCTTGACTTGTTAAATGTAGATTATTTTCCAACATGAATCGGAAAACATTATTATCGATCTTGGATGGTCGTCCAGATCGATCACTTTCTTGGAGGCTTAGATCCCCGGAAGGAAATTTGCTAAGCCATATCTAACAAGTACGAACATTTATAATAACTTTTCCAAATACCGCACATAAATTTTTACATGCAACCGATGCGTTGCTTCCTTTTTGGAATTCATACAAAATGCAGCGTCGTAAATGCACTTTATCTACTGACATGTTTTCACTTTAAATATTACAAGTAAATGATAAAAGGTAAAAAAGGACTCCTTTTATATTATACAGCAGCTAAAAAAAATCCGACTGACTCACTAGGCAGATGTTTTTTATATTTACAAGAAAAAGTCACCTGCCTATTTAAAATATGACAGAACTTTCCCTCCATATGTGTCCCTAAAAAACAGAAACCAAGTAATCAGCGCGTTAACTAGGATGATCCGTTAGAGTTCGAAAAATTGTTTCAGCTCTCAAATTACTTAAATAATTACCTACTAGGTACTGGTTAAAGTGAAAATAAAAACTTTGGTGGTTTTAAGTAAAGTTTCTGTGTGCTAAAATTGATGTTGTTTATTTATTTTTCGATTTCTAAGGAATCTCGTTAGATAATTAGTTGATAGAGTCAATCATTTGAAAAACTATAATACAAAGATTCAATCGGTTTAACATATTGCAATTAAGGAAATGAATTTGTGAAGAATGATACAATTATACTTATTTATCATTGCAATCTTGTTTTTAGATCCGAGTTAATTGCCATTGATGAAGCTCTCCGAATCATCAAGACGATGACATCTCCTGATGAAATATGGATATTATGTGATAGCCGAAGTGCTATCCAACACCTTAGCGACTGGACAAATGTTGGAGACAAAACATCGGTCTCAATTCTTAAAAATCTTAAAGAACTTTCCCAGCAACATGAGATTTACTTCCAATGGATTCCATCTCACATTGGTCTCTTTGGCAATGACACAGCTGACCTTTTAGCCAAGGAAGGTGTCACTGAAAATTTAATGTCGAGAAGAACTTTGACTTTCTCGGAAATTTTTTCTAAAACGAAATCTTTGATTCAAGAACTATGGAAGACTCCTCCGACTCACCCCTGGTATAATAGGCAGGCCCCAGGTGGTGCCCTTTCCATCAAGGCGGATAGAGTCGTCCAAACAACTATTAGTAGGCTTGCAAGTGGACACATTAGAGGCCTTTCCTTTAACTTAGGCCAGAAAATTTACGAGAATTGTACTAAATGCAATTTGGTACAGGCAACTCCAGATCATCTTTTGTTTTGTGCAGGACTTGAAAGGGAGGACATCTATTCCAGTCCTCTTTTGGTGTACGATTTCCTGAGGACTCTTGGGCTCATGGACCTGGTCTAGCCTGCGGCTAGACAGGAGGAATTAGTCAACAACAACAACATCATTGCAATCTAAAGATTTCTGATACTGAATTGCATATCAATTGATTTTTAGGCCATGACCCCATCGGCTTGTGGTACAGTTAAATTTGCAGTCACATATTTTCAAACCCTGCCCAGTAGCATGCAATTTAGCGAATTATAAATTCTTTAATCATGGTTGCGATTACTATACCAATATGTGATGCTATACTTTGTAATATTGGAACTTTTAACATTTAATTTGTTTCCTTAAGATACTCTGGTAACCATAATAAAATTTATTATAGATTGATTCAAGGAATATTTAATTGAATACACAATTTACACAGTCTTGCTACTGTGCTTCTGAATGCTTGGGATAAATTATTCTGGGGTGACTCAACGTTCAATCGAAGTTCATAACCAAAAGGAAATGAGAGAAGCAAAATTTTGAACTTTAACGATACGGAAAGTGCTAATGTAAAGATTACCTAATTCAAATGCGGAAAATTTTGATTCCGCGTGATAAAGGAGCAAATCAGTTAATCTGCACATTAACGGATTTCGAAATTTAAGGGTAATAAAGAGTGTTCTTTTTCCAGGTATAGAAGTTTAAGTTGGCATTACTTTCCAAGATGGCGACCGATTTAACAGCTGTCAAGTGATTTATTCTCAGTTTGGTTTGGCAATTCATCAAAACGATCATCAAGCAAGGCGTAGATTCGTCGAATGGGCCCAAAACGAGATTGCCGTTGTTCCCGATTTTCATAAGCGAATTTTGTTTAGCGATGAAGCGCACTTCTGGTTGAATGGCTACGTCAACAAACAAAACTGCCGCATTTCGAGTGAAGCTAATCCACAAGTGTATGTCGAAACACCGTTACATCCAGAAAAACTGACTGGTGCGCTTTATGGGCTGGTGCAATCATTGGTCCGTACTTCTTCAAAAACGATGAAGGCCACAACGTTACAGTCAATGGTGATCTGTATAGAGCCATGATTACTAACTTTTTCATTCCTGAATTGAACAATCATGATGTCCAGGAGCTGTGGTTCCAACAAGACGGCGCAACATGTCACACAACTCGTGTCACAATCGATTTATTGAAAGACACGTTTGGTGACCGCCTAATTTCACGTTTTGGACCTGTGAATTGGCCTCCAAGATCTCGTGATTTAACACTGCTAGACTATTTTTTGTGGGGCTATGTAACCTCATTGGTCTACGCGGATAAGCCGTAAGCGCTTGACCATTTGGAAGACAACATTCGCCGTGTTATTGCCGATATACGGCCACAAATGTTGGAAAAAGTCATCGAAAATTGGACGTCCAGATTGGACTACATCCGAGCCAGCCGTGGCAGTCATATGCCAGAAATCATATTTAAGGTATCCGTACACCTTCGAAGAAAATTTTTTTAAAAACTGTAATATTTGCTATTAAAATATTTTTTACTGATGAAATATAACTTAAAACTATGAAAATTACATTTAATATGTTACTTGTGGTACATAAAAAAATTTTAGGGAGTAAAGCATAGTGTAAATAGTAATTAAATTGATTATTAGAATAACGCACTTAACTCAAATGTAAACAAAAATATCCCTTTTCTGTAAATTTGATGATGATCATTATAACATTTTTTAGGGCTGGTACTATTTTCCTGATGATAATCAATTTATTACAATTTTTATCAAGTTTCGAGTAAAAGAACATTGAAAATCCTTAAAAAATTATTACGAGCATGATATATACCTTAGTTACTAAAAACATATCAACTATATTATTATGAAAGTAGTAGGGGTTCTTTAAATCTATAAAACAAATATATTTATAAAATTTGAACTAATTTGGTTCACAACTTTTTCTGATATTTACGTTGTCAGATGTCAATACGTTAAACAAATTCATTTTGAGATAAATCAGAAATAAACTTTGAACCGCAAATTTTAATATTAAACACAATTTGATATACTTAAAATGCTCCTGATTTATAAATAACACCCTCTTTACTCTCTAAAACATTGATTTTTTTCCCTTGTAGCTCTTAAAATTTTTCTACGCTGCTTTACATTTGGTGTTGAATGTCGTTCTGCGTCGATAATTCTATTGATGTCAAGATGTTTGTATGCTTTTTAAGTAAAATAACCAGGAGTTATATTAAGTTTTTTAAAAATTTCAACACAACCCTTGTATCCATCATTAAATTGGATCACAGCATCCAATGCACCAGATTTTAAAATTTTGAGGCACACGAAAGCTCCCTTGGGTACTCTCTGCCATATAACGCCATTTAAACACTCGTTTGAATTTTGTGTTTTGCCATGCAGGCATTTAGTAAGCAGTTCTTTGTTACACAACTCTAAATATGTAGGCTTAATCGTGTTTAGTACTTCATTTGATAAGCTTTTATATTTTTCGTTTGGCTTTTTGCCACAAGACAGTGCTCGCAGGTAGTAGCACCAACTATCTTTTCCGATGGGACACTGCCCATACATCGGTTTCTCGACACTTGATGAGCAATGAAACAAAGCCGCAATAACATTTTGCTGAAGACCGGATAGGTTTCCAACATTGCTACGAACAGCAATCCCATAATAGTTTTGCAATCGGTCAATAAAAGAGTCGGTGAGTTTGCCTTTACGAGACAGATTTTTATTTTTAGACTTTAGTTTGCGCAATCTCGCACCTACTCTCTTTTGAACATGACCAATGCATTCATATTTTGTGACGCTATCCTTCCCATAAGTATCTTTGACACTGATAAAGCCCTTAGAGTCCCCGTCACCATAATAATGTGCATATTTAAGGCCTTGTTTGACAATAGAACGTTGGAAGATTCTCGTAGCACCAACAGCTTCCATTTTTAACGCAGAACCTTGAAAATTGCTATGGCACACGTGATCTGCTGCAAAAGTTTCCGACTCAATGCTTCTAGGCATTTTAGAAATCTTTCTGCAGGTGGGACAATATGACGACATTATTTCAGTGTCTACTACTTTACCAGTGTCAACTGACAACGCTGCGACACACCCATTCATGGAAGAGTAACCTCTACGCTGCCACGTTCCATCAACTGAAATGCCACATTCAACAATTTTTTTTTAGTAGGATGTAGCACTAACAGTTCAGAAGCTGCTTTTTGCATTGATAGTTCACTAACTTCTGAGTTCACTAACATGAGTTTATTCTCATGATTAGTGTACGCAGTTTTACTGAGCCTGGGTAAATTTAACGTACCACATAATTTAAAACCCAGCAGAAAACATTTCCCAATTTGTCTCATACCATACACAAATCTTGTATTTACTTCAGGACAGTTTAAAGTTTTCTTTGAACTAGAAAACCCTGAGTAAAAGTCACAATGTTTACACCTGATAACAAAATTTGAGCACAAACCATATGTGGAATCCTCAGAAAGCAGGATACCTTCTTCGAAACATCTTGGGCAGCAAAGTTGTAAAAACAAATTTAAAAGGACTTCCATATCAATTATTCTGTTACCAGTAAGTGGTTTACGTTGATATTCTGCTATTTCTTCATCAAAGGCAGCAGGTATTTAATTTTTGAAGAACTGGCGTTGGTAGATGTTGCGCTGCTATTTTTTGAATGTTTAATGGTAGATCCATTTACTAGAAATTGGCGTTTTCTCTTTGCACTAACTCTACGTTTAGGATATAAAAGTTTAGGATATATACTCTATAAAAAAAGGATTAAACAAAAGCTTATAAAGAGCTACGCAATCATAAGCAAATGTAAACAAACAGTAAAGCACTCTATTTTCTTGCCAGATTCTAGATAAAAATATAAATAAAAACCTGTTGCCAATTATATTCTTGATAATTCTGAAAACTCAAATTCATATTTTAACATATTTATTTAAACGATACTTTGAAAAATAAAATGTCAACAAACATTTTTTCTACTTCGCAATGCAGACTTGTACTTCCGGGTTCAAAAAGGTGCTATCGAATGAAACTTAAATCCCCATAACAAGTTCTAAATAAGATAGAAACAGAATTTAAACACCATTTTAAAGAAAAACGTTCATATTTTCAAATAACATTTAAATTAAAAAATCGAAAAATTTGACGAAAATGACGTTTTGAAGGTGTACGGATACCTTAAAATGTAATGCCACAAGATTATCTTTCGAATAAAAAAAATTCATGTCAATCGAATAATACATCGTTTTTTTATTGCAATTTAAAGTTCTATACCTCTAAAAAAACACCCTTTATATATAGGTGAGTGAGTTTTTCAAGTTCTCTTTTTCAGAATTTTATTTCTTTCTTGTTTGTAGGATATGTTTACTATCAAACACTATTATTCTTTCGTTTTAGGATAATTATATCTATCTATCTATCTATTATCATGAATAAATGAAAACGTGAAACGCCTTTTTTATGATAGTACGTTTAAAGAATTATTTCTGTTTTAGTATTTGATATCGGATAACATATGTCAATTATCATCGGATAACAAACAACAATTTTCGAAAAATATTTGCATTTTTAGGTGCAAGATTAAAAAAAAATGTATATAAATTCACACACAAGTTTTGTTTAACTAATTAAATATTAAAAAATATCTAAAAGGCTTATGAGAGAAGAAAAGGATACTCATTGTAAAAAAAATGTCTGATATTGAGGGAAAAAATATATTTCTCTTCTGTTAAATTTTAGAAAATATTACATCATGATTCTGAATATGAGATTGGTGAACAGACAAGTCGGGAATGTACGCGATTGTTGGTTACGCTGTTGCACTGGCTTTGAATTGTAATGGTACTTCAACACCTTTAGCCATATCAATTATATATATATATATATTGAGAAAACCTAAAAATTATTTAGAAGACTGTAATTTTTGTGCGATTCCAACAGCAAAAGGAATTACTTTTCACACAGGAGCAGAAGTATGTTCAATATCCAAACAACATTGATATTACACTAAGACTATTACCTCACAGTGACATGTTTCCTGCATCAAGGTTACCTTTTAAATGTTTTTTAAAGAATACATTTCGTCGTTTATCTTTGAAAGTGAAAGACTTACATTCCAACACAGAGACATTTGGGACCTCATATGGTAACGCAAGTGTAGTTTCATGACCTTGTGCGTGATAATTATTCAAATCAGAATAAAGATCAATTGACTTCAATATGAAATCGAATCACAACTTTTGGAATGTAATACTTAAACTAATGTATTTTCATAGAAAATGTAAGGGCTTCATTAGTCCTATAAAATAAATGTTGAAAATTCTTTTCTAATGGCCCACACATTCAAAACCTCATCGTATCTTTAGATATGTGTCATAAGCCACAGGAATGCCAACATTTATTGATGCTTCAAAGATAAGCTTAAAGTCAATACTGTTTCATAACGGAAATAATTGTTACTGTGTGGATCCTGTAATACACTCAAATATGAATCAGGGAGAAAAAAAAGAAAGTCATTGCACTTTGAGAAAATTATAACTTGTGTTGAAGAAAGAGCGATGAATTTATGCTGATTTGACAGTCATTTCTATTCTTTCAGAAATACAATACAATTATGCAAAATATTCCTGTTTCATTTCCAAATGAGGCAGCCATTCGAAAGATAAACATAATCCTGTAGGCAAATATCTTTTTAATACTCTAGGGAGCTTGGTGCTGATACAAATGAATTTAATCGACCTCCAGTAGCATATCGTAGAACATATCATTACCACTAGGGATTGCAATACCTGGGCCATTTGCACAATTTTGTAATATCGGTATTCATAAGTTTAAATATCGTGTTTTCGATATTTACTAGAAATTTTTTAAATTGTCTCCAGTATATGATCAGGGATCACCAACATAGTATGTTTAAACATAGGGATCGCCAACATTGTATGTTTAAACATAGGGATCGCCAACATAGTATGTTATGTTACACCAAAATAGTATGTTTTTGTTTTTATGCTTCCTTAACGGGCGAAATTAATTAAATTGTGGATAAAAAGTTGAATCATGCAATCAAAAGAAATGATAAAATGTGTAAATCATCCAAGGAGGATTGCCAAAACTATTCAATTTCAGCTCAGCAAGATACTGCACAAACGCAGAATTCGTAGTTTGATATTCGTATCAGTGAAAAAAATGGCTGTAGTTGTGAAGAAAGTGCGTAATATTTCGATATTTTTTAAATTAGTGAGTTTGCTAGTCACATTGTGTTTGCATATTATACTTTATGGTTCAACATATTTTTCAGATTCATTATATATATACTCATATATATATTCATTATATATATACTTATATATAACTCCGGCATATATAGGAATTTATATTTTTAGAAAAACCATTCTCAGCTTATATTTGAAGATATACAGTTTTTATGTTATAATTACGGCCGGCAGGGTGGCGTAGTTCTTTCGTAAATGGTCTTATACACCCAAGTTTGCGGGTTCGACCCCAGCCAAAATCGGTAGATTTTCAAGATACTTAAAATCAACAGCGTCCATGTCGTATAAATATGCGGCATGAGATAAAGATCCCTAAAGTGCATGTTTGGCTTAGGTGCTCTCGTCAAAATTAAATTCCTCGCACCTTTTCGCACTGTCAGAGCTCAGGTGCCTCTCTCTGGTGAGGAAACTGGGTGTTTTAAAATTACACTGCGGCAATTGGGTATTTCCACCTATATGATGTCACTCTTAAAAGTTATACCAGCTCCTAGGGAATGTACTAGGTCTGAAATCGTAAATACCAATCAGCAGCTCCATTGGAAATAAAAAAAAATATTTTAAATACTTGAGTATTTCTTAAAATATTGGATAAAAATATTTTAACTCTAGAATTTTTCAACTTTTTGAAATAAGACTAAGTATTTAACTTTTTACTTTATGCAGATGTATATATATTATTAAATAAGTTATATATAAATAAATTTAATAAGAATTTTCTAATATATTTTTTATAATTTTCTATAACCAACATCTGTATTTGGCATTCCATATATGACTATATATATGATTTTTCCATATATATGACATATAATCAAAAATGAAACTTTTTTCAAATAAATCGCAGACAGAGTACTCCAAAAATGCTCAGATTTAGGCCATGCATTTTGCCTTCTTAATACTGTCGGGCTTTAGGAGAAAAAAACATATTTTAGTCTCCATTTACCATCTGATGAACATCGGTTAAAACACCATTTCCAAAACAAGACGTCACATAATCGAAATACATCATTAGTTAGAAGAAAAAAACATTTCTCTTCACTATTCAAGGATTTAATAACGAGAGGGAAAGGTGCACTTCCAAATGATTTCGTGATCATGTTTAGCGCCTTTGCAAAGAGCCGTTCGCTGATTTAATTAAGTTCACAATATTTCTCTATTCTTCTGATAATTTATTGGTTTCAGAAAATAGTTACGCTAGAAACTTGCTGCTGGTAAATTCATTAAAACGCGGGTGAACACCAGATGCAGGACTTAATTGGCTCCCAGTTCAATTTACTTAGAGAGAAAAGTTGTTTAGCAGTAAGGCTAGCTCTTTACTTCCCTACTTGCATGCACGATTTTGATTGACGCCTTTCGTGCGAAGAAATGTGTGCATGTTGTGAAATCTATTGAAAAGACTAGGTAAATGAAGTGACTGAACGGAATAATCAAATCATTAGTCAGTGAAAAGCTTCATTTTGGTATTTGTGTTAGGATGAAAACCTTGGAAAATTGTTTACTTTAAGTAACAGCTGATACTTGTTGCATTCACTATGTGTTTATATTTTGCTACTAGTTCTTGTAACGATTTAATGTCAAGAATCAATCTAAATTTCTTTTTTGATTCAAGCTTTATTACGTGGCCGCGGTAGCCGAGTGGTATGGGTATCGGACCGTGGCTTGCCCAGTACCACTATAGACCCACCGTGTAGGGCAGCGATGCACGTTAAGTCTGTCGAGAGCTGAAACGTCCTCCCGTTGGTGTGGTAGTTAGGAGAGGGGGTGCCAGCTCAGGTGTCGTCCACGTCACTTGACCATGGTTCAAAATTACGTGGTACGTCGCCAAAAGCCCTCGTGTAGCTAAACAGTGCGACGATAATATTCAATCAATCAATCAAGCTTTATTACTTTTCGGTTAAACAGTTTTGAGCGCAGAGTTCAATATATTTTAAAAAATTATATCTTTAGCCCTTACTTTAATAAATGAAGATAATGTGGTTTACGTTCTTACATATTTAACTGAGTATGGAAACTTTAAAGCCTATTTGAAACGCTTCAATTGGTCGTCTACTGACCAGTTTTCTTGCTCCAGTGATACAGTCCAGGATGTCAAGTATCTGGTACTTGCTTGTAATAATTTCTCTTCCGAAGGACGTACACTCACGAATTCTTACAAAAGAACAATATAGAGTGGCCTCCTCCTTTCTCTGCCTTTGTTCAGAACAAATAATGTTTTACATCGTTTTGTTGCATACATTAATAGCATTTTTCCGTATTATTTAGATTGTAAATTTTGCGTGTTTGCTAACATTTACTGCGTATGTATATCTATATGTTTGTATAAGGGTGGTATTTTTACATATATACATATGTGTGTGTATATGTATTTATGTGTATGTGTATGTAATTTGAAAATTTTCTTATGATCATGTTTCCAAATCCTCCCCATTTTATAATTCTAATTATTGAAAGTGTCTCCGTTTGAATGTAAGAAATCGTGTATTTTGTTCTGTATTTATTGTATTCGCATCAATTTTTGTTTCTTTTCCCTTTTGATTCCCCTTTGTGCTAGTATCCTTTCACTTTAAACTTACTACTACTATTGATTGAGTATTGAGCTGTGAGTATTGATTGAGTCTTGAGTTTGCAAGCTTTGTGTTATACTTGTCGACACACAAGGAGTCTACGATCAGTCTCAAAAAAAAGTTTTGTCATATTTACTGGTATGAATGGCATCATCTGAAACCCCTGAAAAATTTGCCTTCTACTTCTTCCAACATCTTTAAATGTAAATGTAGATAATACTGCTTAATAAAATTTGAAAAAAAAAATGCATAGAAGAGTTTTAACACCTACGTTCTAGTTAAAATACTTCAATTATCTAGTTATATCCTGCAATTGTAGGTTACTTGATTTGATACTATGTTTAATGATTAATCGATTTGGCAATTTATAAGACTTTTGAGAAAAAAAAGGAACACTACAGGAGCCGCTATGAAAGACATATTCTTGTGATGAAATTAAAGACCTTAAACTAGGTATATATTTAAGAAAAAATTAGATGAATATGTATTCAAGGTAACAAAATTAAGACGCAAATAACAATTTTTAGAGAAATAAAAGACAAAACTTTTAGGAGTTTAATTTTTGAGGGAACAATAATTTTACGAAAAAAAACCCGATTTATTGTATTTTTAACCATTTTACTATTAGCGCCGGTTTTTGCTGATATCTTCTAAGCACATCCCACAGATCCTGAACATTTTTATAGTCGGTAACCAATAAAAATTGCACAGATACTATAGTCTGTTATAGTGGACATCCACTAAAAGCACCGCAGAAACAAAGACTAATTATAGCAGTTATCTAATAATTGTGGCAAAGACCGTAGTCAGTTATGGTCTTCATCCACTAAATATAGCATAGAAATTAATGTGGAAAGCTAATGGAAGCTGCATCTAGCACCTTTTGTAAATATGGTATATTCATGAGCACAACTTAAATCTTACACTTACTGTAACGGTACAGCGCACTAGACACATCACATTTTACCAGTACAAAGGAAAAAATGTTCCACGAGTAAAATAACGTTTTAATCGTTTTGTAGAGCATTATAGTTCACAATGTAGTAATTAATCAATAACAGCACTGGGTAAAGAAAGTATAGGGAGTATCTATATTTCAAAAGATATCATACTTCAAAAATGGCGATAAAATATCTTTATAATTATTTCACTGTTCTTTATGTTTACCTATCTTAAACATTGAGAGTTTTATAAATAATTTCAAATGGGCACATTTAACATGTATCCTTCCAAACTTTGTGACTGTCTTGTTGGTGTGGAGTAAAGTGGTGGAGAGCATTTCATCCTTTTTTTGTTCGAAATTTAAGAAAGGAAGAAAATGTCTGAAAGTCAAATTGCGTGCTCTTCAAATCAACTGGCCTCCTAATTTTTTAAACTTATTACAATTAAAGCTTCGTTCACACTTTATTTTGTATCTTCCTTGATTTGATTTTGTAATTTTTGTAAATTCATTATTTTGGTTTTGTTACGTAATTGTTTATTTTTGCAATGTAATTTTATCTTTATAACTTATTCGCTTTTGTTATTTCATTATTTTGTAACTTTTTTGTTATATTTACTTTTTTATATTATTTATCTTGTATTGTTTGATTTATTTTATTTCTGTAAGCCCCATGTCTTACTTGTGGTGCAGGGGAATTATTCTTTCTATCTTCAATATAAAAAAATGAACACACTTCTTACTAGATTTATTTAAAAATATAACAAGCAACATATAGCATTTATCTAGTAATTCACACATCCTCCTTGTTTGGAGAGAAATGTGCCAGCTCAGGTGTCGTTCTCTTCACTTGACTGTGGTTCAAAGTTATTAGGTCTGTCGTCAATAGCCCTAGTGTTACTACAATTGTGACGTAAATTAAAATTAATCATGTTCTCCAAACTATGAGTGAACTACTCTTAAAGATATCACTTTACAAATTCAATATAATTTCAATGTGTACAGTGTGACCTAGCGGCACTACACCTCGTTTGATGGATACATACCATAAAATCCGGCGTATAACGCGCACTATATATTAACACAAAAAGTAAGCTCGAAATTTAGGGGTTGTGATGTACCCGGTCTCTTTTCTCTAATTGCTAAGAAGATACACCAAATGGGAAAGATCCGTTCGTTTCCCTAATTGCTGGGAAAAAGTTGCATAAAAGGGTTGTCAAAACTTCTGACCATTTTCCCACGGCAGTCCCAGAGATAAAAAAGGACGCCGGTACAATGTGCTTTCGATTTCTCTCGGATCTTTGACGACAGCGCGTCTGGGGGAGAGAGCTTCCACTATACGCCGAGACAGACCCGCGCTTTAAGGGGCTGACAAACAAGAGATCAAAGGAATAAGTGGTGAGTGAACATGGGAAACTTGGAGGTTAAAAGGGGAGAGCGAGAGAGTTAACGTTGACTTTTATTTGAGAGAACCCAATAGGCCTCTTGATAGCGATATACTTTAGCGTGGAATTACCTGAGAGTCCGCGAATGATCGAGAATGAAGGTGGACTTAGGACCGAGGAATTTTCGAGTCAGCAATAGCGCATTGGAGATAGAGCAAGCGAGCTCACACAAACACGGTTTGGAATTACTGAATAGCGAACATCTAACGAGCTGTGAACCCCTTGGCAAATGTATTGGACATTTCCCAAAAGTATCACTTTGATTAATATGTTTATGCAAACGGTATAAAGAATTTATTGTGAAATAGACTCTATATCTGTGTGTACCTGTTTTGCAGCTAAATTGTACTGGAATATTTTTTTGATAATTTTCCTATTTTAATAAATAGTTTAATCCAGAGCTGTTAGAAGTCATTACAGGGTGCGTGTTATACGCCGGGTATAAAAATGAAAGCCTTAAGAATATATGAAAAAGTTGACTTCTACACATATTAAAGTATTGTTTATTTAAAAGAAATGGCATTTCATATGAACTTAAAGGGTTGTATTTCCTGAAATGTACTTTTTTTTCAAAAGCAGGGGATAATACATTAAATAAATGATTTCAAAACATAAAAGAATATGCACATTTCAGGTTTCTTCGAAAAAAAAGGGTTATACAGCGAACATACCTAAAAATTAAAAATTACAGATCTAAAGTATAGGTGCGCCTTATACGCCGGATTTTACGGTACTAATGTTTAATTCCGTCCTCGTCAAAGGGATAATAGAGTTTCATTTCAAATTTACAGATTTAAGTTTCATTTTCTTGTACGAACGTGAAAGAAAAAATTGGGTATTTACTTTTCTTTTTTTAAATCTCATGGCAGAAATAATATTATTTCTAAACTTCCTAATGTTAAATATTATTACAAGATAAGATACAGAATAAGATAAAGTATCAGATATCTGTTTGCTGATCCTGGATACTTTAAGCATCACTGCTGGTTACTTTCATTGAAAAGGAAAAACATGAAATCGCTGAGAATATATATATATATATATATATATATATATATATATATATATATATATATATATATTTAAAAAAAGCAAAACTTTTGTGCAGACTTTACGGAATTTTTATTTCTTCAAAGTAAAAGCAATTCCTGAATGATTTCTTTTAAAAGAAAGAAATATTCGAGAAGTTTTGATGCGAGATAAAATCTCTCTATGGTTGAAAATATTGAAAGGATATACCACGAGCCGATGAAATGGTAGTTTTAAAACATAACGATATACGCTATTTTGTTACTTAGTTATAAAAACATGCAAAGTAAATAAATGTGTTTTTAAACAAGTAATACAAAAAAAATTAAGTCCATTCCTACTTAGATTAACAAAGAAAAATTTTATTTTTGCTAGTTTTTATTAAATAGTTACAATTAATATAGATATGTATATACATATGGCGGAATCACAACATTAAGTGGTCATTAATTTTTATTAATTATCATTAAAGTATCGCATTGTCATCCAAAACAATCGTGTATATAAAATTTCAGTTCAACCGAATGCTTTAAAACTTAAGAAAAAAAAAATCTTTGCATGTTTTGACAAAAGCCGCCAAAATGGTCGCTAAGTCACCAAAAATGATGCCTACGTGGCTGTATTTGTAATCCTTTAAATAATTAGTTTTAATCTATTAATTTTTATTAAATTACTGTATTGTCATCCAAAATAATCATGCGTATAATATTTCAGCTCAATTGAGCGCTTTAAAATGTATTTTATTAACGATTGAAAATTGCACCAAGATAAATAAATAAATATAGAGTGAGTGTGAGCTAATCGTAGGAATTGAAAAATATATCATCAAAGATAAACAATCCTGATTTCTAGCCGTTTTTATTGCTTGTTTCATTGAATTTTTAGAAGCGTTTTTCATGCATGCACAACAAAGTAATATGTAATATTTATTTTCGTTTCCTCTTTATTTAAGTGACCAAAGTATCCCGAGTCTCCACGGTTGCGTATTTCTGGCCGGCGTTTCTATTAAATTTTGGGTTCGATCCTTTGTGCACATTAAGAACCCGCCGCGTAGAAGAGATAATGCACGTTAAATCAGCCGATGTGCTAATTTTTCAATTTGACGTCTGGTGGAATTTTAGAGAGTTGGGTCCCAACTCAGATAGTTATAATTCTTGTGTACTGTTTCTGTTTTACCGGCGCTAGCGATCAAGTCCCCAAAAATGTCGCAAACGACTCCAAATGGAATATTTTCGCTGGTAACGTTTTACCACCCCATTTACAAGACAAGACGTGACCTTTTGTTATCAGTAACGCCTTTTTCATAATATGTAAAAATAGATTAAAAACCAATGAGAATTAATATTTATTAATATTTTTTTATGTATATATTGTGTGTTGTCGCCAATAACGCCAACTTGGCGAAATTTTCACTGGCGAAACGGAAAAATACCAAACTCTGTATTTTTATGTTTTAATGATCATTTTGTAGTGTAGTACAATAAAAACCAAACCGAAAAGTAATTTGATCAATTAGAGGATTTTTAGATATTGGAAATCTTTAAAACAAGTTAAGTGAAAGTTTTTTTTATATAGCTGTAAGGAAGACATAATTCAATTTTCTCGCTTGTATGTCAACTGAATATTTTAGACAAAAATCGAAAAGTGGATTTTTTTTTTTAATGAAAGTTAAGACATTTGAAATCTTCAGCAAAAATATTATGTGTTTCAGGAGAGCTTTAATTATCCTCTATCGTAAACTTTTCAATAGCTGAGATAAAATAAAATGTAAATTTAATTTTTTTACATAAATTACTCGTACTATTCAACGATAAATACAGAATTTAAAAAAATTAGTATGTAAATTTTAACCTAAAATTGCAATATCTTATAGGTTTCAAAATTTCCTTACGTAAAAAACAATATGGAACTTTTCCGCTTCGCCGACGCAAATTTCGCCAAGTTGTCGTTATCGACGTCAACACGAAATATACATAGTAAAAGTGCTTTAAATATTAGTTCTCATTGGTTTTTCATATATTTTTAATGTATTATGAAAAAGATGTTAATAATAAGAAAAGACTACGACTGGTTTTTAAAATGTGGGAGTGAAAGGTTATAAGTTGGAATATTCTTTGGCGTCAATTGTATCATTTTTCGCGACTTCATTGCTTGCTCTGGCGAAATGAAAAGAACCCACCATTTTTGTTCATTATAATTTGCAATCGCATCAATTGTTTTAAAAAAAGATTTCTTAGTGCCTCTACCAAACTTCATTTATTAGAATAGTTTAAAATAATTTTATATATAGTATATAATCACATTAATTTAAATATATACTTATAAAATTCAAATAGAGAAGTTGATAAATTATCCAAAATTCTTGATCAATTTCGAAAACAGGTGCATTTTTGTTTCCTTTTGTCAAGATTACAGTAAAGTGATTCAGTTATATTTTTGTCTGTCCATAGCTTTGAGTTGTGCTGATTTTTTTAGCATTTTCTCATCATTAGGTGTCTCTGCAAGATGTTTTTAATAGTATGTCGAGCAAGACGGATCATGTTCGTATATTTATACAAGAATTGCATAAAATGTCCGGGGCTGTAAGACAGTTTATGAAGTTAACGAACTCATCGTGAAATCTGCTAAAAACATATCGAGACTTGTCTTGTCTAGACAGTAAAGAAAGAGAAAAGATAAAACTAATCCAGAATATTTATGTACAACTTCGTCCTATTGTAAGATGAATTATGTAAAAGTATGTCTGGATTATAGCGAGAAATGTGTCAGTTCAGTTTACATTTACAAAGATTCGAATATGAGTTCAACTCATAATTTAATTTACGACTTAAAATATATTTGAATTTTGAAATAAGGATATGAACAAAAAATAATACAGTGACATGTTTAATTGTGATACACTTTAAAGCAAACGTTTTTATTTACATTCAGTGGAATAATTAAATACTTAATCATGTATACTGAAAATAAAAACTTTATATATACACTGCTGGCCATTAAAATTGTAACACCATGAAGTAAAGCAAATACAAAGAACGATATTTATTATACGTACACTAGCTTTTCTCAAACTGTGGGGCACGCCCCCTAGGGGGCGCGAGCAAATTGAAAATAAAAGGTAAAAAAAAAATTAATTTACTGGAGTTAAGTAAAACAAATTACTTTCTGACATAATAAAAAATACACATTTACACTGATATAATTCATGTATATCATCTGCGATATTACATCATCAAAAAAAGCTTTCACTTCAAACGCTCATTAGCTATTTTTGATCCTATAACCAAATAAAAAAAACATTTTGTTTGCTTTAATGTAATCCCACGAAGAAAGGATTTTTAATTACGTTTCTTTCAAACTAAAATACTACTTTTGCTAAACATCTGTTTAACCTTCAAACTTACTGATATGGTTAGTTCCGTCCCTTTTCTTTTAGGGAAGTTGTATATATATATATATATATATATATATATATATATATATATATATATATATAAAGAGTGTTTTTTTCAGGTATAGAAGTTTAAGTTGGCATTACTTTCCAAGATGGCAACCGATTTAACAGCTGTTAAGTGATTCATTCTCAGTTTGGTTTGGCATTTCATCAAAACGATCATCAAGCAAGGCGTAGATTCGTCGAATGGGCCCAAAACGAGATTGCCGTTGTTCCCTATTTTCATAAGCGAATTTTGTTTAGCGATGAAGCGCACTTCTGGTTGAATGGCTACGTCAACAAACAAAACTGCCGCATTGGGAGTGAAGCTAATCCACAAGTGTATGTCAAAACACCGTTACATCCAGAAAAACTGACTGTTTGGTGCGCTTCATCGGCTGGTGAAATCCTTCTTCAAAAACGATGAAGGCCACAACGTTACAGTCAATGGTGATCGGTATAGAGCTATGATTACTAACTTTTTCATTCATCATGAACAATCATGATGTCCAGGAGCTGTGGTTCCAACAAGACGGCGCAACATGTCACGCGCAGCTCGAAACTAAAATCAAAAACTTTTTGGCAGCTCGTGCCACAATCGATTTATTGAAAGACACGTTTGGTGACCGCATAATTTCATGTTTTGGACCTGTGAATTGGGCTCCAAGATCTTGTGATTTAACACCGCTAGACTATTTTTTGTGGGACTATGTAAAGTCATTGGTCTATGCGGATAAGCCACAAACGCTGACCATTTGGAAGACAACATTCGCCGTGTTATTGCCGATATACGGCCACAAATGTTGGGAAGTCATCGAAAATTGGATGTCCAGATTGGACTACATCCGAACCAGCCGTGGCAGTCATATGCCAGAAATCATATTTAAAATGTATTGCCTCAAGATTATCTTTCGAATAAAAAAATATTCATGTCAATCGAATTGTAAATCGTTGTTTTATTGCAATTTAAAGTTCTATACCTCTAAAAACACCCTTTATATATATATTATTATATGCATATTATATAATATATCTATATATAAACATATATATATCGCAAATCTTCAATTAGAAAATCAGCCCGTCACAAAACTTTCCTAATTAGAGTGCAAACACCTTCCGGAAGAGATACATTAAGTTCATGGCGAACAGCTATATATCAATATATATATAAGAATATATGTTATAAGAAAGCCAATGGTGCCATGAAAACGAGTTCCGTATCTATAATTATCCGGAAAATGAAACGAAGGAAAAAAAGAAAATGAACAGATTATATATATATAATATATTTCTGTTGCACTATTTTCCATGTGAAAGTGTTTTATGATACATCAATGAGTATATTGAGCCTTTTGAAGGATTATTTGGCCAAGATTAATTTTTATGAGTATTCTGAAACATATAATGCATACTGAAAAACGTTTTACACAATCCTTTTTCAGAACTAACGTCCCTATTTTATAATAAATATACTTTTAAACCGAGAGCGGTCACGCGAGGCTCTGAGTCACCCTAGGCTCACGAAATCATTGATTCTGGGAAAACTGTTTATTTGTTACCAGAAACCTTGACAGAGAGTATCTTCCTATATAGCAGTCTTAATGGGAATTAAGATGAATTTGTGTGTCACATATCTTTCTTATTTTTGGGAGTGTGGCTAACGTTTTTTAACAATCTTAAGGTACTTGTTTTGATCGAGTTCTCGGTGCTACACTTTTGTTCAAAAGAATGTTCTATGAACACTATACTTTCGCCATTGTTTTGTTTGTTATGTTGTACGACTTCTTATGGTTTATAAATGTAAATGAGCAGAATATAAAAACAGAAGAAATGGGCAAATGTGATCTCTATTGAAGGAAGTTGAACCTGATCAAGCAAGGGGAAAACCTGCTAAATAATGCATATTAATCATGATAGCGAAAGTAAATTTGAGAACAGCGATGAACATGAAACGAAAGGAAAAATTTTCAATTGTTACTTAAAGAACTCCGTCAATTAAAATATGAAGCCATAAGTGTACCGTCAGACACACTTCGCCCTGTCAAAAAGACACAAGCAAGAAAAAGTTCAACAACATATTTGTTGATCATTCAACAACTGCAAAACTACAATAATGTGAACCAAATATGACAGTTTTGCTTGCAGATAACATTTCTGTAATGTTAGCGAAAAGTGTTTTTGATTTATGTCCTTTATTAGAGTGTCACGTACACTCTGAACATTTTAGTTCAGTTTTATTGAATTTTTTCTCAAATAATCAAACAAATTTGAAAAGTTCTTGGAAATAGGTAAGTATATTTTCTCTTAATTAAACTATTCATTGGAATTGTGATTTTTATCATGTATAATAAAAGTAATTTTTAAAAGAAGGACTGGGGTGGACTCAGTCACCCTGCGTGACCATTAACGTAAGAATCGATTGCGTGCCTGCTGCCGGGCTAAAACATTTCGAAATCATTTAAAATAATGCTGTTTCTATGAGTTTTATTGATTTACAAAAATAGCTCTTCAAATTGTCATACCCTCCCAAAATTGAACATATGCAATGAAATGAGCATCTTAATTGCTATCTGTTGTCTCTTCAAGCTGAATTGAAAACAATTTATCACACAACTTACCGAAAGGCTGTTGCTCTACTTCTTCAGCTGTATCTTCATTTCGACGGGCAACAGTATCATTTGATAGAGGTATAAACTGCAACTCTTTAGCAAAATTGTTTCGATCTCGACCAAGACTGACTTAAATTGTACGAGATACAGCATTTTTACATGTTTTGTTCAGACATCTGAGTGTTTGGCCAGACTCACGTAGACGATCGCGAGAATGCCCGAAGTGATGGATATGATCAAGAGCAACATAAAATAGACTTTTTTTTCAATTCCTACTATTAGTTAACTCTCTCCTTGTATATATATATATATATATCTTGTTCAAATTTTCAATCGTTAATAAAATATACTTTCTATTCATCCATTCCAGTTCAAATACATTTTTTTAAACTTGTAATGGATGACACTTGATGATAATACAGTTTTTTCAAATATTGATTCATTCATTAAATTAAAAAATGAATAAATAGTGAAAAAAATGATAGTCCAACAGCTATATAGAAAGAAAAATCGTTCGCTGTGTCCCTGTAGCGCAATGGAATTCTAATCCAAAGGTCATGGGTTCAAATCCCTCGTGTGATGGCCTAACTCTTGAGAATGTGGTTTCTTTTTTTTCTCTACTGTTTTATTAGAACAATTAAATTTAATTTTTGAATAAATAGTAACAAGCAAACAAAAAATAGTCAAACACCATACATAGTAAAGAAAATGAAAAATTCCAAGGGAAATCACTTTCTATTTTGTAACTTAATATTGTAATTCTGTCATATGTATATACATATTTATATTGATTGTAACTATTTCATAAAAAGTAACTATAATAATTTTTCCTTTGTTGACCTAAGTAGAAATTGACTTAATTTTCTTTTTATATTACTTGTTCTAATGACATTTTTACTTTTTTAGAAATGGAGGATGGAGGAAATAAATCTTTAATTAAATACATTTTGCAATCTCTTCCAATTTTAAAATTAGTGAAAGGAAAAAGTACGTAATAATAATCCTAATATTTTAAAGTAATTTGTTTAAAATATACAATACTCAAAAGTAATATATACACAATTTTATATACTTATCTTGTTAATTTGTACGGTTTATAATTAAGATCGTATTGTAGCGTTAGCACCAAAGTGCATTATTATTACATTCAATACATTATTATTATATAAGGGGGGCGCAATAAAAATTATGATTGAAAATTGGGTCACCAATAGTAAAAGTATGAGAAACTCTGACGTACACAGTATGGCATGAAGACAAAATTATTAAATTTGTAAGCAGTTTGGGGTTTACAGGGATGCGAAATTACCGGGTGTTTCAAAAGTCACGCACATCAACCTTTGTGGTTGAGTTTTAAAGACAGATAGATGAATTATGTTAACAAACAGAATAGAGGACAAACAAAGGTTGAACGGTTATCTTTATTGTCTGGCGTAAGACATGGTAAAATAACAGTATATGATCTATATGATGTCCGTTTTCCTGGACACACAATCGAACTCTTTTTACCAGATTAATTGAAACTTTACGAAGAGTGTGAAAATTAATGTCCGATATTGCATGAAAGATGTTACTCTTAAGTTCATCAAACGTATGGGGATTATTCCTGAAGGTGTCATTTTTCAGATATCTTCAAAGAAAAGATCCTGAATTGACAAGTCCAGTAAACGAGAATGCCAAAGTACTTTGAAAAGGATATGATCATCGAAAAATTCAGTTAAAACTTCCATCCTGATGTATGACAAATTGCGCCATCTTGCTGCAACGAAGCGTACTTGCTGCAACCAATACGATCTTTCATCACTTCCAGCAAGGATATGAATTTTGTAATAATGTTTATGTAGACGGACGGTCTTTTCAATGGATTTCTTTGTAAAGCAGTCTCCACATCTGCCATTTTCATTTTTATTATGAACGCTCTACCTGATCGTTTCCTTTCTGCAACCAATCATGTGTCACGTAACCGTTGCACTAAAAGTGTTATCATTGATGCATTAGAGGCTGTTTTTCCTGGATATTTTTGCTGAAATGCATTTATCGCACAGCAATGAGATTTTATAGCGAAATAAACTACCACGATGGCTATTTGCTCTTGAGAAAATATCATACACCTCCAGTTGTGCTCAACTGACAAGTTTTTTGAAACTGATGCCTGATGCGTTCGAAACTTCTTATGATGGGGTCTCTGTTGCCATCTAGTGAAAGAAATATCAATCAACCCTTTTGGTTTTTAAGCAACAAGGATTACCATGTGGATGTGCATGACTTTGAAATACCCGGTAGTAGAAACATTTGCCACCACTTTCAATCAAAAAGGGACCTTATCTTGTTTGACAAGGAGTCGAACTGTGCTTGGTTGAACGGCTACGCACATCCCATGTTACTTAAAATTTATGAATGCTGTTTCACCAATCGTAGCGATAGAAAGACCGGTGGGGCAGTCCAATCTCTCAGCAACACTTGACCAGATGTTTTCAATGGGTGACTCGTCTGGAGACCGTGCAGACAGAACAACAATTGAATACCCTGTGCATCGCAGAACGTGAGAACATGGAGCGCTACATCTGATCAAGGTAGGCCTTGAAGATAGGACATTACTCCTAGACGTAAGACGTCAGAAATGTACCGATCTGCGTTCAAATAATTGTCGATCCGAACTAGAGAGTGTTGTGTACCAAGTGCCTACCTAAACCATCACAACATCATCACCATCACACATATGCAGCCATCAGAATACAACAGTACGCAGGCGCGTATCTAGTCTGAAAAGATTACATTATACCATTCATGTATCCAGTTTTGTAATTCAGCACCCTAGATTTGCAGTTTCTTTCTATGCAGCATTGTTAAGGAAAGCCAAATTAATAGTTGCCGTGCTGACAGTCCACGCTGCTGCAAACGTCTTTTCACTGTAGAAGCCAACACTGGGAATGCTGCAAACCTACCCATTTTCTGACAGATGGTCAGTGATAAGGTTGTAAGGTTTCGAAAGGCTGACCTCACAATATGTCTGTCCTCTCGGGTGTTGGTCTTGGGAGGGTGTGGAGTTAGAGATCGTTATACTGATGGAAAGAATGTCATTTGGGGTTGGAATTATGTGCAATTTCTTCAAAGCTTAAAATATTTGTTGTGAGAAATCTCTTTGGGACCAGTGGAATGCATAGAAAAATATGCAGGTATATTGAAAATTTAACATGAATTGATGTCATTTGCAGCTTCCTAAATGTTTCAACTTTGCTTATTCCGAACCAAAAACTTGAAATTCGGGTAAATAATGTCTTAACTTAACTAAATTATATAATAATACTGCAAAATAAGTATTTACTAAAGGTAGAAAAACTTATCAAAGATTGGAATGAAATAAATCAAGTTTCATTAAGTTTTTGTCGAACAATGTGTAAAATTGCATAAGCTTTAGTTTAAACTAAGAAATTGATGTCCATTACTCAAAGGTGTTTTATTCCTAATTTTCCTTTTTTTATCACAGAACTTTTACAGCAGTTAATTCTTCAGATATGTTACATTATTTTGATATTGTGAGTAATTTTTTTTATTTAAGAGAAGATACTACAGGGACAATGCCAATATTTGCTATAATGATTATCACTTTTTCAAACTTTGTTCTTGCCTTTTCAATTATTTATCTTCTTTCGATTTTGCAACAAGACACATTGAAATCTTAAGACATAGAAAAAAGGTATTAATAATTTGAATCTGTTGCCGCGTTACTGCCTTCGTATTATAAAAGAGAGGTTCTCTAGTTCCTCCCTGTTTTGTATCTTTCAGGACTACTAATCAAGAATTCATAAGCCCCCTATAGACATTTTTGCCACTAAGGATTGATCTGTATTCGATATCACCTAAAAAAGGACAGGAAAAAAAAGGTAGATCTATCTATTATACTTTTTTTTCTAGAAAGCCTTTCCTGAAACTAAATTTCCGGAATTTTTTTTATCTCGATATATAGTAGGCTGTAGAGGGAACTGGATAGGAAAACACATGGAGAGAGAGAGAGAGTAGAATATGTTAAAATATTCAAGTTTCCTTTGTTTCAAAGAAAATACACACACACATATATATATAAATAAGTAGTAGGATACATAGAATAACTTGGAATTTTTAACCTCTGATTTGTTTTAAGTTAATATTTAATAAATACATACAATAAACTAATCGAAATGATTCATTTAAAGTAAAAATGCTAGAATACGTGTAAAACTATTGAAATACTATAAATCGAATCCTTAAAAAATGTTGTAAGCTTTAACTTATTTTAATTTATGAATATAGTTATATTTTTTTTAACCAGTTTATATATATATTATTAAAAATTGAGGTGTATATTATTTATAGCATAAACTCATTTTTTCTCCTTAAAATCTTGAAATTGTTAGCATAAGAGTAGTAGCTCATTTTCGGACGCCATATAAGATTTTGTATGTAAGATGAAAATCTGATAAGGAAATTATCAGATTTGAGATACAAGTAAAAATACGAGTAAAGAGACTAAATACACAAGTAAACTAGTTGGCAATTTTTCTAAATTTCTGTTTACTTTCCGTTTAAATTCTATCAATCTCACACTATATAAATGTATTTCAGAATGTAATACATTTACAAGTTTTCGTTTGGTGTCTAATCTGCAGACTTCTTGAAGTATTCTCAATTTATTTAGGGAAAAGTAATGTATTTTTATTTAAAATATGAAAGCTTTGTGCTTTAGAACAAAATCTGAAGCAGTGTAAATATTTCTCAAAGTTAACAAAACTTTTGTTTAAATGATTGGCGTTTATTAATCTAGAGCTCCGAAACAGATGTTATTCTCATATTAACAAAGCATTTTTATTGCCATGTGAAACAAAATGTACAATAATTTAGAAAATAGAAATTAGTAATTATTTACTAGCATACACACATAAATGCAAACATAAAGGTGAATGCTAATTAGTCTCAAAAATGGTCTTAACCTTGCGCAGCAATTTAAGCTTGCTATCGATGTTCGTAAATACTGATTATCCATCTTTTATACCCATATTTTTGGACTTTTTTATCAAGAGAGTTATACATATATATATGACATGATTTAAGTCAGAATCAGACTTAGTTTTAAAAAGGATTTTTATTTGATGGAATCTCTATACAACCTCTGACGCTGAGAGGCAGAGAGAAGAAGAACGCCAAAGTGAAATCTAAGTGTTTTACCACTTAAGCCAGATGTGAGAAGTACCTCTGATTTTATGAGTGTAGTTGAAAGTTAATGCTGACATATATATATATATATATATATATATATATATATATATATATATATATATAAATATATATATATATATATATAGGGCTATTAAATCTAACGATCTGGATTTATACATGTTTATTGGGTAGGGCCATATGTTCGGAAGAAATAAATGGGTGATTAGTTTGATACTTGAAGATGAAATGAAAAATAAGAGTTAAGTTCTAGATAGGGAATTTAATTTTTAAATTAATTTAATTATCCTTACGTTTGCCCCTCCCCAATTTTAAATGGAAGTCATGGCGTGGTTTTTCTCTTAATCAATTTTCAACAAAAACAAAACAATACATAACATCATTTGGAAACGCATATTACATATAGTAGAAATACTTAAGTAATAGGAATATAAAAATCAAAATGCTCTTAAATAAACGAAACTATAACAACAAACACAGTAATGACACTTCCAAAATATTAATTGTTAAAAATGAATTTCCGTACACATAACTGAAGATTAGCTTGTTCAAATCTATTCGACATCCAGAATAAGAGCTCATGTTTCCTCCTATTCCTTCATAATAATAGATTCGTATTATAGCTAGCAGATAATGTTTTCAAAAAAAATCATATTGGAAAATAATATCTCATATCAAACAATAAAATAGTATATATAAAAATATATGGTATCATACAAATGTTAAAATACTAATTTTGTATAAAAATCTACTTTGATGCCATAGTAGTAATACCTTATAGTGTTATACAATCTTTTGCATACATGAAATACATTTTTTAAAAAAGATAAAAAAACAAAATGACACTAATAAAATGAAATTATAGGTAATACGAATAAATTTAAAGTAAAAACAAACTTTTTTAAAAAACAAACTTTTATTTAAATACTCTAAAAAGAATAAAATAAACTTTTCTTTTAAAACTTTTTTTGCTATCAACTTATAACGTTATTACACAATTTATAATATGAAAGCTTGTCGCGAGATTTAAGTACTCGTATTTATTTAGTTTGAAAATTTTAAAAATTAAAATTAATCAGATCAAGTCCTTTAATTTACTTGTTCATATACACAGGTAAATCTTGCAACAAGCTTTTATATTATAAATTGTGTAATGACGTTATTAGTTGATAGCAAAAAGTTTTAAAAGAAATGTTTATTTTATTCTTTTTAGAGTATTTAAATAAAAGCGTGTTTTTTAAAAAGTTTTTTTACTTTAAATTTAATTTTTACATTTCAGTTATCACTGTACAGGATTCTCAGTCAAAGCATCATTGTTGCAAGGTCATCTGTCGGTTAATTTTGAACAGGCTAGTTCAGTTTTTTTCCCGCCAGACCACGTTTATGATATAGATATTTTATTTGGGCCGCAACAAGAGAATAATGGGGGGACGCTATAAGACCAAAAAAGACATTGGACAAAGCAAAATTAATAAAAAAAAATATTAGAGTTCCTTTTTTTGCTTTTACTATAATACTATATTAAAACCAAAAACCGCTCCATCGGTTGAAGACATCTGCTTCAAAATTGAGTTGCAAGATTCCACCCTAACATTTTACATTGTAAGTTAAATAAAAGCTTGTAATATAGCATACTTTGTGCGTATACAAAGAGAAGTATTGTAAAATATCTCGTTGTACAAATCAAACGAATTTCAAATATATTTTACAGCAGTGTTTCTCAAAGTGTGGGGCACACCCCCCTCGGCGGGGCGCCCCCCTACAAGGGGGATGCGAGCATATCGAAAATTTTAAGAAAAATAACCGGAAAGAGGTAAAACAAAATACTTTCTCCTTAATAAAAAAATACACAACAACAGTAATATAATTTATGTTTATCATCTGGCGTTTTCCTTCATCAAATAGCTATGTTTGATCCCAAAATCAAATTAAAGAAGAAAAAAAAAACATTTTGTTTAATTTGGTGTATTTCCTCAATGAGATATTTCTTTATTATGTTTTAACATAAAATATTACTTGTTAAAAGGAAAAACGAAGTAAAGACCATGAGAAAAATTCTTAGAAGATAAACAATTCATCACTGTAATTATTATTGAAATACTGTACATTAGTTGTAGAAAGAAAAGGGAGACATGATTCACTTTTCAGCCAGGAAGCATAATACATTTGCTGATAATTTGATTGACCTTCAAACTTACTGGTATGGTTCGTTCTACATTAGTTCCGTTCCATCTTTTACGTGTTTGTTTTTCGCTGAGGGAAATTGTAAATAATAAAGAGTTTTACGATATTTGGAAAACAATTGATTGATTTGAAGGATTATTTGGCCAAGATTTATTTTTAATGAAAAACGTCATAATCCTTTTTAGAACATCCGTATTTTTTTCTTAATACACTTTCACATGTTGTTTTTCAGATTTGTAAGTTTTAACACATAACGAGCTGAGGCATTTTCCCCCATCAATTACTTCAGTAGTGGTAAATCCAAAATTTAAGTATTTTTGAGAATATTTCCTTGATTTATAATTTTCGGAACCATGTTCGTCTGTTTACTTGTTCATCCTTTATTATCGTCGATTGTTTTGCTTACGACTTAAAAATATATATGTATGTTTTTGTTCTAACATACTGCCGTAAATACTTAATTACCGTGAATTACAATTAACGTGCAAATTAAAAAATGTACATTCAAGCTAGATTCGGTAGCTATAGAAGTATCGAGTCGACCAAAACTGACTGGAATTGTATGAGGAAAAGCATTTTTACATGTTTTTGCCAGACGTCCGATAGGTTGTCCAGACTCACGCAAACGTTCCCGATAATGCCAGATGTGATGGATATGATAGAGAGCAGCATAGACCAGACTATTTTCTAATGACATTTGTACTTTGAGAAATGGATGCGCTGAAGGAAATAAATCTTATTTAAATATATCATTTTTGCGATCTGTTCCAATTTAAAAATTAGAGAAAAGAAATATAACATAATAATGAGTAAGTAATATATATTTTAGAGCAATTTTCTTAAAATATATATTTACTTAAAAGTAGCTATATACAAAATTTAATACTTATGCAGTATATGAGTGAGATCACGTTGTAGCTTTAGCACGTCAGTGTATTTTTATTGCAGTAAATACATTATTGTTGCACAAAATGCTGTACATTATTGTTGCTGATAAAAATTAAGATTAAAAATTGGGTCGCCAGTATTGAAAGTTTGAGTAACACTGTTTTACAGGAAAAATAATAATTGGGGCTCAAGGTATCAATCCCGTACCTTTCGCATGCTAAACGAGCGCTCTACCATCTGAGCTACGGTCCCGGTCGACACTTGCTGTATAGTAAACATGCTCGCCTTAACACCTCAATAAGATCATTACAGTAACTAGGTCGATATCGGAATATAAATTGGCAAAACATGTATTGATATCAAACTAAGCATGTATACAAAATTCAGCTCAATCGGTTGAAGACATCAGCTTCAAAATTTATTTGCAAGATTCCACCCGAACAATTTACTTTAATTAATATCTTTTTAACTTAATTGCTTATATCAGAATATAAATGGTCCAAACATGCATTGCATCCAAACTAAACGTGTATACAAAATTTCAGCTAATTCGGTTTGAGAAGGCATCTGCGCTTCAAAATTGAGGTTGTAAGATTCCACCCGAACATTTTTACATAGCAAGTTAAATAAAAGCTTGTAAAATGGTGTACAACTTAACTTATATGCCCTATTCAACACACTAAATAATATTTTATTTTACATATGCGTTAAAAATATAAGAATCTAAAAATATAAATATTATAAGAATATAGGAATAAAAAGAATATAAGAGTTATAAGAATAAAAAATAAATAAATATATAGCTCTTTTTTTTATTATTTTTGAGTCCGGAAGAAGTGGACTCACTTCTATAATCACTTTTAGTATTTATGAAAATTTTCACAATATTCACTGTAATTTAACAATATCGCATACAATATTTTAGAGATCTTTCCGTAACCTTCTAAGTGCTCGTTTCATAGACAAATTTCTTGACTTACTCTTACATCACACATTCACTAATATCCAACTGCTTATCCACACAACCTAATTTTGAATACATCTCTCTGAGAAATCTGCGTTATCAACTCAAAAGATGTTCAAGAAATGCTAATAATAAAACAATAAGAGGTGTACAAATCAAATTATACACGTTTGTCCTTTTAATGTTTCAAGACATACACAAGAGTATAATGATTGAATTCTCTTGTATATATATA
>BMAU01016239.1:0-15828 GCA_019973935.1 Trichonephila clavipes
AACTCTAATGTATGTTATCCCCATGGCAACCACATTACAACACGATAAAAATATTATGGTAACCATATTGTAATGTTATCGCCCATCTTGGTGAACATAAACAGCAACCTGGCGCGTAGCATTCCTATATCAAATTAGCACCCCAGAAGGAGTTACGCATTCTGATAACTAGGCCGACGATATATGACAAGTATTATTTCATCTTAAAAGTCTGTACAATTCTTGACATCATACGTTTACGTTAATTCAATGTAAAAGTGAGCAAGTGCCCAGTAATGCCACACTATAAACCAATACGAGAGCTATTGGCAACGAATCTCGTAATTTTGAACCACGGTCAAATGAGAGGAAACTAAGGATAAATTGTTCGTTTTAAATTTATACTTCTTTGCGGTTTTTTCTAAAAGACCTGTTCTTTAGCTTCTTTTTAAAAATTGAAAGTTCAATACTAAAGTATCGAATAAAAATTAATGGGATCCAATTTTTGAGAAAAAAGTGTACAACGTACATGTTGGAACACTGTTAAAAGAATTTATTAGATTAATTCGATTTTAAAAAAGTAATGTGGATTTAGCAGTGTTGATATTCCATAAGGAAAATGAATGTGTTAAAAGAACAATTTATATTCATTATATGCATTGAGAGCATTTTTAAAGAATTAATTAAACATGTCATTCTTTTAGGAAAACGTTAATACTGATGGATGTTTTTTTATCTCGTAATGTATATAAAAAGTCGGAAAATTTGTATTAATAAAATGTGTTATTCATTCTTTTTTTCAAAATTTGATCATAATTAAATTCAAATAACTTGAATCTTTGATTTTGGAAGTCTTTAAGAATAAAATATATCTCACTAGTTACATATATTTAATTTTTTTTCCAAATAATGATTATTCTAACATAATTTCTAAGGAATATTATTTTTAATGTCAACAAAAAGGTACATAAACTATTTGCTCCTAAGTCTAAAATTATGTAGTTTTTGTCTGTGCAAGACAATCACATCATTTTCTAACATAACGTTATTTACATACGATAAAATATGGTATAGTAGAACCTGTTTCTGTGCGGTCCTTTTTTATGCGATTTTTTTATGCGGTATAAGAATTTCAACGGCTTTGCCGCCACTGTAATGTTTTCTGTCAATATACCAGTGGCGTAATGCAGAATGTTAGGGCAACCCGGCAAAGTCACGTTTTGCCTTTAATATTTTATAATTTGGGCAAATACGTACTTGGAGTTAGGCAGACCTTGAGCCTTCTAGAGTTCTGACCCTTTCGTGAGACGGGAGTTGCACAGGTGTACGTTACGCCACTGCAATTTACATATATACCCTTCAAGAAACTGTGTTCATTTGTTATAAATAGTCTTTCAACAATACAAGCTTAGTTCGTTTTTGTCAACGCGCCAACAGCCCACGTTTGATTGAAGACGAAACTTCCAATGACAGTGACATCAATAGTTGTATATACAATGGTGTGCAAAAATTAAGAACGAGACGGTTTTTTCAATATAACTTTGTACAAAAGCTTTCCAAATCAACACATTTAATACCGTAAGATAACCAATACGTAAGGACATGTGTAATATGTAAGCAACACTTACTAAAAGAGAAATCAGAGAGATAAAAAGAAGCTTGATTCAAAAAGTAGCATAGAGCGCAATGCGACTGAAGGCCGAAACATCCCTGTGATGGGTGTCCAGCAAGAAACATCCGGTCTTTAGTAGGGGATATGATCTCCCCTGACTGCTAGGCAGGTTTCACAGCGTCTGCCCATGCTGAGAATGAGGGTGTCAATGAGTTGCTGAGGCATTGCTGCCCATTCGTCTTGCAGCGCCAATCGAAGCTCCCAAATCGTTACTGGTGGTAAGGTACGAGCTGCCAAGCGTCTGCCTAGAAAATCCCATACATGCTCGATGGGATTGAGATCCGGAGATCGTGCCGACCAATCCATACGTTCAATATCCTCACTCTCTAAAAAGCTGTTCGGCAGCTACTGTGCGATGACATGGTGCATTGTCATCCATGAAAAGGAACTGCAGACCCATAGCGCCTCTAAAAAGACGCACATATGGAAGAAGAATCTCGTTACAATAACGGGTGCCGTTGACTGAACCTGCGTCGAAGATGTGAAGGTCTGTACGACTACGAAGCATGATGCCTCCCCAAACGAGAACACCGCGACCTCAAAACCTGTCCTTTTCAATGATGTTCGAGGGATGATTGCGGCTTCCCGCTCTCTCCAGATGAGTATGCGATGAGAATCGCTACTCAAACTGAATCTGCTCTCATCTGTAAAGAGAGTACTCGTCCCCATTCATTGTCTCTCCAATTCCGGTGTTCCCGGCACCACAGAGAACGCCTTCTCCGATGGGTAGGCGTTAAAGGTACACACCGTACAGGGCGTCGTGCAAGCAGACCACCACCATGCAGTCTTCTGGCCACGGTAAAACACGATATCGGTCGTCCAGTCGCCTGTGTCGTGTGTCTAGCGATTTCTCCCGCTGTCTGCCGCCTGTTTCTTCTGGCCTGCAAGACAATGTACCGGTCATCTGCGGGTGTGGTTCCTCGTGGACGACCACTACTGAACCCCCGGATAGCTGTTCCTGTAGTTTGAAATTGTCTCCGTGAAACGATGCTGTGAGCAATTCCGAACTCTGCAGCCACACTTGTCACACTGCGGCTTCCTCCAACTTCCCAATGATTCGACCTCGGGTAAAAGCATCCAGATGTCGTCTCACAGATTGATTATTCGCCATTTCTCGCTGAGGCAGCAACTCCGTGTGATTTTAACTACTATACGGCGTGCAATCTCTTTGCCAGAAATACTGATCTTACACCGTCAACATGCTTTATACTACTCAGACATTCCCCCATTACGTCTACCTGCATATCTGTGCATTTGCTATCGTACATCACCTTACTTAATCTCCTGATTGGTCTTTCTGTCCGCTCTGCCTCTTCGTTCAGCTGATATGCTTATTTTTCGACTTCGTCCTTAATTTTTGCACACCATTGTATTATGAAGACCGACAAGAACACGGGATTCTTTGAGATCGGGTAAAATATATGCAGAGTTCCAGCTTTCCAACAAATGTAAAAGCATTTTCTTGAAATAGATACCAATTCCGAAAGAAGTATGAAATTTCAAAAAGAGCTTCGATCACGCATATCTGGTTATCGTGACATTTTCAAGTACAACTGACCAAACGACCTTCGTTGCAAAAATCTTTCTCTTATTTTATGATGCCAAAAATAAATCGATGGAAATTGTATCTTCAAGTGACGAAAGCGATTTTGAACTTACTCATCACAGGAAGATGCGAGCTTTGGATTAGGATGAGTAGCAGTGAATTATGTATGTGCATTTTGTGTGAAACCTTTTCCATGTATAAGGAGAAACTAAACGCTTTTAAAATGTTTCTTTGTGTATTTTAATCATTTATTTTGTTTTGGAAGTACTATCTCATAAATTTCGTAAATAAGTGGCGTATTTTTAAGACCGACTTTATTTTTATGCGGTCCCTTTCCACCGCATAAAAACCGCATAAAAAATTTCTTTAGAATTTCGACGAAGTTCATTGTTATATGCAAGAGTTTATGAAATTTTCTAATATTTTTTGTGTCATATTTTTTATGCGTTCGCTATCTATCGCACAAAAACTGGTTTTACTATATTAAAAATTCGAATGTAACAGTACATGTGAGAACGAAATAGAAAAGTGAATCTCCTATAAAGAAAGGATGTACTATTTATAATGTATCGTGAACAGATAAACGGAATGAGCTGTTTGGGAATGTACAAAGAACAATTTGGTGAGTTATTTGATTTCCGTAAATAAAGAACTCGTTTTGTCTCCTTAAATGAGAACAAGTATTTTCGTTATTTTAAGAGGTCTCAGGGGTGTTAAATTTCTCTAGAGGTCTGAAAATATAAACGATGTTCAAACGGGTATAATTCTTTTAAGTTTTAATTAAATGATTCGAATCTTTTACATATTATTTAAAATAGAATGGGGCTTCAGAAAAGTATAAAATGTTTAAAATATAATAATAATTTTAAAAGTCATAAGATATGAAAATTCTATAATAAATATTAAATATTTTTGCTTTGCGCATGCTATTTTCTAAAATATTAGCCTCTGATGTATAAAACTTTATAGAATTATACAGTGCAACATATTCTTTAAGCCCCTACCTAATTTTGGTATTATATATCTTTTTATTTCAAAATATTTGTAAAATATTGCAATTTTTTAAATATTTTTTAAAAATGTATTTTTTTATTTATTAAAATATGTAAGTTATTATTCTATTTATATAAAAGTAGCTACAAAGTATTAAGAATACATTTGTCTTTATAAATCAATTTATATAGCTAGTAATTAAACCTACTCTTTTAGAAAATAGCATGCGCGACGTAAAATTTAATAAATATTTCTTATAGAAAAGTTTCTTATTTTCATATGCTTATAATTTTTAAAATTATGATTATATTTTAAATATTTTATACTTTTCTGAAGACCCATTCCTTTATAAATAATGTGTAAAAGATTCGAATTATTTAACTTAAATTTAAAGAAATTACACCTGTTTTAAAATTGTTTATATTTTCAGACACCTAGAGAAATTTAACACCTCTGTGACCCCTTAATTGCAAAAATTCAAAAGAATATATTGTTTTTTCGTTTCAAATCATTAATTTTGAAATTATATATATTTTTACGTCCTTTAAAATATATTAAATTAAATCTTTTTTATCCTTATGAATTAAGTATTAATATTTAACATTTATAAATGTATGCTGATGCCAAACATGTTACGAGAAAAAAAGAGAGATTATTTGTGGTTTTTCACAATGGGGGATTAAAATGTATAATAACCAAAATATTCGAGGATATAACAAATTTTAATGAGGTTTAAATTTCATATATTGAACAACTTTAAGTGAAAAAATTGTAAATTAGAGTTATAAGAATGATTTGGAAAAATAAACTGCGAAGTAAAATAAAATAATATAGTTGAATTACCCGGAATTTCCCTGGTTCATCTTTGTCAGTTAACATATAGATATTATCTAAATCAAATATATAAATACTATCTTTTTCGCCACTGGAGAAAGTTCGTTTCCTCTCAACGGCCACTCCAAACCCGTTCAATTACTGTAAACCCGCTTTTAGAGGATTTCAATTTAACAAAAGAAACATGCCTGCTAAATCTCAAGTTAGTAGGTTTAGAAGTCCTTAATATTTTGAGATGAGTCAATGTGAGTCAGTTTTCTCCTATATATATATATATATATACTGGTGTGCAAAACTTAAGCAACAGGTGGGTTTATTGCTATAACTTCACGAAAAGTCATCTGAGAGACATGAAATTCAGAAATGAGGGAGAGTATTATGTACGTAAAGAATGACGAAAGCATCGGCGCTGAAAAAGGAAAACAATGCATACGGTATGGAATCAAACAAAAACAAGCTTTATTGAACGCATAGTATCGTGACTCATTATTGTCTATCCAACAAGAGGAACAACAAGAAGATGTTCAATAATATGGTATATGCCCTCCTCTCACTGCAATGGTTGTTTCGCACCGTATCCGCACACTCAGATCCAGCTGGTGCAACATTTATTGCGGTATGAGTGCCCATTCCTCAATGAGCATCTGTTTAAGTTGTTGGGTGTTCTCCGGATGATGTAAGCGTGCTGCAATACATCTCCCCAAAGCATCCCATACATGTTCGATAAGATTTAAATCTGGGGATTATGTTAGCCAATCCATTCGAGTGATATCTTCACTTTTCAGCAGCTCCTCAACAGCAAGAATCCGTTGTGGCCGTGCATTGTCATCCATAAAACTGAAGTCTGGGCCAATGTCACCCCTCGGAACAGACGCACATGGGGAAGAAGTACCTCCTCAAAATAGCGATCCTCGATTACAGACCCTCTATCGAAAATGTGGTGCTCAGTTCACCCGTTCAGCATAATGCCTCCCCAGACAAGAACTCCAGGACCACCGTAACGGTGACTTTCCTTGATGTTACTGGGATAAAACCGGGTCCCGATCTCTCTCCAAATCAAAACGTGTTGAGAATCGCTTCTGGTACTAAACCGTCTCTCATCCGTAAAAAGGACACGACTCCATTGTTCAGTTGTCCAGTTTTTGGGCTCTCTTCACCACTGTAAACGGTGGCGTCGGTGGCCAACTTTCAACGGGAGGCAGCGTTCAGGACGGTGGCCGAATAGGCCCCCTTTGTGAAGGCGTCTGATCACAGTAAACCGCGACACTTGTCACCCCGTTGCTGTAGAGAGTTGCTGAGCAATGGTGCTTGCTGACTTCTGTCGGCCTCTTTGCGCATGCAGGATAATATATCGTCCATCCTCTGCAGTTTTCGTCCTCGAGCGGCCCCCACCAACCTTTCTAACAGCTGTACCTGTGGTTTGGAACGCTTTCCAAGCGCGCAAAACGCCACTTATGATGATTCCGAACTCTGCAGCTACACTGGTGACGGTACGCCCCTCCTCCAGCTTTTCGATCATTCTTCCACGTGTGAAGTCGTCTAGGTGATTTCTTCTAGTCATATTTCACGAACTGACTCTCTGGCACTTGCAGCGAATATGTTGAATTGCGTCTCCGTCCTTCATTTATTCTACGGTTGAGCAGCGCGCGCCGACATCACGCGTTTTGCGTACGCTCAAGTCGCTCCTGACGTTTCGTTCCTGATATTTGCATATGCATGACGTTTGTACAGACTTACGTGTTCACTGTACTGATCTCCAGACCTCCTTTTCTGCAATTTCATGACTATCTGCTAAATTTTTACATTGTTGTTTAAGTTTTGCACACCAGTGTATATATATATATATATATATTGCGAATCATTTCCTTTTTTATATTTTTATGAATAAATTTTCCAAATAAATTTAAAATGATGACTTTTTTCATTTAAATATATTATAAATCTTAAACTGGATGACAAAAATATAGTCAGATCTCTATTTAACGAAGTAGCTAAATCCGGAAAAAGAGTTTGCTATATGAACAATTCGTTAGAGTTTAAATTACCACATAAAATTTTTTCAAATTCATAAACATTATATATTACTTAAAAAAGTAATTATTCACACTTTTTATTTAAAGATTAATATCTGTTCATTTATATATCTTACCCATGATAAAAAGTCTGCAAGGAAATCAAGTGGGAAAAAATCGTTGTCCAGGAATTCATTGTATATATATATATATATTCAACTTTAAAAAAATTATATTAAAACTATATTGAATTTTTTAATAAGTTTTCTAATTTACTATATACGAAAAATTTTAAAGGTATATTATTTTAAAATCAGTAATTTTAAGGGTATATTATTTTAAAATCAGTAATTTTAAGCGCACATTGCATGCGTCTTTTAATTTAATTGCTGAAAACCTCTATTAATTTTGTTTGAGGTTTTTGTTTAAAAAATAATGGCCACTTCATTATACTACGTGAGTTAGGTCCCTTGTTAACCACAGTTCAAGGTCATTCATCACCATAAAATGTGCTAAAAGAGAGAATAATTTGAAAAATTTCGTGAAATATGTATCTTTAAAAAAGGAAGGAAAAAATTGAATTACAAGAGAAACAATTCTTTAAATAGAAAATGAACTTCGCTATTTAGAGATTATTGTACAAAGAAAATAATAAAATGTTTTTGATTCCAGGAAAAAATTCGCATAACAAAGAAATTAGTAATATAGAGGTTTGACTGTATAGCTTAACTGGTGCTTTTATCCAACTTTAAAGACTTTGTTAAAATTTGCTAAATTTACTAAATTTGTCTTCTTTTAAATGCATTAAAGTTAGGTTTATTTTATACAATGCTGATAAGTGTAAATTGTGTAATTCTTAACACTTTTACAGTTCAGATGATATTTGATAGAAATGAATTAATTGTACATATTATTATTTTTTTTTCTTTTTGATCGCGATAGTGAAAAACTTATTTATGTTAAATAAGGCAGTTAATTTCTAATAAGTTCCATTATTTTCGAAAAATAGAGCCAAATTAATTTATTATTCTAGTAGAAAAATAAATTTTATAGTAAAAATAGATTTTTTTATAAATTTTTTAGTAAAAAATTGCATAAAATTCCTGTATTAAATATAAAAAAATGTAATTATAAAGGTATTTTTATAATAAAGTCCTTATATTAACACTCTTTATATAAAATCATTTAAAATTTTCATTTTTAGAGTGTAAAAATTAATTTATGTGTCGCGTTCTAGTGTTGTAGACAAAATATGGGACTTAAATTTTATAGGAAAAACACGCAGAATATTGAAATATCTTAGTACCATTCTATATGTTAAGGAAATCAATACGTTTCGATACTAAAAAAGTTTTTTTTTCAATTTCATACCTTGCTTTTTAATACAAATCAAAGACAACTTTAAACAAGTGATATGCAAGTTACGAACATACAGCCAATTATAAACAAGTATAATTGGCTGCATGTTCATAATATGGGATTAAAACTTTTCTTAGTGATATCATTGCACTATAATCGATAAAAACAAAGGTATAAAATATGCACTTCACATATACGAAGAATTACATTAATCAAAAAACCTATAACTACAATTCCGATTAATGAACTCAGAACAACTATAAAATTAATCACAGAATAGAGCTTGACATACAGTTCAACGATCGCACAGCGAATGTTGCTCATAGACACAATTTGTCTCCCTACAAAAATAGTATCATGGAACGTATTTTTCATTAATCATAGAGCATGGAACTATTCCATTAACCTTCTGTTTTATTATTTAAAACGTATTTCGTTACTGTAACTAGCAGAACTTCTCTCATTCCCTATAAATCTTTTACTGCATTTTTGAAAATTCGATATCCCATACATATTTAACTCACAATAAAGGTTAAACTCTTTCCGTGTATTGAATGTAAGAATGAAAAGAAGAAGGTAAATGCCCCCAGATGCGCACCCTAACATTTCTACATATCCAGAGAAGAAGAAATAATTGAAGAAATCACCAGAGGAGAACAGGGCCAGGAGAAGAAATAAGAAGAAATTCTATTGTTAGATCCGTTACTGTTCCACGGTGCCGCGATCTTACTCGAAGATCAATGGTTGTAGGACTATTTGGATACGGCGCAATCGAATTTTGCCAAGGAGAAAGTGAAATTATTTGCTCACGTTTTCCAGGGTTTGTTTCCAAACAAAACCAAGTCGATTTGGTTGGGTTTTAGAATTCGAAATTCGTAAGGACAGTTCGTAATATCTTTTGGAACAGTTACCGGGAATTTGTTCTGAAATATTCATGGGGAATAAAATATTTAAGATAGTTTTAAAGTTTAAATTATGCTGGTACAATTCTCTTCGAGGTATTGGGTGAAGTCTGGTGGTAAGGGAAATTATACACAGACATATATTATAAAAATAAAGTTTTAGTGGAGGACTTTCTTATTCGAAAAGTCGAAATACTGTATCTTATAGTAGGGCTGCTAAAATAGGTTAAAAGAGTTGTTCTTGCACAATTTCGATTTTTCAAAAATTATTTGAATTGTTGAGAACTGAAAAATATATTGCAAGTTTTTAACGATATACTTTAATAACATTTAGAATAAAAATAATTTTTGAAATATTATCCAAAACCAATACCACAAAATAATCTTTTACGCAGTTGGATATAAACGACTTCTGCAAAACTGTTCTTAATGAATTTCTATTCAACAAAAAAAACATAAACATGTCTGCCATATCTGTAGTCTGTAGGTGTAATAGGCGCAAAAATGGGAATTTTTTTTATCTATTACTCCCACGAAACCTCCTCCACCCCATCCTTGTCTCAATCAATTTTTTTCAAAAACCGTTCTTAGCACATCTCTACTCAACGAAATAAACATGTCTGCCAAATTTCAAGTCTGCATGCCTAATATTTTTGTAATGGGAATATTGGCTATAACATCCTTTCGCATTCTATTTGAGGGGAGATTTTCGCAAACTCTTTTCTTTGCAGATCCCTAAACAAAAGAAACACATCTGACAAATTTAAAGTCTGTAGCTCCCATATGCTCAAAGGACGGAAATTCGTACCTACTACGCCTCTGAAACCTTCCCGTTTTGGCCACAGTAGCCTAGTGGTCAAGGTATCGGATCATGGCTGGCTTGTCACGAGTTCGAGCCCAGTACCAATAAAGACCTGCCGTGTAGGGAAACCGATGCACGTTAAATCATCCGACGAGAACTCAAACATCCTCCTGTTGATATGATGTAGTAGTTAGGAGAGGGGGTGCCAGCTCAGGTGTCAGCCACGTCACTTGACCATGGCTCAAGTGAAGGTGATGACACCTGTATTAAAACCTCGTAAAAGTGCGATGTTAATATTCACTCACTCACGCAACCCTCCTCCAGTCCTTATGAGTCCATTTCCGGAAAACCCTTTATTCGTCGATTTCCACTGAATGAAATACTAAGACCTGCAAAATTGTAAGTCGGTAAGTGGTTAAATACGTTAAAAATGGGAAGTATAGTCTGTAACACCCTTAAAGCCGTCTGGAAGTCTATGATTCTCACAAACCTCGTTTTAACAGATCTTTACTCAGCAAAAGAAACATGCCTACCATATTTGAAGTCTGTAGGTGCAACAGTTTCGGAGATTTCATGATGAGTGGAAGAGTTACTTTTCTCCTTTATACATACATATAAATATAATATAGTTCAAATAACTAAGCAACTTTTAGTTTTGTAAGATAAAATATATCAAAATTATTTTAAGTAAGTTACTAACAACTAAGGTACATGTTGTAGCCCGCTGACTTCAAAAATTTTAAGCAACGATTTTGGCAGCTAATTCTGAATATAATTGAAATTAAAATATTGAAGCTCTGGGAACTAAATAAACTTAAGAAGTGTCATTTTGGATTGTTTTAAAATATGTGTTAAAAAACTTATGAATTGTGTAAAGTAATGAAATCAATAGTTTTTTTAAATGTAAAAAGTTGAGATATCTTTAATTCTATTAGAATTTTGTGGAGAATAAAATAAAAATTCTTGACTTTTTATTTTATTTTTGTATTATTCCAAGTTTCAAATTAAATTTTTATTTAACGTATTTCTCGACTGTGAAATTGAAATAAATTTCCACATATATTCATTTCAAAATAAAACTTAATAGAAAGAAGATTGAAGTTATTCATTTCAGCATCAAAGCAAACAGTACTTTCTATTGTAATATTTATTATGTTTGTTAAAGAGGTAATAAAAGAAATGTGCAATTAAGACAAATATGAAACTTATTTTCCTGCCGCAAACGATATAACTGATTCAAACATTTTACAAATGTAAGTTATTTTAAATTAAAGCTAGGAAACAAATCACGTGCTTCAAGCTCTTAATATTTTTCAAGAAATCCGAAACATTTGTATAACTTAACTTAAAAAAAATTAAAACTTATTTCTATAAAAATAAATTATACGTAAGTTTAAAAATTATAATTAATACTTATGATAATATTTGTTAAGTAAAAAGAATATAGAAGGTTTGATAAAAAAAATATCCTAGATTAAAAAAAAGGAAGCGATAATACATAAATCAATGAGGTTTTTTAAAAAGAAATTGAATACTTTAATCTGAGTAAATACTTTAATATAAAAGTACTTTAATAAAAATTAATATTTTTCTAATTAAAATAAGAGAAGGTACTATTAAAAATAAAAGCAACAATAATAACAAATATATTAAAAAAATTAACGTTAATTCCTTCTTCGCTAGAAAAACGTACTGGCGCCATCTGTTGCAGCTAGTTGTAACTACGTCAGAAATATAACACCGAATAAATTTTAAATTAAAAAGTAAAGTTTTACAAATGAATTAATATTTGAAAACACCATTAAAGTCAAGTGTCATCCACTACAAGGTTTCAAAAATGTATTTGAACTTGAATGAATGAATAAAATATATTTTATTAACGATTGAAAATTTGAACAATGTATATATATAGGGAAATAGTGAACTAATAGTAAGAATTGAAAAATAGTAATAGTAAAAAAAACAATAATATTTTTGTCACTTTCAGAGTAATATGTAATCTTAATATTAAAATAAATAACTTTCGTGATCTATTATATTAAAACAAATAATTAAATATATCTCTTTAAAATAATCATATTTAATACACTTAAAATTGGACATAAAATAATTACATAAAGTTGGTAAGCATTAAATTATTAATCTTACATTATATAGATTAACAATAAATCGATAAAATGTAAGAGGGCAGTTTTTGAATACATGTTTATGGCAATAAAATAAAATGATACATGTTAAAATACATGACGGCGATATTGATGTATATACATAACACACACATTACAGATGAAAGAGATATATGCAGCGATAGATCACAAGAATGTCATACACCAAAAAAAAAGTTAAGCCTCGACTTCCCCGTTTATAAATAAAAAAATTTGTTTCGCTAACACATTATACGTAGAGATGTGCCAAACTATATTGTTTTCAAATAATAGGGTCTAATACATCACTTTTAGACTAAAATAGATTCTATTATACTATTATTTTCGGAACAGGTGGCGTAAATGGTGACTATGATTTATCTAGTGACAATATAGTGTATGTTACACAAGGAAATTATTATTTGATTGATATACAAAAGATGATTTCTATGTTTTTTCAGTATTTTGCATTAAATTTAGAAGAAATATACTGTAAACACTATAATTATTATTAGAATATTATGGGAGATAAACATTAATACCTACTGCTATCTAAATAGCACTTTTGTTTTCTTTTTAAGATGATATATCGTTAATATAATCAATTAAGACAGGTTATAGATTGAAAAGAAATTGATTTTTAAATTCTTGTGGACGTATGATAAATTAAATAATTTACACCCATCTTCAAATGTTTTTATTGCGAAAAGTTTATATCCCGTCATGAATGCAGGGATGACTTAAGGCATAGACCAAATGGGGCCGGCTCCAAGGCCTCATCCTCGGAGGGAAGGAGCTTATCTAATTCTTGACTCAGCCACAATAAGATAATAATTTAATAATATTAATCATGAAATGTTATTTCCCGACATATTCTCCGAAAAACTGGGAATTTCAAACTATGCGACATATAGCAGCAGTAGCAAGACTGCATTGATATGCCATATCCGACGCTCATATCTAGGCTTAGGCCTACCAACACACACCATCAATAATATTTTAGGCGAAAGGTGGCAGTTGGTCGAATCAGTTTGTGTTTCGGTGACAATCTGTTGACCTTGGCAGGGATGAACCACAGACCTACTGATCTGCAGCTACGCCACGCATGCCTTAGACGACTGACACGAGAAAAATCCCTATTATGGTCATTCGTTAAAGGCTTTTATTCCTGTTCTTTGTTGTTAGCGACTTGCAGAAGGAGGCACCACTGCATACCCCCTTGCTAGACGAGAACGTTGTTTTTTTCTGTTTGACTTTCTTAATGATACTGAGGGAAGGCTGTTTTACCGGCCAAATACTGCTATTGTTATACATCTCCAGTAAGTTTCAATGTTGTTCGAACGTTTCTCCGTTGACATTGCAGTTGATATCTTAGTGAGATGGTGGGTCTAGTTGACGCGTGCGCCGCTGCCGTTTTGAATCACTGGTTGTGATCTATTTAGAATGTCTTAGTTAGACTCTCTATGACATGAATGCATAATCAATCAATATCGTTAAACTATGATGCCATCTAGTGTTCAATTCCTGGATCACAACATCAGCAACAAGCTCTTGGTGGTGAAGACCTTTGGTGACCTTGCTGCTTGGGTGCAGTGTACTTGAACTGGTCACCTTCGGGTCAGCAGCTACGCCATGCCTAACTTAGACGACTGAGATGAATGGAACCCTATTGGGCCATTCGTTAAGGGATTTTATTCTGTACTTTGTTGTTAGCGACTTTCAGAAGGAGGCACCGCTGCAGTGTCTAGATTTTGTCAGATTGGATATACTAAAAACTCTTCTTTCCATAATCTAATTATTACTTAATTATAGTTCAAGAAAGAAGCTGATGGTCTTACTTTCAGTTTACCTTTTAAAAAATGTTACTTATTAATTAAACAATTGGCATGTATTTCTATTTTTTCTCCGTTACATAAAGTGGTTCTTCAAAACTGACGTTTCAGACACTTTGTATTCTATTTTAGCTTTAATAATAATTATTCCATGCATTCCACAATTCCAGAAAAAAAAATCAAATAAATATGTGCGAATATGGCAATCAAAGAGGAAAATAAATGAATCAAAACATACATTTTTCCCATTACTTTCTGCATTAAATATAAATTTTCATAAAAAGGAAACTGTAGAGTTACACAAATCCCGAAATACTCAATAATGCTAAGAGGTGGTAAAAAACGAAACAAGTACGAAACGAAATCTTTTACACTACGTCTATTATACCATAATTTGTACGAATATACAGAGAAAAACGAACTTGAAATATCAAAGACTAACATTAATAAAGTTACTTTACGAAGCACGAACTGCGATCAAGCGGAAGGATTCCATCAAAAAGAATGTCTTATTACAACTTCGCAAAGGTACTTTATACGCTAACGGAATTACTTATATAAGAAAAACGCGCGTAACTATTACTATTGTTAAGTTAGAATAGTTAACTCGCGTGTTATATGGGTTTCTACAATCGTGGGACTGAACAGACAATTTCGAAATTTCAGAAAGATTTGTATTCTGTAATGACAAAAGGTAAAATGGTAATCACCGTGTGAAATTCTCACCTGCAAACTTGACTGAATAAATTTCTTACTGCGTCTTGAAAATGGTAGTTGTTAGGTTTTGTTTTATTTTAAATGTAGGAAAACAGAAAACATACGCAACATGAAACAATTTCCATTGCTATTTTCAGCAGCTTGCTGTTGCTTTTAGAGTTTATAAAATATTTATTATTTATATTGATTTATGATAAGGGGCCAAAGAAGTAGAAGGGGTTGCATAAACTTTTCAAACATTGCTAAATTGTTCCAAAATTGCTTGAAACTAAATTTTTATAAAAGTTAATAGGCTTTTAAAAATGCTTAACAAAATTTTAAAAACTAGACTATACAATTATATTGTTTTTAACATAATATAAATCATAGCTAAATTATTATACTTTTAATTAATATTCTGCTTAAAAATACACAAAGTAGAAGATTTACGGATATCATTCTATACACCGTCATCCTAAAAATTATGATCACCTCCATAATTTTCAATGAACTCGTCTGGACGATGTGGAAGTGACGTAATTTAAGAGAGAAGGGTATTTAACTGCTGTTGAGCAGGTAGGCTATCATTCTAGCACTTACTTCGCGAGTGAGGGTAAAGGATGGCTGGTCAGAGCGAATTTGAATGAGAGCAGATTGTAATGGCCCAAAGAGATTCAAAACGAGTATTCCAAAACAGCATGACTGGTAGGTTGTTCATGTTCTGCTGTTTTGGTGTTTGATGCTAAGTGGATAAATAAAGAGGAAACCAAAAGTAGATTCCTAGCTATTGGAAGGCCACGTGTCATCAAAGAGAAAGGACATCGGACACTGTCCCGTTTGGTAAAGCAAAATCGAAGACAGACTGTGGTTCAGCTACAATGCTAAATGCAAGAGTTTCTTAACACACAGTTCAGCGGACACTGTTGGATATGGGATTGAGCTGCAAACGTCTTATTCGTCTCTGTTGACCAAACATCATTGCCCACTACACATTAGAGTAGGTTTAGAAACATTAAGAATTGACCATAAATTTTTAGTGGAAAAGTGTTTCCTGTTT
>BMAU01016240.1:0-309050 GCA_019973935.1 Trichonephila clavipes
CCTAGATTCTAATTATAAATCGATTCTTATTCTTATTTATAACACTAACTTTATTCGTTTCAGTTTTTTTATTTTCCTTTTCTCTCTGTGATGAGTTTCATTCTCTACCAAGACAGTTCTTAATATTTGCAATAACTTAAGTGTAGTTATATAGGATGAATCTCATTTGATTATCGCAACAGTTATGTGAGCCTGCTAAACATTTCTCTAGAAGTAATTCATATCAGATTATGATTAGCAGAACACTGAATATTACAGTTTAATTTATTCTTAGCACCTAAATAGATTCATATCGTTCAGCTAAATATGTGTTTTACATCAAAAGCTCTCTTTTCTATTTGACAAAGCTTTACTGTAGTAACATTTTAATTTTAAATGATTTTGGCAGTTTCTGATTCAAAGTGAAACAGTGAAAGGATATGCTTATTATCTATATAAACATGTATTAAATTAGATTAAAGTAAGCTTATTAAATAGATTGAATAATCTGTTAATTTAATCTGAATATTAACATTTAAATCACTTAATAAATTACAGAAAACAATATTATATGTGATGACTAAAGAGAAATGTATCCATTATTCATATGAATCCCATTTTCTAAATCGAAAAGTAATTTTACAGATAACTTAAGTTTCATATTCTTTTAGATAATGACATTTTTAATTGTACAATTTGTAAAATAAAGTTTTAAATGGAATCCAACAACAAATGTGCATCATAAATATTCATTGTTATTAAAGATTTATAACAATCCATTGTTTGGATTAAAGTCGATTTATAAAGGTAAACCAATTGTTAGCAACACACTTCGTAATCTATGAATCCGCAATAACACCAGTACAAAATAAAAGTTCTTCATATTAACACTAGCTACGTAATAATTTCTCAAAATACTTAAGCAACTTAGGAGTACATTTATACTTTATTTCATTTATTATTCATCTTAGGTTTCATATTTAGTTAAAATATTTTAATCTGCTCAGAATTTGAAACCTAAATAAAATTGTAAGATCTTCAATTTGTACTGAATTGTTAAATCGCTTACCAAATTGTTAATTTTTCTGAAATGCAATTAAAGCTTTCGAAACTTTGTTTCCATTTTTAGCTATTATTCATATTTACGAATAGTGCTGGTTAAACATCAGTCAATAAGTTTTCAAAAGGTATAAAGACAATATATTAGTAAAAATTGAAAAATTATTTAATGATGGGGAAACACATTTCTATGTTTGAAAAATACCTATATAAGTTAGATAAACTCTATACAGTATGTCCACCAAGTTCATTATAACCCTCTTAAGTTTGGAACTAGTCATAAAAGATGTGTTTAGGTATACTACAATAGCAATGCGCTGCTGAATAAAAGTAATGCACTGTAATGCGACTTGGGGGTAAGCTGTTGAGTTAGTATTCCTATCTCAAAAACAGTATGAAATAGGAAGAAATTGATTTACAATGTTGTAAAGCATCCTCAGTTTAATACAGAAATATATCTTTCGGGCATTATTGCAACGGTAAACTCTCCATTAGGCTCGCGAATATATGAGAAGCACAATAAAAATAATTTTGGTAACGTGTCCACAAGGTGAGTGCGAGTGTGCTACTCCTTCTATCTGTCTTACATCAATCGCATTATGGTTCGTGCTGAGGACTTGGTTGAGCACCTTACATTTTGGACGACAGGGGTTTTTGAATATGGTAGATCCTGCGTGCCCAACAACTTAATATTTAATGTATTTCTAATTTTTTCATTTATTTTCTTATTTTTCTGAAACCATAGAATGTAGGTTTAAGTTTTAAACTAAAATAATTTGAAACAAGTATTTTGCAACTTCCTTGATAGTTTTTCTGCTGGGAAATGATGCATCTGACAGATACCTAGTGAAGATGTCATCTACGAAGAAGGCTTAAGAATAACACGCACGTGCCTCGTTAATTGCGACCAAGATTAAAAAATGTCTGATATGCAAAAGTCTGTTCATGATGATGAACCAAAAGAAACAATACTAAGAACTTTGAGGAGGAACTGCTGTTCTTCTTGTCAGAAGATTTTGTTGTGTAAAATACAAAAAATCATGTGTCTTGAGCATATAAAGAATATTTTTGAAAGCTGCAACAAAGGATCCCAAAATGTAAATATGTAGTGGTGATAGTAATAACTAACAATTGCCTTAGTGATTTATTTTTTTATTCAAAATAAAAGTTCCTGAATTATGTCTTGTATTATATTTTGACGTGTGTAATGGATAGATTTATGCCCAAATAATTTATTAAAAAATACTTCCAGTATTAAGTATACTTTTTATTATTTTTATAGACATAATTAGTTGTGTTCATCAAGATAGTTACCAAAAAAACGTTTCAATTTTCTAGTGCTTCTTTTTAATTTTTCAATATACGAATACATACGTGAACATTCTTTTTTCAATTACGTTTTTGGGAACATTCCTTTATTTCCCTCTCTCCTTTTTAAAACAAGTACACAGTGGAGAATAGAGAATGAAAGTTGGCACAAGCTTCTGTAATGTGTCATTAAGGCAGTGTTTCTCAAACTGTGGGGCGCGCCCCCTGGGGGCGCGAGCATATTGAAAATATAAAAGGCTTAAAAAATTAATTTTTGGAATGAAGTAAAACAAAATGCTTTCTGACAAAGTAAAAAATGCACGTTTACACTGATATAATTTATATATATCATCTGGTTTTCCATTTTCAAACGCTCATTAGCTATCTTTGATCCTAAAACCAAATAAAAAAAGATATTTTATTTGCTTTCCTGATATTTTTTATTACGTTCCTTTTAACCCTTAGAATACTACTTTTGATTATCATCTCTTTGACCTTCAAGCTTACTGGCATGTTTAACTCCGTCTCTTTTTCCTTTAGGAAAGCTGTAAATAATATTTTTCTGTTGCTTTTTTCCCCATGTAAATGAGTTTTATGATATATGGATAAGCATATTGAGCACTTTGAAGGATTATTTGGCCAAGATGTATTTTTATGAGTTGTATGAGATGTATTTTATGAGTTTTAAACTATTTTTTTTAGAACTGACATCGATGTTTTTGTATCGAATTCACTTTTTACATGGGAGCAGTCGCATGAGGCGTTGAATCACTCCAAATTCTGGTAAAAGTGTTTATTCGTTAACAGGGACCTTGACAGTATCCTCCTATTACACAGTCTTAATGGAAACTCAAATGAATTTGTCACATGTATGCCGCCTCTTTTTTTGAGAGTGGCAAACGGTTTTTTACAATCAAGGTACTTGTTTTGATCGAGTTCCCTGCACGACCACTTTTGTTCAAAAATATTTTCTATAAATATGTTATACTTTCCCCTATGATTAATTTTGTGGTTTTGATAGCTGTGTTGTACGACTTATTATGGTTTATAAATGTAAATGAGATAAATATTTAATAAATGGGCATTTGTGATCTCTTTATTGAAGGAAGATGAAACTGATCAAGCAATTGAAGAACCTGATGAAATAATGCATATTAATCGTGATAGCGAAAGTAAATATGAGAAAAGCGATAGACATGAAACGTTTGAGTTGAATTGAAATTTTCAAATGCTGCCTAAAGAACTCTATCAAAAAAACTATGAATCGATAAATGTAGCACTTCGCCTTGTCAAAAAGTCGTAAGGAAGAAAAAGTTCAAAATACTTATTGGTAGATCATCAAACGACAGCAAAACGTGAACAAAATATGACAGTTTTACTGGAAAATAACGTTTCTGTATTAGCGAAAAGTGTCTGTGATTTATGTCCTTTATTACGGACACGCACATTTGGAACATTTTCTTTAGTTTTATTGGATTTTTTCTCAAATCATCAAAGAAAAATTAAAAACTCCTTGAAAGTAGGTAAGTATATTTTCTCTTAATTAAATTATTCACTGGAATTGTGATTTTTATCGTGTATAGTAAAAATAATTATAAAACAAGTTATAGTTTAAAAACAAACTAAAAAACACGCTTTTATAGTGAATCGAACTAAAAAGTAAAACAAAAAAATAAAAATATATATACTTAAAAGTAACACAGATACAAAATTTAATACTTATCTTGTTAATTTGTACTGTTTATAATTATGATCATATTGTAGCTTTAGCGCCAAAAATGTATTATTATCTCATTCAATACATTATTATTTTTAGGGGGGCGCGATGAAAATTATGATTGAAAATTGGGTCACCAGTAGTTTAAGTTTGAGAACCACTGCATTAAGGTCTTGCATTATTTGTGGAGAGGTCGCATATACCTGCTGCTTCTGATATCTACCACAGTTAAAATTCCAGTGGAGTCAGATCAGGTGGTCGGGGAGACCAATCTTCTATATCTCTGTACCCAAGTATTTGGCCTACATAACAGCAGGATTGCTTACAAAACATCTCCAGGGAAGCAGTTCCCCCTCAAGGAATTCGCGAACAGAATATCACTAATTATATAAGACTTAATTTTGGTGAGATAATTTTGGATTCAAAATAAAACTATTTTTCTACAAAATAAAAAACCAAAAGCGATGATTATTGATAAGTGAAAAAGTATTTTGAATTTTACTGTAAGAAAAAAAGTTTAAGAACTTAACTTTATTTTACGTGTGGAAGTTCACATAAAAATGTATTTATTACATTTTATTTATCATTTCATCTATATACCAGATGACATTTTTTTAACTTAGTCATGTTTTAAAAAATTAAAAAATAATATTTTTGATCCATTCTAATGTTTGTATTAAATATATGTATTCGTATTCTTTTCTTGAAACATTAGTACTTGGACATAGAATCCAAAATATGTTTCAGGTAAGAGAAGAAAGATAAAAATAAAGAAGCTAAGTTGTTTAAATTTCAATGAACTGAAAGTTGTCACGTTAATCAAACGAGAAGGATTCTGAGTAAGAGGGATGGCTTATGTTGTAAGCAAACTCATTACACGAAATTTGCTTGAAAGGCAGATTACTTTCTAAATGATAAAATAAATCAAGCAGAAATTGATAAGTTAATTAAGCAAATAAATGGTAGTGGCTGGTCATGGATAAAATTGTGGTGTTCCTGAAAAGAAATTTACTCAGGGAATGGGTATTCTTCAAAAGTATTTGATTGAACTTATCGCTGTGAGCATTAGGAAGAAAATTACTCTGAGTGCTTTGTCTTTACTTTGATGAGAGATGGTTCAGTAAAACCTTTAAATAAGAACATTTGTTGAAATAGTTCTCTCAAACATGTGGCGGTATTTCATACTGCATATTTGAAATTGAATCTTTAGTTTAAGAGAAAACTTTTGAATATAATTCTGAGTTTGTACATCAATGTTTGGACTATTGAAGTAGAAACTTCATTGATTATTTCTCAAATGGATTAGCAGTCTTTAAAGGTAAAACGAAGCATTCCTTATTTACGCATTTTCTTAAAACAAAAAAAAAGTTTTTACATGTACTTAACGCTAGATTATTAACCTAGTCTAATGATTTGGCCTCAGGAAAGTGAGAAAAAAATTCCTACTTATTTTATAAAAATCAGAATTACAGATATAATGCATTTAACACGATGAATTATTTACCAGATTTTATGAAATATTTTTAAAATATATACATATACATACTTAACTCAGTGGCGTGACAGACCACACATGAGACCAAGACTAACTGTGCCCAACTCAGTATACGCGACCTTGGGCTCTGAGGTGCATTAGCAGATGTTCCGGTCAGGTGGTCAGTCAGACGTGAAATCCCCAGTGTTAAGTTCCTAAGCAAGCTTGGTACTCATTTTATCGACCCACTGAAGGGATCAAAAGCCGAGTCAACCATGCCCAGCGAGGGGTTCGAATCTCGGACCTGTGGTGTGGAAGCGAGATGCACTAACCACTCAGGCACTGGGCTTCATATACACATACATAATGCATATTATACATGTGCGGCTAATACCCACAATTACTACAAAGAGAAGCAAATTTAAATACATTTGCTTTAAAAAATATTTTAGCATGCTTATCCAATAATGAGTCAAGAAATGATCTACATTCTCTTTTATGTTATCATACAGTCTCTTTTTCATTCCGTGTTATATATACTGGGATGAAATATATTAGCTTGTACAAGCAAAAATAAACCAAAGCTATATTTTTTTCCTTTAAATTGTAGCGTATCAGAAGATTTGACGCTTTAATTATAAGCATTAAGCTTCATATTTAATTACTTATTCATGCATTTTACAGCACTTTTCAAAAATTATCAAGATTCTGGGGATTCTCAATTTTGCTTTTATTTTGAAGACCTCAAAATTTTACAATAGTGTCCTTCAATACCCATTTTTATGGATTATAATGAATGATAATTGTCATATTGATCCATTTTAAATATGAATGTTTAAATTAGTCCATGATTAAAAAAACATTGAATAGTTTGTTTTTCTGTATTTTATTTTAGATTCCTATGTTAGTCTTTGAGATGTGGAACCATTCTTGAAATGCCTATTTATCCTTTTTCTTTCTGAAGGACGGATGGAAACGATTAGATACAAACTCATTTCATTATAAAATATGACCACGAATGTTATTCATGTTTATCTCCTAGAAATGTATCGTGAGATTTCTAATAGGCGGTGTTAGTAAAAACATAGATCAAATGAATTATAACACCGTAGATAAAATCATAGCCATCGAAGACTAAATTTGTTATCAATTAACCAAGATGTGATGTGAATGGGAAACTTGTTTATCAAAACCAAGAAACTAGATGAACACATTTTAAAGACTACGATTTCCTTACCTTTGCCCTCGAGCATATACGAAAAAAATTGCGGTTGCAGTTGAGAATAAAATGCACTTTGCGTGAAAACTTCACGTTATGTGAGTGCATAATTAATTTTTATTGTACGTATATATATACATAAAAAAATTTGGCTTGACTGAAGGTAGTTTTAACTTATAATACGACATATTGTTGGAGGCAATCAATTAATTTCCTGCAAATGAACAGACCAGGTACTTCTAAATCCACAATTATTTAATTTAATAAAAAATAACCCAGCAAAAAAAAAAAACACTCGCAAACATAAAACATACAAAAAAAGGTATTAACAAGCGTGGCTTACATAAGGCTCACTAAAGAAGCTTTTGTTCACTCCAGAGGTATCTTCTATTAACAGTCATGGTAAACCGAAAGTTAATTAAAATCATATGATTTCTGGTAAAGGTCTCTTACTACTCCAGATATGCGGTTGATGCAAGATTTCGTCATGCTCAGTTAAAAACGCTGAACTTTTAGTTTGGAGGAGTAAAGTTATGATTATTTCCCTAGCTTTCCGTTAGTCAGGAAAACAAGAAATTAATTATCACGTGAAGACTTGGACCTTATGAAATAAAATCCCTTTACGAAAAATGTGAATTATTACACACAAATATATATATATATATATGTGAATATATTATTACACACAAATATATATATATATATATATATACAGATGTGCAAAAATTAAGGACGAGACGGTTTTTCAATATAACTTTGTACAAAAGCTTTCCAAATCAACACATTTAATACCGTAAGATCCCCAATGCGTAAGGACATGTGTAATGTAAGCAACACTTACTAAAAGAGAAATCAGAGGGATAAAAAGAAGCTTTATTGAAAAAGTAGCATAGGGCGCAATGCGACTGAAGGCCAAAACATTCCTGTGATGGGTGTCCAGGAAGAAACATTCGGTCTTTAGTAGGGGATATGATCTCCCCTGACTGCTAGGCAGGTTTCACAGCGTCTGCCCATGCTGAGAATGAGGGTGTCAATGAGTTATTGAGGCATTGCTGCCCATTCGTCTTGCAGCATCAATCGAAGCTGCCGAATCGTTACTGGTGGTAAGGTACGAGCAGCCAAGCGTCTGCCTAGAAAATCCCATACATGCTCGATGGTATTGAGATCAAGAGATCGTGCCGGCCAAACCATACGTTCAATATCCTCACTCTCTAAGAGCTGTTCGGCAGCTACTGTGCGATGACATGGTGCATTTTCGTCCATGAAAAGGAACTGCAGACCCATAGCGCCTCTAAAAAGACGCACATATGGAAGAAGAATCTCGTTAAAATAACGGGTCCCGTTGACTGAACCTGCGTCGAAGATGTGAAGGTCTGTACGACTACCAAGCATGATGCTCCCCAAACGAGAACACCGCGACCTCCATACTTGTCCCTTTCAATGATGTTCGAGGGATGATTGCGGCTTCCCCGCTCTCTCCAGATGAGTATGCGATGAGAATCGCTACTCAAACTGAATCTGATCTCATCTGTAAAGAGTACTCGTCCCCATTCATTGTCTCTCCAATTCCGGTGTTCCCGGCAACACAGAGAACGCCTTCTCCGATGTGCAGGCGTTAAAGGTACACACCGTACAGGGCGTCGTGCAAACAGACCACCACCGTGCAGTCTTCTGGCCACGGTAAAACGTGATATCGGTCGTCCAGTCGCCTGTGTCGTGTGTCTAGCGATTTCTCCCGCTGTCTGCCGTCTGTTTCTTCTGGCCTGTAAGACAATGTGCCGGTCATCTGCGGGTGTTGTTCCTCGTGGAAGACCACTACTGAACCCCCGGATAGCTGTTCCTGTAGTTTGAAATTGTCTCCAAAGTCGTGAAACGTTGCTGTGAGCAATTCCGAACTCTGAAGCCACACATGTCACACTGTGGCCTTCCTCCAACTTCCCAATGATTCGACCTCGGGTAAAAGCATCCAGATGCAACTCGGTGTGATTTTAACTGCTATACGGCGTGCAATTTCTTTGCCAGAAATACAGTTCTTACACCGACAACATGCTTTATACTACTCAGACACTCTCCCATTACATCTACCTGCATATCTACGCATGTGCTAATGTACATTACCTTACTTAATCTCCTGATTGGTCTTTCTGTCCTCTCTGCCTCTTCGTTCAGCTGATATGCTAATTTTTCGACTTCGTACTTAATTTTTACACACCAGTGTATATATATATGTATGTATATATGTACAATATATATATACAATATATATATATATATACAATATATATATTATATATATACAATATATATACAGTATATATATATATACAATATATATATTATATATATATATATATTGAAGCCCAGTGGCTGAATGGTAGTCCATCGTGCTTCCTGGACTGGAAAATCTCGATTCAGCCTTTCATCCCTTCAGTGGGTCGATAAATGAGTGCCGGACTTGCTTAGGAACTTAACACTGGGGGTTTCGTCACTGACTGATCACCTGATCGGAACATCCAATCATGCACCTTTAGGCCCACAGTTGCGTATTGATGATATGGGCGCAGTAGACCTTGGCTCTCATGGGTTGTTGCGCTACGGAGTTAAGGTCATTATATATATATATACACTGGTGTGCAAAAATTAAGGACGAAGTCGTAAAATTAGCATATCACCTGAACGAAGAAGCAGAGCGGACAGAAAGAGCAATCAGGAGATTAAGTAAGGTGATGTATGGTAGCACTTGCGCAGATATGCAGGTAGACGTAATGGGGGAGTGTCTGAGTAGTATAAAGAATGCTGACGGTGTAAGATCAGTATTTCTGGCAAAGAGATTGCACGCCGTATAGCAGTTAAAATCACACCGATTTGCTGCCTCAGCGAGAAATGGTGGATAATCAATCTGTTAGACAACATCTCGATGCTTTTACCCGAGGTCGAATCATTGGGAGAAGTTGGAGGAAGGCCGCAGTGTGACAAGTGTGGCTGCAGAGTTCGGAATTGCTCACAGCATCTTTTCACGACTTTGGAGACAATTTCAAACTACAGGAAAGCTATCCGGGGGTTCAGTAGTGGTCGTCCACGAGGAATCACACCCGCAGATGAGCGGTACATTGTCTTACAGTCAAGAAGAAACAGGTGGCAGACAGCGGGAGAAATCGCTAGACACACGACACAGGCGACTGGACGACCGATATCACGTTTTACCGTGGCCAGAAGACTGCACGGTGGTGGTCTGTTTGCACGACGCCCTGTACGGTGTGTACCTTTAACGCCTGCACATCGGAGAAGGCGTTCTCTGTGTTGCCGGGAACACCGGAATTGGAGAGACAATGAATGGGGACGAGTACTCTTTACAGATGAGAGCAGATTCAGTTTGAGTAGCGATTCTCATCGCAAACTCATCTGGAGAGAGCGGGGAAGCCGCAATCATCCCTCGAACATCATTGAATGGGACAGGTATGGAGGTCGCGGTGTTCGTTTGGGGAGGCATCATGCTTGGTAGTCGTACAGACCTTCACATCTTCGACGAAGGTTCAGTCAACGGGACCCGTTATTTAAACGAGATTCTTCTTCCATATTTACGTCTTTTTAGAGGCGCTATGGGTCTGCAGTTCCTTTTCATGGATGACAATGCACCATGTCATCGCACAGTAGCTGCCGAAAAGCTCTTAGAGATTGAGGATATTGAACGTATGGATTGGCCGGCACGATCTCCGGATCTCAATCCCATCGACCATGTATGGGATTTTCTAGGCAGACGCTTGACTTCTCGTACCTTACGACCAGTAACGATTCGGGAGCTTCGATTGGCGCTGCAAGACGAATGGGCAGCAATGCCTCAACAACTCATTGACACCCTCATTCTCAGCATGGGCAGACGCTGTGAAACCTGCCTAGCAGTCAGGGGAGATCATATCCCCTACTAAAGACCGGATGTTTCTTGCTTGACAACCATCACAGGGATGTTTCGGCCTTCAGTCGCATTGCGCTCCATGCTACTTTTTCAGTAAAGCTTCTTTTTATCCCTCTGATTTCTCTTTTAGTAAGTGTTGCTTACATTACACATGTTCTTACGCATTGGGGATCTTACGGTATTAAATGTATTGATTTGGAATGCTTTTGTACAAAGTTATATTGAAAAAACCGTCTCGTCTTTAATTTTTGCACACTAGTGTATATTAGTCATAGACCTATTTGACGTCTTAAAATTTTATTAATACGCTAGCAGAATTTTCAATTTATTCTTAAATTACAATTAAACTTGGACACTAGAAATTGCTAAGTCATGAACATTCAAACATACAAAGACAATCTATATTAAAACTTTTTAATTACATTTAATTCATGAAAGTGAAGAGCAAATGTTTTAATTTAATAAAACTTAAAGTTTTATTTTCATATAGTTAACTATGTTGAGTGCAAAAATGTTTCAGTGTTATATTGTAAATGAATTCGAAATACATAGTTAAGCTAAAGTAATATTATTTGTTCGTTCACTCTTTTATTCTATGTACCTTTGCTTTTTTTTCTCGTTTCAAATAAGTACCTTATATATCATAAAACTGAAATTCTAAATTTAAAAAAAAATCGATGAAGCATTTAATTGTTATTCTAAAAAAATCATTCATATATGAGACTTAAAATATTGTAGAAAAGAAAGACAACATAGTTACATACAAGTGTGCAGAATGAAAAATAATAAAAAAATTGTTAAGTTATTAAATCAAATTCTCTGTTTAACACTTCAAAAAACTATATCATCCCAGTAAATTTCTAAGTTTAAGTAGGTATTTTTTAAAAATATTATTTTAATAAGACTTTTATATACTAAAATATTCGTTAACTTTGCACACATTGTCTTCCCTTAAATAGCTCTTCTGCATGACATTCTACGTGACATTAAACATTTATTTAAGTTAAAAGCAAACTTTCAGACGTGTCCAATTTCTTGTTTTTAGTTTACTTGAAATTTCGAATTTCATTTTACAATGGAAAATATGTCAAGAAAAGCATTCTTTAAAACTTTTCGTGTCATAAACATAATTTGTACTTCTTAACAACTTTTAGTTAAACGATTACTCAAAAATTTGTCAGCCTAAACATTTTTCATTGATCTCAAAATACATTTATGAGCCAAAATAGTTAATAAATTGAGTGCTTGTAATTTTGACTTAATGTTTGCTATAATGTGAGCAAAATTAAAGGCATTTTTGTTGTGTGTATTTTTCAAAATTAATAATGTAATTCAACATCGTATGGGCTAGAGAACTTCGACATTTTGATAATTTAACTGTATGTTTGATCAAAAAATGTAAATACAGTCGGACACTGATTTAACGAATTTTCAGGAACAAACATTTTGATCGTTAATTCGGAGTTATTCGTTATATTGAAGCCCAAACGATATACAAATGTTTTGCCCTTATCCTTTGGAAATTCTATAAGTAACTACACAAAAAGAATTCACAGTTAAAAACTACATAATTTTTATTCAACTCAAACTCAGTGACACAACATCTCATGAGGGCCAGGGCTTACTGTGGCCATCCCAGTATACGTGAGCATTGGGCGCTGAGGTGCATGAGCAGATGCCTCGATCAGGTGGTCAGTCTGCAGAAAGACCGCCCATGTATGTCCCCAAGCAAGCTTTGTACTCCTTTATCGACCCACTGCAATATGGATGAAAGGCTGAGTTGACCTTGGCCAGCCCGGGAACAATTTTATTCAACAGCTAAAAATACTATTTGTGAATTATTACACAATATTTATTTGGAAACTTTAAAAGACTGACTAATAGATATCACACACGCTCACACAGACTTAGGAGGGGAGGGGGGCGTATACCCCTACAACAGTATTTGTAATGGATACAAAGTAAATTTATGTCTAATAATCTAAGATACATAACTCTTTTTACCAATCCATCGATATTATTTTTTATAAAAACTATCTAGGTGTACAATACACTTATTTCTTTGGGAAATGGAATATTAATAGGATAGAATTCAAGTGACGCTCAGATATTAATATTTATTATGTTATAATTAATACAGTATACTGCCTAAACAAATGAAATATTTAAAAAAAAAAACTGATATTTTTCGGTTTTTTCATGCATCTAACTATCCATTAATTATTAACAGATTGGCTCAAATATATTTTTAAGTTAACTACTTAATCTAATAACTTTATATAAGCATGTGTTGTTTCTTTAAAAGTGGTCTCAGGGGTGTGTGTTACATTTCTCTAGAGGTCTGAAAATATAAACGATTTTCAAACGCGTATTCTTTTAAATTTAAATTAAATGGTTCGAATCTTTTACGTATTATTTAAAATAGAATGGGGCTTCAGAAAAAAGTATAAAATGTTTTAAATATAATAATAATTTTAAAAGAAGAGTCATAAGCATATGAAAATTCTATAATAAATATTAAGTAGTTTTTGCTTTGCGCACAATATTTTCTGAATTATTAGCCTCTGATGTGTAAACCTTTATAGAATTATACAATGCATCATACTCTTTAAACCCTACCTAATTTTAGTATTATTTATCTTTTGTATTTCAAAATATTTGTAAAATACTGCAATTTTTTAAATATTTTTTAAAAATGCATATTTTTTATTTATTAAAATATATGTTATTATTCTATTTATATAAAAGTAGCTACAAAGTATTAAGAATACAGGTGTCTTTATAAATCAACTTATATAACTAGTAATTAAACCTACTCTTTTAGAAAATAACATGCACGACGTAAAACTTAATAAAAATTTCTTATAGAAAAATTTCTTATTTTCATATGCTTATAATTTTTAAAATTATGATTATATTTTAAACATTTTATACTTTTCTGAAGCCCCATTCCTTTATAAGAATTGTGTAAAAGATTCGAACTATTTAACTTAAAGTTAAATAAATTATATATATATATATATATATATATATATATATATATATACCTGTTTGAAAATTGTTTATATTTTCAGACCTCCAGAGAAATTTAACACCCCTGTGACCCCTGATATGTATTGCAAGTAAGAGACACTTTTACGTGTTTTCTACCATATAATATATCGTATAATTTATAAGTTCATGTAATAAATCAGAATTTTTTTTTAACAAAGCAAGTGCTTCACAATTAAGAAATTGTTTAGTGTCATTAGACATGAGCTTTATATTTTTCGGTTGTATAACACTTTGCACAGTATTCAAGAACTTATATAAGAGTCGCATATAAGAACTTATACACTGCTGGACAATTGCTAAGGACGGATAACACTATCATCCATAGCAACCACAAAATGAAAGGAAGCAAAATGTGGAAAATTAGAATAAGTGCGGGATATTAGTTAGAAGAAGTATGAGTATGCAATTTTTTTTTCCACGTCTGTTCATCACGTGATAGCGTTCATAAGAGCTTAAAAGGTTTTGACGCGTGTGGACAGTTGTTGTTTCAAGTCAAAGTTTTACAGGAAAGATTTAATAGACGAACTTAAAATTTTTGGCATGTCTTTCCGACATCACACAGATGATTTTATGCGTGGCCGAATTATTGGAAAGATCGAAGAAGGGCGAAAAATAACAGATGTTGCCAGGGAGTTCGACATCGCTCACAGCGTTTTTTCACGGCTGTGGAAGTCATTTAAAACTACTGGAATGTGTATTAGACGGCACGGGGAGGTCGTGTTAGAAGTACGACGCCTGCAGAAGACAGATATATCGTCCTATCAGCAAAAAAGGAACAGGCGCACCATAGCTCAGCAGGTGGCAAATCAGTTTCTTGCTGCCTCAGGAAAGCAGATCTCCCGAAAAACTGTTGACAGACGTTTGAAGGGAGGAGGACTATACGCACGCAGACCTGTTGTGTGTGTCCCATTGACCAGACAGCACCGTACTGCCCGTTTGCAATGGTGTCGTGAGCATCACAATTGACTGAACAGGACTGGGCATGCGTACTATTCTCAGATGAGAGTATGTTCAGTCTGTCATCGGATTGTAGACGCCAACTGATCTGGCGCGAGAGTGGTACTGCTTATCGTCCAGAAAATATCCAGGAAAAGGACCGATATCCGACATACAGTATCATGGTGTGGGCCGGCATCATGATCAATGGCCGCACGTGCCTACATGTGGTTGCGAATGGGACTATGACGGGCCAACGATACATTGATGAAGTTCTACTTCCTCATGTTCGTCTTTTCCGTGGTACTGTCGGTGATAAATTTGTTTTTATGGACGACAACGCAACATGTCATCGAACACTCGCTGTTCAGGATTGTCTAGACAGCGAGGGTATTCAACGTCTCGTATGGCCAGCGCGTTCTCCAGATGTAAACCCCATTGAAAATGTGTGGGATGCTTTGGGGAGGCAAGTTGCTGGTCGAAACTATCCTCCGACAAACAAGAACACCCTCATCCGTGCACTTACAGAGGAATGGGATAAAGTGCCTCAACAGCTGCTGGATAATGTTGTGCAAAGTATGGTACGACGTGTGGAATGTTGCATCACACTCCACGGTGGACATATTCCGTACTGATACCTTTCTTCAAGGTGCCTGCTGACTTTTAGATGCATTGTTCCATTTATCCGTACGCAGATCAAATGAACATTTTTTTTCTTTTAGATGTTTCACAGCTTTTGTACTTTCCAGAACAATAAATATTCTTTATTCTAATGTCTGAACAATGTGGCAACTATATTTTATCCTAGTAGGCCTCATGTCTCGTTTAATGTTATGCTACATAGCAATTCGTGATCCATCCTTAGCAATTGTCCAGCAGTGTATATGAGACACGTTCGGTGATCATAAATATATTGGAAACCACTGTCTATATGTGTGATGTTTATAAACATATTTTACAATACTAATACTAAGATAAAAAAAATGTATCTACGGTATTTATTTATAGCAAAATAAGTATATCTATTATCTCTAACTATCTGTTAAGATTCTTAAGATATCGAATGCATGCATATTCATTTCTTTACAGTTATGATGAAAAATCTCTGATCTCATAAGTTTGAAAATATTTTACTGCAGAACTAGAATAATGTTGAGCGATTTTAATGAAATGGGGAAAAATTTGCCTGTGTTTTATCTATAACCACAACTGTGTCAGCGATTTGGATTTTTCTAGATATATGGTATCAAAACGCATGACCAATTGCTTTTAAAATAATATTGCTAAGCTCAACTGAGGACAAAAACGAAACATGACTAAAAAGGCGGCTTACGAATGTTAAAGTTTACTAAAGCATTGAAAAAAGCAAGATTGTCTTAAAGTCTTTAATCGTTGAATACAACCATCGTCTACAGATTTTCCATAACAATAATTATTGCTGGGAGAAACTACACAAAAAAACAACAAAATTTTTCAAGACATTTTTGACACAATTAAGGGTTAATAATTGTTTCAAATTATACAATCTCTTTAAAATTGGACCAATTAATTGATGGAAGAAAGTTATGTGATCCAATGAATCGTCGGTCACACAATAGATTTCCTGCATAATACCTGCACAGCCAAACATCTTGAATTTCTTTCAGTGGAGAAGACAATTTGGATGTCAGATTTGTCATGATTCTTACGTTCGCTGCCAATATTCACATGTTCTTCAAGTCATGTCTCAATTGCATGCGAAAACACCATTACAAGTTAATTGTACATTCTTGCTAGTTAAATATACATTAAAATTGGACAATGTATCATTTCTTAAAATCCTATTTTTTTTAACTAACTTAACAACATTGGAATTCATACGAAAAACTGCTTAAGCTACTTTTAAAGAGCTTGCATATAAAATCTCATACCTGTTATAGCCATTTTAGTTCTTGAACTGACATATTCAGTCACTCGTTTCAAATTTGAAAAAGCAGATCAACTGCTGAACTCTCTTTGAAAACTTTCCGATATATATCTTAAACTGATTTAAGTACCCCTTAAAAACTATAGAAGATTTTTGTAATTACATTAAAGTGTTTTTATAGATAGTGGTCTTGCATCTTATTAAAAAATGTTGCATTTTTATTTAGAATTTCCATAATTTTTACAAGCAACGACATATTTCTTATTCTGAACGTATCAGTAATCCTATTCAGGAACATATATATATTTGTTCGTCGTATTTCAAATACCTTATATTGTAAAACTATTTTTTCTTACCACTATGCTTTATGCTGTTACGTATGTTCTACGTTTTTCCTCTGCGAGTCTATGTTTTTCCCAATATTTATGCAAATATGGAAGATCTGAAAATAGTTACATTTTAAATTTATTTTATGTTTCCCCGCTCTACGTGCCAACGGAGAAATATCACATGTAAGTAATTGAATTGAGAACTCATGTATAGAATCTATTGGAGTTCTGTAAGATAAATTCAATGGCGTTGATAGAAGCAAACCGATATATTACTAATATGAGGTTTATATTCATTAAAATAGTTGCATTTATTTCCCAAAGAGTTTTATTCACTTAAGATCTATTCATTTTGAATAAAGGATTGCTTTTGGTACACTTTTCGAACTGAGACTTGTAAATATGTTTCAAAAATAAAAGAACTTCTGAATTATTAATCTGGTTTCTGATGGGCCCTATGCGAGCCTAGACAGTACCCTGAACAACACTCGTGTAAAATCTGCAGGGACACTTAAACATCTCTTCATTAAAGCAAACTATTTAACGAAACAGTATCTCTCAAAGAATGAGTTACTATAGTATGCAAGAAAAATTTAATTTTGTTAGCTAAAGCCCTACTTCACTTAATTATTAATTACAATGAAAATGAGATTTCATATTTGGAGCGTTCTAACGACAATGTACGCGTATTATGTTTTTATTATTGTCTTAATCAAAACTTACGTTGACCTCTTAATATGTATAGACAAGGCTAAAAAGTCGGGCTAGACCTATTATAAATGTTCACATTTAAAATGTGTCATATCCCAGCATATGGATATCCAAACTGCCAACTATGGTAGAGAAAAGCAATATCACGCATTGCCTTTTGGTGTAATAAAGCTCCTATCGTGATCAAAAATTTCCGTATTAAGAACATGACACGAGCGATTTTGAAGTGTTTCCAACAGTGTCTCAGTTCAAATCATTTATATATATAGACATAGAGAAAAAAAAAGGTTAAAATATTAATATTGTTACGAATTTTGTATAATTAGTGTAAATAATGTGTATTTGGGTGTTTCATGTGCATTAATATTACTCTATGTTATGTGTTTAGTTCCTGTTAAAATTGTACTATTCACAAGCAATAACGCCCCTTACGTTCTAATGGCGATTCAATAACTTGGCGAAATCTTGGCGGTAGAACCAAGTTGGCATCATGTTGGCGAGTTCGAAACCCTCTGGAATCTTCTAGAAAGTAGTAGATCTCTCCATTTTTTAAACACTGGTGATTGTGTTTGATTGCTGTTGAAGGTGTGAAGACCTTCGGATATTTACCCTTTAAATATTGCTGCTGAATCCTGAATTTAAAGGATTGGATTTTCGATAATAAATTCACTTCACTCTTAAAGGACTGCTTATTTTCTTTGTGATTGTTTTGCATAAAATCCTCGAATCCGGATCTACGTAACAATATCATATGTGTTAGCTTAAATAAATAAAAATAAATATTTTATTTCAAAATAAGTTTGTTTTTTTGTTTTTATTTTATTATTATCGCTTTTTAATCCAGGTACGACTAGCATCAAAATGCATATAATTATAAGTTTATCATCTTTAAAAAAGCAATGGAAGCTATTGAAAGAAGTGTGAAATATTATTCAATTTTGATTTTGTTAAATATACTAGTTGCAAAATTAACTTGAAAAGATGTAATAGTATAACAAAACTATATAACAACAATAATAACTATTCATAAAATAACAATGAGAAATTCATTTTTGTTTGGTGACTTAACCGATTTAGCTGTTATCTGTGAGGAAAATTATGTTAGGCAACAAATGAGAAAATTAAATATGTATGCAAAATATCCGATGCATGGTACTCGTAATACATATGATACATTTCTCAAGATATGTTAGAGCCTAAGACTATTTACATGAATATTAAAGTGGACAATAAAAACAAAATGGTGGAAAATAGCAAACTTTGTAAAAATACTTTGAGATAGTTAACTAAAGAAAAGAAGATAAATAATGTTAAAATGTAGATCAGCATATCAACATAATACTTACAGAAAATTTACTTTTCATGAAATATATTTTTAAGAAAAAATGCATTGTAAAATTTATAAAAAATGTAGAGAATTCTGTAGCTTGGTTTAAAAATATATCTTTCAATGTAAAAAGACATTGAAAAAGTTTGTTGCTGTATTTTTGAGTCAACAAGTAAAAATAATTATATTCTTCATACATTCATTCTGATATATTTTTAAATGATTTTAATTAGAATTGAAAATAATATATGTATAAAGTATTATCGTCATTCACTTTCTCCATATCTGAAATACATGTGTTGATAATATTACTAATTACATTAACTATTCTTTTTTTTTTGTGCGCACATAAGAGTTTTGAAAAAAATGTAACAGAAAATGAATTACAAAAAAAAAATGAATGTCTTATCCAATTTAACAATACAAGTTTTAAGATAATGGTTCTATAAAAGTTTTATCAATTGTTTTACTTTTAATCTAAATTTTACGTTTAAAAATTTAATTAATAATAGTAATAAAAATAATATTATGCAAAGTTTTAAAGGGCACCATTTATCCTGTTAATATATTCAAACTTGGTTATCACTGAGCTTAACGGGAAGTTCTACTTATTAAAAGTCTGAGAATACAAATAATTTTTTTACGAAATTAATACGATTACTTGAAGTAACTTACAGCACGAAACACAATACAGTCTGAAAATCTGACAATCAACCAAAAAAAGAAACCAAAACGCACACAAAATAAGAAGTATAACTTCAAAAAACTACTAAAAAATTAAAAAGAATAAATTGATCAATTTTAATTAATTAATTTTTTCGAGCATTGCATGGTTATTCCAAAGCAGATAGAGAGAGATTTTATATAATTAAGATATATAAAGAGTACTATTACTTGAGAAAATTAAAATATAGAATTTTTGAATGTTTTAGAGTTGAGTTCATTTATGGCTCCCAACTTAAATTTCATTATTTTTTCAATTGAATTTTGAAATATAAATAATTAAGCAAAACTAAAACAATGCAGTTTCATGCAAATTATTGCATTTATTGAGTTTTAGAATTTCTCAGTAATGAAAGGTATCAGGAATGAGTTTATGAGTATGAGTAAACGAAAGCTCTACCATACAAACTCTAATATAAACCAGATAAGTATAAAATATAAGTATTAAATCTTCATATGCCACTTTTATGTAATATTAATGTTAAGAAAATTACTTTTAAGTAATAGAAATTTTAAGGAAGTTACTTTTAACCAATAAGAAAAGTATGTTACATTTCCTTTATAATTTTTAAATTGGAACATATTACAATAAAAGTGCAACATGTATTTTTATTATGTCAGAATATATTTTGTTTTGTTTCCTTTCAGTAAATCAATAATTTTGTTTTAAGTAATATTTTGTTTTCGATTCTTCGATATGCTCGCGCCCCCGTGAGAAACGCTGCAGTAGAAAAAGAGGAGAGAAATTTATTGATTGATTGATTAGAATACATAATTAATTGATTGGATAATGAAGCATTTTGCATAAACATTACAGCTTTCAAAAGGCATGATTTAAGTCATGGAAGTACAGTATATATCAAATATATGCTGTATAAAAGTAAATAAGTTTCTGATTTTCAGAATCACATCAGAATTTAAAAAAATTATCATAAATGAACAAATTATAAAATTTAAAAGTGTTTGTACATGAAAAAAATACATACCATATATTTCCGAGTATATGCCGAAAACTTTTGAAACTTTTTTGAAAGTTCAAGTAAGGGATCGCATGTATATGGATTCGGAATTCTCAGTAAAAGCTTAGTTTATTTTTTTGGTAACATTTTTTTCGTTAGCCATTTGCAAGTTATGAAGATTCAGTGACCGAGTGGTAGGGTATCGCGCTTCCACACTACAGGTTCGAAGTTCTATCCTCGGGTTGGACAAGTTCAACGCAGCCTTTCATGATCCTGCAATGGGTCGATAAAGAAGTATCAAACTTGCTCGGGGTATTAAACACTGATTGATTTCAGACTGACTAACTGATCGGCCATCTGCTCATGCACCTCAGTGCCTAATGGTCACTTACACTGAGATGGGCACAGTAGGCCTAGGCTCTCATGGGGTGTTGCGCCACTGAGTTTGAGTAATATGCAAGTTACATTTTTTTTTACTTTTTAAATATTTGGATTTGAACTATTTCTACAATGGAAAGAAAACGTTACATAAATCCTACTAAGTTTGAGATAGAATACGAGTTTTCGTATAGTTCTTAAATTTTACATTCACTCATTTGAATGTCTTAATGTATATTCTCAGCATTCAATTGATCTTTCCTTCAAAGTGCGAAACATAGGACAGTGATCCCTTACCGAATATGAATTTATCTTCTCGCTTATTTTTCAAACAGAAACAAAAAAATATATATGTTTAAAAAATTAGTACTTGGCTAAATAGCGATCAAGGTAACAAATGAATGTAAAAATGCGCCAACTTCAGACAGGATTATCAGAATTAAAGCTATCGTCCTAGTCATTTTAATTTACAGCAATTTAATTATATACAGTGACTCCCAAAATTGAGAGTACACTTAATTCCGAATTCACTATCGGATCACCAGGTGTAGAAATTAATACGTTATGTTAAAACGCACTTATGTACATTCAAAATCCATACATTACTCTTCAAAATAACATTAAATGCAAGATATGGAAATTGATTGGAACAAAAATATGAAGGTTCGAAAGAAAAACTACACTATTTTAGTATAACAAAATTGAGGGAACACTTCTTTAATCAGTATGCAAAGCTACCAGTAATTTTTTTAACAGAAATTTGATAATAGATCTATGATAAGGAAAGGCTTTCAAAGGTTATCTGATAACAAATTTGTGTTTGTAATTTGATGGCTTGATTAAAACGGAGAATCGTAAGGAAACGATGATCGAAGAGAGAAAACTTGTTGTTAAACTGTCAAATTGAGGTAAATCCCGGCGGAATATTGCTAAAGTAGTTGAACGAAGTATTAACAGCATCCAAAAAAATCCTGCAAAAATTTAAAAAGACTGGTATGCTGGTAAAAAATAACGAAGGAAGAGTGAGAAAGAAAATTATGAACTCTATAACCGAGCGAAGAGTTATACATCAAGAGAAGATTGATCCTAAAATTAATGCTCCTAAAATTGTAGCCAGTACCTCTAATACCTTAGGTCGATCTGTTTCTGCAGAAATGGTACGAAGAGTCCTAAGATAGGCTGGCTATAATGGTAGAGTAGCTCGAAAAAAGCCCTTAATTGGTAAGAGGAATAGAGTCAAGCGATTGAAATTCGCTAAAGAACACATTTTAAAGCCTCAACAGTTTTGGAAAGAAGTCATTTTCTGCGATGAGAGTAAGTTCAACATCTTCAGCAGTGACGGTCGTCGTATGGTATAGCGTAAGCCAAATACCTCACACCACCCAAAACACACAACTTTATTTGTGAAGCACGGAGGTGGGTCGGTGATGGTTTTGGGGTGTATGGCTGCGTCGGGGGTGGGAAAGCTAATATTCATTGATCGAATTATGCACAAGATATATTATATTAATATACTGCAAAATAATTTGAAAGAAAGTGCTGTTAAATTGGGACACACTGGGGTCGAATTTTATATTCCGACAAGACAATGACCCCAAGCACGCTGCGTTTGTTGTAAAAGAATGGCTGCTTTATCATTGTCGGAATCAACTTAATACACCTCCATAGTCTCCCGACTTAAATGTTATTGAGAATCTGTGGTCCCACCTTGAGAGAGCTGTGCAAAAACATCCAATTACAAGCAAGGAACAATTGTAATCGGTATTGAAAGAAGAATGACTGAATATTGCTCAAGAAACCACAAGACATCTTGTGGAATCGATGCCTCGGCGATCGGAAGCTGTCATATCAGCAAAAGGTTATGCTACTAAATATTAACTCTTTATTATTCATGATTTACGCAGGAAAATAGATGCATGTACTCTCAATTTTGTGGCTATTAATTTCTGTTAATGTTCTTTATAAGTTATTATATGTACGTTTAAACTATCATATATTTTGTTTTATCATTCAAAATAATGAATTATGATCTAATAAACGCATCTATGCTTAAAGGTTTTAATTATTTCCCTCATTTAATATTTTTTCATTCTAAACATTGATTCCCGTTTTAAAAGTAGGTGTATCCTCAATTTTGGGAGCAACTGTATATATAAAGGGTGTTTTTTTCAGAGGTATAGAACTTTAAATTACAATAAAACAACGATGTATTATTCGATTGACATGATTTTTTTTATTCGAAAGATATTCTTGTGGCATTACATTTTAAATATGACTTATGGCATATGACTGCCACGGCTGACTCGGATGTAGTCCAATCTGGACGTCCAATTTTCGATGACTTTTTCCAACATTTGTGGCCGTATATCGGCAATAACACGGCGAATGTTGTCTTCCAAATGGTCAAGCGTTTGTGGTTTATCCGCGTAGATCAATGGCTTTACATAGCCCCACAGAAAATAATCTAGCGGTGTTAAATCACAAGATTTTAGAGGCCAATTCACAGGTCCAAAACGTGAAATTCGGCGGTCACCAAACGTGTCTTTCAATAAATCGATTGTGGCACGAGCTGTGTGACATGTTGCGCCGTCTTGTTGAAACCACAGCTCCTGGATATCATAATTGTTCAATTCAGGAATGAAAAAGTTAGTAATCATGGCTCTATACCGATCACCATTGACTGTAACGTTGTGGCCTTCATCGGTTTTGAAGAAGTACGGACCAATGATTCCACCAGCCCATAAAGCGCACCAAACAGTCAGTTTTTCTGGATGTAACGGTGTTTCGACATACACTTGTGGATTAGATTCACTCCAAATGCGGCAGTTTTGTTTTTTGACGCTTTGCTTAAACTTCACGCTTTTACTTAAAATGTATAGCCATTCAACCAGAAGTGCGCTTCATCGCTAAACAAAATTCGCTTATGAAAATCGGGAACAATGGCAATCTCGTTTTGGGCCCATTCGACGAATCTACACCTTGCTTGATTATATTTAAAATGTAATGCCACAAGATTATCTTTCGAATAAAAAAGATTCATGTCAATCGAATAATACATCGTTGTTTTATTGCAATTTAAAGTTCTGTACCTCTAAAAAAACACCCTTTATATATTATATATATATATATATATATATATATATCCCGTTGTCACCATCTGCTTGGAAACATATTTGTAAGTTTTAGAAATATATTTCGAACTATCCTTCTCCTTAAATTTAAAATAATAGGCTAATCCAATTATTTTACACAACTGAGATTAAATATTACAGGAACTTCAAAATAGAGAGAGATTAATAGCATTGGTACGAATATGTTTCCTACACTTAGAAAATACAGAATAAATATTTTTGCTTTCAATTCAGGGATAATGGAAATTGAAACATTATTTAATTCATACCAATAATTATTTTAATTGGTATAGCCATTAAAGGGCCAAATCATTCAAATATTCCACAATCCAATACATTCTTACTCACGTTCTATTATCCTCGTATATTACTAAATTTATCTCTTCTTTCAGTGAAACCCAATGCTAGTCACAAACATACTTTCATAAATAATTCCGTGCTCTATAATTTTTACGGCCTTAATTTTAATGCATACAGTTTACCGATAATAGTTCCATTCTCAAGACATCATGATTCAAATTTACACTGACTTATTTACAATGGACATATTTTACCAATTTATCAGGAATCTAACTATCATCATAATTCAATATTCGATTTCTTCTAAATTTTTAATGAAGACGTCAATCTTCCTCGATTTTTTTCCCTAGCGTACATAGTTGTACTAACGTTATTCATAAATGATATTATAATAATGCTGCGTATCGCACCACCATTTTTAATAAAAATGTCTTAATTTTCTCAGCCATATAATTATATTTCGAGTTTTATAATGTTTTAGTTTGAAATCTGAATACTAAACATAGTCTGAGATAAAATCTATCCTGGGTTTCGTGTTCCAATTTAGACGTTTTACTATTTGGATTTATAATCATTAATTAAATATATGATAAATTTCTCGACTGTTTGAAGCCTACTGTCGACTATTATAACTAACTAGTGGTCTCGACAGACGTCATAAATCCAAAAATTACAAACTTTTTTGAATACACAATATAACAATCTGGACCGTTTTGATGAATTTTTTTATAAAGTTATTACAAAACCTAACATCATTACATGTACAGTTACCACAATTCGACCTATCTACTGCATGTGAATATATATTTACTATGAACTAAGTTGCATATAGAAGCTATTCTGAATAGAAACTTGTGTGAAGTTGTTTTGATTAAAGGGTAAAAAAAAATAAAACTCGAGCTATTTTCATAACAGATATATTTTATTGCACAAAAAAATAAATGTATCGTAATGCCATTGAGTGTATAATGTTATTGGTTAATCCTTGAGGGGAATATACAAACGAATAGATGGTATGCCAAACCTCGGACATGCAACATATAATTGGACGGGTGAAAAGCAAGGGTTTTCCAAATCTAAGCCACGAAATGTCATTGTTTTATCTTGTGACTTATTAATTGTCATAGCAAATTCTAAGCGAATTGGAAATTGCAAACATTTGAATTGGTAGGTGATTCTGAAAGAATCATTGGGATCTGTGGTAGAAGTAAAACTACACCTTGAAGTTTGCCGCTCAAAATAGTGGCCTCAAGAATATTCCCCATGATTTTTTTTCATGAATAGCTTGCCCTTAGATAATTTTGGCACATTCATAACTAATTGCGATATCGGACCGAATTATGAATCTAATCCATTTTCAAATCCACTTGAACCCACACAAAATTTTTTATCAAAATCAGTCCAGTCATTTAGGAGTTTAGCCATATACTTATATAAAAAGATTTATTATTGATGCGATATATATAGTATTGTATTAATAATAATATGTGTTATTTATATAAAGAAACAGTTGTCCATTACGAAATATTTATGGTAAGAAAAATATAATATGTACCAGTACTTAAGCAGAAGATTTTATAATATCCATTGTTTGAAACAAAGTTAAAATAACAATTTAGATTTACTCCCATTTTCATAATTTAGTGAAAATTTATTTTAATGCTTTGTTAATTAGTAAAAAACTATGTGTTTTCTCTTACAAATTAAATATATACATATATATATATATATATATATATATATATATATAAAGTAAGAAGTTCACAATTTTGTCTCTTATTATTTTATTTTATTTTGTTATACTATATATATATATATATATATATATATATATTCAAACAAAAAATTCACAAAAAGTTTTGGGCTGTGAAAAAATTTATGTATTTTATAACATCATTTATTGAAATAATTCAAATATTTTTTTTTCTTTTTATAATTGCATGACTTTTACAATTTTGAATTCATTTTAAAAGAAAAAATAATAAACCTGGACAGTGCTTAATGTATTCATCAGAGCGGATGCGTATATTATAGAAAGTACTTATAGTCTATAGAACATAATAATCCTTTGAATTTTTTTAACATATGATTGTTTCGTGTACCATAAAGGCTTAACGAAAATAAATTGCTAAGCCAATATCTTTCGAAGTTAAACTTCAGTTAAAGCTTTTTTGACTATTCTGTTATGATCATCGTACAGTTATCTTAAAAGAAAATCATTATTCTGAAATATTCGTGAACTTACTTAAATATTATATTCGTCTTTTTATTCGAATTGAAGCTGACTGATCAGAATACTAAATTCTGATATTTCATGTTTTAAAATTCTAAGAGCTATATTTTTCAATAATAAAAATAGAATGAAGCAACAATGCATGGACTGGCAATGATTCCTTTCCAGAGTCAAAATTCTTTGCAATGGGTATGTTCCATTTTGTAATATAATTTTGTTTAATATTTTTTTAAAAAAAAATACTTTTAAAATACTAAGAAAGTCGTATCCTAGTATGAGTAGTAGTTGATTTGATTTACATTCTTTCAGTTTAATACATGTTTCTCTAAAATATTGTTAATACAGAACAGTAGCGCACACAAAAATAATTTAAGGGGGGTGTCCAGGATCCAAAGTCCGCCATTTTGGTATTATGCTCCGATACGCCGCCTTATATATTCTTTTGATTTTGTCGATTTTCAGGAACAAAAACAATACAAAATTAAGTTTTGAATAAATAATTAGCATTAATTAATAATATTAATTATTAATAGCGAATATATAATCATATTTTACGTAATATATACATAGGATTATAACCAATCGAAACTAAAATTAAGGCCTAGGGGGTGTCCGGACCCCTAGGACTCCCCCCTTGTGTGTGTGGTGCGCGCCACTGGTACAGAATAAAAACATCTTATTTATGCGGCTAAAATCTAACAAAACATCATTTTTTTTATCCTGCTATTATTGTCAATGAGAGACGTGCTTATTGCTCTTATTGCAACTTTATTCCACAAGATGGAGCTTGTACTGTGTTTTTGTTTTCTGTCACCAGTTAGTGACATAGAAGTAAAATTCTTTTGCATTTAGCGCCATGTTTGCTTGTTTAGATGCGATGAAACATTATTGCGGGAGCAATGTTTGTTTATTTAAACAGAAGATAAATGCATGAAAAGGGAATCATATCAATTCGTTGACCTGTCATGAAATCCACAGTGTATTACATTCTTTCTAATAAGGTACTTGATTTATAATGTGAAATAATATCAATTATTGCAAAAAGTCATAAAGTATGTAAAAAGTTAATATCAGATCAAATAAAATATGTTTAATGGACTGACTACCAAAGACCCGTACAAACCTGTACTAACTTTTACTAATCTCTAATACACAGATTAAACACAAAAATATCTTTCATAAATATATTGGAGAATTTTGCCATTTGGAAAGAAAATTTCTTACAGCTTCATATTCTCGTCAAAAAAATTACCAACTGTAAGAGAATCATGTTCTATCAGATATGTTCACTCAGCGCAGAGAGAGAGAGATTCTGCAGATTCTGCAATATATATATATATATATATATATATATATATATATATATATATATATATATATATATTTCAGGAAAAATCTCTCTCTATATATATATTTTTATTTTTGTGATGTATTTGTTAACAATAACTAAATTCAATTATTTAAAAAAGTTATATGTGCATTAACTATATATATATATATATATATATATATATATATATATATATATATATATATATACATGATTTGTGTACACTTATTCAATACCTACAATTACAGTTACTGCAAAATACTTAAAAATAAACGTTTGTGTTTTGATTATTTCTCTATATATTTGAAATATATATATGTGTGTGTGTGCGTGGGTGGGTATGTAGGTGTATAAAGTAATACAGAACTAGTAAGACAATGTTTATAACACTCTTTTATTATATACATATAGCATTATATAAATTAAAAAGAGGACTAATAAATCATAAAACATGTTAAGATCAAACCATTACTTTTTTTAAAAAAGTACAAGCTTTAAAAAATTTAACTTATTATCTCAAAACTACGCAATCGAAATAATTTATAATTTATACCATGTATGCAGATGCAAGTGAATAATTTTTTTATCGCCCCAATGAATTTTAATTTCAATTAGAGCGTACTTTTTACTGCGTACTTAATGTTGTATAAAGTAGGAAACAATGTTCTGATGGGATACCTCAAATTTCGGTTCTGAGTCCCATTATCTTTATCTTGTTTATTTCTGGTATAGAAGCTGTTACTTCTGAAGACTGTAGCATTTGCCCTTTCTTGCTGACGACATTGTGGTTTGGTGCATTGGTCCTGAGAGAGAGAGGAGAGAGAGAGAGAGAAGAGAGAGAGAAGAGAGAGAGAGATCAGCATGACGGAATCCAGTCTAAATTTTTAATACAGAGAATGGAGTTGGTCAACCTTCTGTGGAATTTAATACTTTAAAGACCATTGCATCACCATTGGACTATCTAATCTTATACATAATTATTTGCTAATACTAAAAAGTCAATTCAACATTCTGAATACTTGAGACATGCTACTCTGGAGGGGATTGACAATATTCCTGAAGGAGTTGTTATTATTTATACAAATGGTATCAAGAATCAGGAATACACTGGAAGTTGAGGATTTATTAAATTTGGACATAAGGAAATATTGCTTAAATGCAGGAATGCCGCCCGTTGTTCCGTTTTCAGTTGTGAATTGATTGTCATTGGCATGGCTTTTGACTGTGTTTCTGAGCGTCATTTGACTGAAGAAATCATAATTCTTTCAGACATTTGAAAAGCTATTCAATAATTAAACAATTTCTGATAATTCGAGACACCAAAAGAATAAATATTAGAAAGTCAGGGCACTGTCTGGTTCTGCCACGATTCATCTGCTGGGGATTCGGTGTCATGTGAATTTGAAATATAACTATATTGCTGATGACATCTCAAAGGGTGGTACGTCAATGACTCAGATCAATGAAGAACCTCTGATGTACCTTGAACTATACTCTAAATGTAAAGTCGTCATAAAACATCACCTGGAAACAACCACCACCGCATCTGTAGTATCTTAGCCAATGCACTGGAGTGCCAATCAGTTTTAAAGGTGGCAGGAGCAATCAAACTACTTTTGCTCGACTGTCTACGTGGGATTTAAAGTCACGCATATATATATATTCTCCCTTGGCGCCAAGACTTTTCCATTTTATTGATTCCGTTGACTTAGTAAGAAAGGACCTTTTGAAGAGGCCTATTTTGGTGTTATAACTTTTAAGGGTGAACAAACTCATGGGTCTTGTCTGATTCAGGCCAGAGGGATAAGAAAGAAGAATAAAAGAAGAAACAAATAATTGCATATGTTTTTCCTTTCTTGGGGATGGAGTGGGAGTTCTTTTTTAATAATGCCTTTACGATGTTGTGAAAACATTTATAGCTGAATAGACAGCTTTATATATATAAATACTGCCACACTGTCATGATACGAAGATAGTCACTTGTTTTAGTACACAGAAAAATAGCTAATAAGAATGGACGTTGAAAGGAGCTTTTCAGGGGGATGAAGTCTATGGAATCTCAGAGTACAGAAATATGAGGCAAGAACGAATGGTTGTACAGCATGCTCTAACGTCTCAACGATTACAAACTTTTCATTAGTACGGACAGTGATATCTGTACTATAATTACACAATGATAGTAAACTAAAGTGCTGTTGAATTAGGGATAGCTAGGGCTATGCAAATTGAATTGCGCTGTGCATCATTTATTTGCAAGTGAGGGCACTGTGGTAACTGAATATATAGCGCATACTGTGGTTGTTATTAATTAATTGTTGGAATTGCCAGTATGGTTTAACTGTCTGATTTAGCCACCTTCGATCGCGGAAAAATCGCAAGTGCGTGACGCATGGGCCATTAAATTTCTGAAATCGTCAGGCAGCTTGGTTTTTCAAGGTCAACAGTGTAAAGAGTATACCAAGAATACATGGATGGTGGACAAACAATTAGGGATCTGGCAAACTGCAAAGGACAACTAGCCTTGAAAGGGCATGGTGAGAGACGGCTCAGGCGTATTGTTCGTAGCTAGCGAAGCCAAACATTAGCTCAAATTTACACCCAGTTGAATGACGGTGCCAGTCGTACAGTCAGTAAACGGACTGTATAACGTTAGTTTCACCATATGGGTTTCCGGAGCTATCCACCTACGAGGTTACCATTGCTCAATGCTCGCCATCGGGCTGCACGTCTTGCCTGGGCAAAATAGCACAGAGAAAGGAGTGTAAAGGACTGGAAGTGAGTAGCATACAAGAATGATAAGTCTCAATTCCGACTACTTAGCTCAGACGGGAGGCTGAGAATACGGCATTAGGCTCATGAAGACATGAATCTGCATTCCATGTCGGAACTGTACAAGGACATTGTGGCTCGATCATAGTCTGGGGTGCTTTATCGTAGCATTGTTTTTAATCTTTGGTGCGTTTACCCATCTTCCTCAATGCATTTCGGTACGTATAGTTGTTGGGGAATTACTTCCATCCGTTTATGCTGTTGTGTTATCAACATGGCTATGGAGTTTCCAGCAAGACCACTGTATCCCTCACAAGTACCGGTTGGCTACTTGGTTAGTTGAATGATAATTCCCCTAACTTTTCTGTCATAAATTGGCCACCTAGAAGCTCAGATTTAAATCCTATTGAGTATCTTTGGTATGTTTAGAAACAAGGCATGAAAACTCATTATACAGTACCAACGCATCTTTCTGAATTATATAAAGCGTTAGCCAGTATTTGGCAATTCATTACCTTGGAACATTTCTAGAAACTTGTTGAATTTGTGGCTCGTCATGTGGTAGCCGTTATCAATGCAAGAGGTTTCTCAACTTGATACTAGGTAGGTATCCCTAATTCAATGGTGGTGGCACTTCAGTGTAGAATATTCATTACTCTCATTATGACTCTATTTACGAGTTATAATTTAATGAAAGTAATTTTCATTTTTTTAAAACAATGCTACTTTTCGTTAAGTAAATGCTTTTATAATAGTTATAAATAGCTAAACTTTGCATTTGAAAATTTAATCTAGGTATCAAGAAGAGTTGATAAAATGTGGATATGAGGAAATGAAGGAATTAACGTTACCTATATGAAGGTCAAAATGTAAATAGAATAAGTGCAATAATAAAATTGAGAGTAATTTCTCTTATTACAGTAAGGAAACCACGATTGGAGTGAAAATAAATTATTATATTTTGAATTAAAATATCTATTTTTGTCATTAACCCTCCAACTGGACAGAACGAATTTTTCCGCCCTACTAGAGAGGCTTCGAAAATGGACAGCACGGATTTTTCTGCCTTCAAGTAACGTTTTCAAAAGCGGATTAGCCGCACTTTTCTGAAATCCTTTCCCCCTTTTAAGGTTTAACATCTTGAAAGATAATGAGGGACGGAGGAAGCAACACAGCAGAAGTTTTATGGCTCGCAGGGAACCCCGTGTTTTGACCCCCCCCAATCGTAAGAAATCGGGGAGAAATTTCTTTACAACCCAAGAATTGTTTCTTTGCTAGCTTGTATTTTAAAAGTTTCCAAAAGTTCCAACGCATAAGTAAAATATGTTACAATTCCCTTTTGGTTTCATATTAATTTCAAACTGTAACAAGTTGTGGCGTGTCAGGGCAATCTGCTATTTTATATAGTTAGACAAATTATATATCTTTTTTTAAGTATATTCTTTCGCTTCATTTTTCTTCTTAAAAGCTTTCAGTTTTTGAAACATGATTATTTTATTATAAGATACCGCAAAAATTAATAAAACATCAAACTCTTTAAAATTTGGAACCTTTTCAATTTTCCAACCACTAAAAATGAATAAATTTAAACTTCATCAAATCATTTGAAACATTTTCTTACACTTTGATAAAAATAATAACGAAAAAAAAACTAATTAAGATTTATTAGTTTTTTTTTTTTTTTAGATTTCAAAGCCTAAGTGTTCAGGGAAGTTTAAGTACAGTGCCTGGTTATATATTGTTAAAATACACCGAATTATATTTGAATTTTAAGTGCTTGAACTTCAGTTTACATCAAAGACAACATGAACGAAGATTTTCACACATTTTTTTTATAACTTGAATGTTTGAATAAATGGTAATCAAAAATATACGGAAACATTTACAGTAGACATTTATGCATATAAATAAACATAAAAATCAATTGAAAAACATTCGAATTATATATTGTTCAAAAATATCTATTTATACAAAATACCTCAACATTTATCTTTTTTAAAGGCTAACTGAATAAGTAATTAAAATCTGGATATGTTTTGAAATCTCGACCTTATAAAGCTAGAAATTTTATGTAGAAATTCCATTTGAAATTTCGAAAAAAAAATGCATCGCGCAGTTAAAAATTATTTACCATAAGTTTTAGCAATTGTTTGAGTATAAAAAAAATTTCAAATTTTTTATTATATAGCTTCTTTGGTATCTTTTAATATATTCGGCCGCGGTAGCCGAGTGGTATAGGTATCGGAACGTGGCTTGCTTTGTCACGAGTTCGAGCCCAGTACCACTAAAGACCCGCCGTGTAGGGCAGCGATACACGTTAAATCTGTCGAGAGCTGAAACGTCCTCCCGTTGGTGTGGTGGGGTAGTTAGGAGAGGGGGGTGCCAGCTCAGGTGTCGTCCACGTCACTTGACCATGGTTCAAAATTACGTGGTCCGTCGCCAAAAGCCCTCGTGTAGCTGAACAGTGCGACGTTAATATTCAATCATTCATTTAATATATTTCGAAGATTTCATACAATTCGGTTGAAAATCGCATGGTAAGAGCAAAAAATATACTAAAAAAATTGATGAATATACAATTACAATAAATTCTTACATAGAGAAGCAAAACTGAGAAGCTAAAGCGTAGGAATAAAAAATTTTGAGTATATCTGAAGTAGTTTTCGAAATATTTATTTTAAAGTTTAGAAAATTTGTGTGCGTTATGTTATACTTGATATCAATTAAATGGTTAAAATAATGTGTGTGTTAATATTAGTCATGTAATCGTTTGATGACACATTCATATACTAATAAAAATTACCATGGTCATTGATGCGAATGTCAAGAATTTTATGTAATTTTAAATTCAGACATTAAGATATTGATGTAGAAAATATAAAACGACCATCTAAAATACATGAAAAATGCAGTCTGCTATAAAATGATCTTGACAAACAAAATCCGGCATTTTCACTTAATATGGCAGAGCCGGTTTAGTCAGGGGCGATCTGGAAAAACAGAGAGAGAACCGCGGTTTTGATGGATGCCGCTCTAGCTTTTAAAGCACCCAGGAAAAAAATTATATATATATATATATATATATATATATAAAAATTACAAATGCAAAAATAAATCTTGTAATTTTCCATACATTTTTATAACAACGAATTGTGGATTTGGCTTCCAATACATTGTTGTGTTTGACAATATCTAAGGTAACCAACCCTACTTTAGATAGATTTGTACTACTTTTTCGTAACCGTATTCCTTTTAAAATTAATTCGTGCAGCCGAAATACACCTTTTGTACCCTTAAAAATTTATGTTAACTATAACGGTTAATTTTAATTTATGCAACTTGTGAAATGTTCATAATTAACCATTTCCGTCTAAACAGTTTACATGAAAAAAAAAAGTTTGGACTCCCTCATTCATTAGGGATTTATATACGATTCTAACATTAAATTTTATTTTTCACTGAATAGGATTGAGTGGAAGTGTATAGTGCTTCCACACCACAGGTCTGGGGTTCTATTAACGGGCTGCGCAAGGTCGACGCTGCCTTTCATCCCCGCTACATTGGGTCGATAAATGAGTACCAAGCTTGCTTCGGGTCTTAAACACTGAAGGTCTCTCTTCAGACAGAACACCAAATCGGGACATCTGTTCATGCACCTCAACGTCCAATGGTCACGTGTATTATGATGGGCACAGTAGTTCCTGGCCCTCATGAATTGTTGTGCTTCTGAGTTTGAGGATTACCTCACTTTGGGGATACCCCTTAGATAAACATGTATTTCCACTCATTTGCAATTAAACAATTTTCTTTCAATTACGGCCATTTCAGAAGGAAGTTTGATTTTTCAAATGTATTTGCTTAATAACATGTATTTGTGTGTGTGTGTGTGTGTGTATTATATTAAAAATTTGATCAGTCCAAAATTACATGTTTTTAGCTCCTCTAAAAGCTTTTAGGATTTTACAACTGATCTTACAATCCATATACGTTTTATAGTAGTATATTTAAAATTGATAAGGACATTTTTACGACTGTGGGAGCTGTTATGCCTCGTTTATAAATATAAAAAATTGCATTCAGCTACAGTTTTTAAAATGTACAGAAAGAAGTGGAGCAACAGGATACTTACATATTATGAATATTTTTGACTGCAGTAAGATATATTTATATATTTCAGTTTCTTTACAATTTGAATAGAAGTTGTAAGCCATTTTGCGAATAGTTTGATATTGAGTATAAACCCATAGGCTGTTTAATATTGTAAAGTGTTTTACTTTGATACCAGCACACATTAAAATAAGGCTCATTTGCAGTTATATGATCAGCTTCAGTGATATTTAAATTTTCAAAAATAGTCTACACGTACGAAAACATTCTTTCACAACCACATACCACGTCTCATACTATATCTTCCCTACAGCAGGAAATATTTGTGTATACTGAAAAATTTAATACAGGATACATTTCCAAGTGTTAAATTTGTTTTTAAAATTTGGTATGAATACATTGTGGAGAACTGTCGGTTAACTTCAGTGAACAAAATTGTTTTAAGTGTACTGTTTTGAAAGACAAGATTATCTAGGGAGAACTTTTCTCACAATAGAATTTGTAATGACTGAATTGCGTAAAATGTAGTTATCGATGTGTGACATTTTACCTTGTAATAAAAGAAACAGAAAGATAAGAAATTTAACTTGAGTAGAAAATGGTTAGAAGTACTGTCATTCGCATTTGAAGAAGTATATCCCCCATTAAAATTAAAAATTATTGACTGAATGTGTGTTATGTCCATCACAAATGCCGATGTAGAAAAGGAATTTTTATTTAATACAAGAAGTTCGAAAAAGAGAACACTAGGAAGGAAAATTTAAATTTTTTTCGAAAAATATTCAGTTAACATAAAAATATCTTTTATATGATTTTAATTAAAATAAATTAAAAGTATTGAAATCCTTTTTTATGCTATTTTAAATTAAAAATATAACTGAATAGAGAAAGATCGGTTTTATTTCATAAATATAATCATTGTATATAATAATTATTGTGTTATTGTTTAAAAATGAGATAGGGCCTTTGTTCTTTTTACCTCATTACTTTTTTTTTTTTTTTTAAAAACAGGAAAGTGAGCGCGTTTTCTTACTCTCATATTCAAAAATGAATACAGGATGCTTTTTCTGGTTCAAATCACAATACCAAAATATATATATATATATATTAATTTTTAAAAAATGACAGAAAAATAAATTTTCTTTGAAGAAAATATAATTATTCTTCAACTTCTAACATACTATTTATTTCATTTTTTCCTCTTTTTTTTTACCTTTCATTTCGTTTTTAATTTTACTGTGACTGAACATATAGGAGAAAGAAACACCGTATCTTTCAAAGTGGATTGATCAAGAGAGGATATCTACGCTTTCAAAGAAGATTGCCCAAGGCAACTTAACAGCTAGCTGTAAACGATTGATCTTTTGGTTCTTACTTTTCAAAAGGGACCGAACTAGGTCGTAAAATTTTCCCGTTCGACCTCCCAAGTTCTAAAAGGGGGGAAGGAAAAAAGTCTGTTGCATTTTTGAAGGGATTCGCAAAATAAGAGTTAAACGCTTTCGGAATAACTTTTCAGGAGGAAGGTGTCCAGTTAGAGGGTTAAATATGATTTGAACTAAAAAATGTCCATGTATTCCATGCTGCTTGATTATTTCACTTAAAAAGCACCACCATTTATTGCCGTTTTATTAAGTTTTACTGTATTGTTTTGCTTTTATTAATTGCGTATGCCCATATTTATGATTATCCTTCAACACTCATTACCATTTTTACCTTATATATATATTACAAAATATATTCTATTAAGTTTAAGTATTTATTTAATATTTAAACTTACATTACATTAAATTTTGTATGTAATATCAAATAACTATGAAAAACAGAAAATTACTTATATTTTTATAGATTTTGTTTAGAAGTATCATTATATTTTTTATTGTATATTTTGTTAGTATTTTATAATGTTGAAATCTCTAACACTTTTTCTTTTACTTTATATACGTATCTCAGTCTATAATTTAAAGTACACTGCTGGCCACCGTAAATGCAACACCAAGAAAGACAAGAGATAGCACAACAAAACTTATTTTGTAGATAACATGTTGAACAAGCATCAAATGATTAAATTTATAGACTTCTGTGAAGTGTGGTTCCTGCCAGAATCAGTAGCCAGAGTAGCCGCCAATGTTGGAGATCACCCTTGCCACACACCTCGGCATTGATTCAAAGAGATTTTGGATGTGTTCTTGGGATACAACAGACCAAGCAGCTTCCACAAGTTGATAAAGTTAATCTGGTGTGGCAGCTGGGGGTGTAATCTGGGTCAATCGTTGAACACCATGGGCCTCATGTTTTATATCAGCGAAAGATCTAGAGAGCGAGCCGACCGTGGAAGCAATTTATTCTGGTGATTGACGAAGAACCTTTGGCCAATGCGTGCCACATGTTGTCAGCATTATCCTGTTGAAATATGGCTGTGGTCAAGCCCTGGAGGTAAGAAAGGACAACTGACTCCAACCCCTCGGAGATGTAGCGCTGTCTGTATAAAGTACTGGCAATGCGTACTAGAGGAGTAGGAGAGTGATATCCAATACTGCCCCATACCATAATACCCGGTGCAGGACCAGTGTGGCGGTGTAGGATGTTCAGCATCCACTCCCCACGATGTCTCCAGACTCGAATCCGACCATCGTGGTGTTACAGACAGATGTGTGACTCGTCAGTAAAGACAATTTTATTCCATTCTGCCACGCTCATGCTTCTTTCCTCGCACCGTTAACGGTGGAGACGTATGTGGTTCTCTGCGTCAAGGGTAGACCGTGGAATGGGCTTCTTGCGGACAGACCACTCTGCTGTAAACGTCGTCGAATGGTACTTGCAGACACTGAATGATGCGTTACAGACTCAATGTGTTGTGCTATGGTTCGTGATTTGACTGAGCGATCCTTCACTACCATGTGCAAAATTTGCCTGTCCTCACGTGAAGTGGTCCACTGAGGTGGATGCGATTGACCATGTCGGTCATTCGTACCCTCCTGCATCCAACGGTCACATATCCGCATTGCAGTTATTTGTTTTCATCCAACACGACTACCGATTTCTCCGAACGATAATCCACAATCTCGGTAGGCCACTATCCTTCCTCTGTCGAACTCGGATACTTGATAAAAGATGATCGCTGTTTTGTATGAGACATAATTGATCGTCTTTTTGAAAAAGTCACAAGAAAAATACAATTGCAGAACATGAAATCGTCGAAATCTCCAAGCTTTAAATAGCTCTTTGAGGTGGCGCCACAGGCGCGCGTGATGAGTGTCTGCGCTGAAATTCTAATCATTTGCATATCTCCCCTCCGCTAATGCATGTTGTAAATTTCATGTTATTTGCATGCTTCCTTCAAGATGTTACATTTACTGTGGCCAGCAGTGTAATTAAGCTTTTTACAAATGAATTTCACAATTTCATAAACGTTCGTTAAAAACAGAGATTTGGGGAGAGTTTACAAACATTCAGAAATCTTGTTCTCATTCTTTTGGAACCTAAATTCCTTATAAAATGATAAAAAAAATGCGATTAATCCTTATTTAATTTGAAGTTACTTATGAAAAATATTTTGTTTCGTGAAAGAAAAAAAAATTCTTTTGAAGAATTTTACTGTAAGCAATGAACAATTTTTTAAGGGAACCAGGACGTGCTCGAAAGAGTAAAATGCCAAAATTAAGAACTCTTTGTTTATGAGACATATATCATTTAAAATTTCCAATAGAGCTTAGATTTTTTTATGTCTATAATAAAGATAATTTAATTATTCTGTAGAACTACAAAAAAAACTTTTTTTCCAAAAGTTTTTTTTTACTACTTAATTTAAGTAATACATAATTTTTGAGAATTCGTAACATATACTTATGTTTAGGTACCATTTTTTAAAAAAGTATCCTTTTTTTATGCAAACTGTTTTTCACACATATATAAAACAATACATAAAATACAGTGAAATCCTTTTTTTAGTAAAATTTTAGTATAGTTTCTTTAAAAAAATTATGAAACTTTGAAATTTGAAATTTTTTTATTTCTCTGCTTTTTTTTATGCATAAAACAATTTTTAAAAAATTAGGCACTATTTTAATAGAAAAAAATTAAGTTCACTATATGCATAGGCATCTTGTATATAAGTATAAAATATCAGGAATCATATAGTGCAATAGTTTTTTTAAAAAATGTACCTAAATGCAAAAAAATATGTGCTTTTGAGAAAAAGTGAAAAAACTAAAAAAACAATATTTTCACATATTATACACTTAAGTAGTATTTCCTTGCCTATTTTTATATGACTAATAATACTCCTTAACCATTTGCTAGAAATACAAAAGCAATTTTAAATTCATATGTTTTTTTCCCTTTGTTTTAGTTAACATGAACATAATTTTCGAGATCTTGTAATACATATTTTCATGTATAGGTACCATTTCTTACAAAAATATTCTTTGAATATACAAAAAAATTTACAAATATATATAAAGTAACATATTAAACATAATGAATCTGTTTTTAACTAATTAATTGCATAATTTCTTAAAAATAATCATAAAACCTTAAAATTATGAAAATCTTAATTTTCTTTTTTTACATATAAAATCAATTTTCAAAAAATTAGACACATACTAAAAGATATTTTGTTTACTGTATGCACATGTATCCTGTTTAGATATATAAAAGGTTTCAAACAATATGCTACAATAGTTTTTTAAAGTGTACCTAAATTTAAAAATATTAAACATTCGAGAAAAAATATAATAAAACTTAACAAAAAATTTATCCTTACATTATAGATTTGATTAATATTTCCCTGATTGGTATTCGTTTTCTTCATCTAAATTCTGTTTATCCATTTTCCTTTTTAAAGACCTTTTATTTCTGGCTTCCAATGACACTTTATTTACTATACGTTCAGCCTCAAAAATTCGTTTGTTATCAATTATAAGTAAGGCACGTTCCGTGTTGTATCCTGGTTTAATGCCCAGAGCTTCAAAGACTTTTATCCTACTTTCATATCCATCGTTAAAACAAATTACAGCATCCATAACTCCAAATTTCAAAGTTTCAATGCCACCAAAAACTGTTTTAGGAATTCGCTCCCAAATACATTTGTTAAAACTTTCATTGGGATTTTGTGTTCTTCCATGAAGGCACTTTTTCAATAAGTCTTTCTCTGTGAGATCCCGAAACACTTTTTTTCACTTTCAATAAAATTGACTCAGGTAAAGAATGCTTGTGAATATAAAATTCCCCCGTAACAATGCTACGGTTATAACCGCACCAGCTATCCTCACCAAGAGGACACAAAGCGTGTTGAGGATTATCCTCAGTACTTAGTTTATGAAAATAAATAGCCCATATGGCTCTTTTTATGTCCTCCACAGATGACAAATTTTTACGGATTGCTAGCCCATAATAACGTTGGATTGAGTCCACTTCTTTAAGCGTTAGCCGTCCACGTCCCAAAATATTTTTCCCATCTGATAGCGTAATGCCTTTGCTCATTTTTAGAATGTTTCTCAGCCTTGTGCCCATACGCTTTTGCACATGGCCAACACATTCTAATTTTTCAACTTCTGTGTCGCCATATACTTTTGCTTCTTTTATAGTAAGAAATCCTTTTGAGTCCCCATCACCAAGATACTGCGTATGACATGCTTTTCGTGATGTTTCAGATCGCTGAAATATACTTAATACCCCCAACATTCCATTCCCCCACTGAATCCTTCGTAATTTTTAGCACAATTTTCACATGGTTTTTTTTACCCTTACATGAAGAACAATATTTTGTGAGAGCTTCAAAGTCGAGATAACCTTTCCGTTCTCAACAGAGACGTAGCACATACAACTCCATTCAATGAAGAATAGCCTCTTTTATGCCATGTGCCATCCACAGCCACAGCTATATTTGAATTATTATCATTCGCTATGACTGCTTCATGAACAGCTGCATTCATGGAGTCTTCACTAATTGTTTTTAAAACATTTAAAAACAAAGAATTATGGCGTTCAAACTTTGCAGGTGGTGGAGGCAAATTCATGAGCCCACAGAATATTCGAGCAGCAGCTCCACCTTTTCCAATAGCTCTCATTCCATATGTCAATCTTAGGTTAACATCATAACATTTATTTGATATTTTTGATGACATTGGGCTCGTTGATTCTCCACAGTTGTGACGAATTATTTCCAAACTCACAACTAAACCTCTACGACTTTTTAAATCTTCTCTCAGCTCAATTTTCTCTGAAGAACAGCAATATTTACAACAGAAGAGATTTTTCATAAGGGAAGATAATGAATCCAGTTCAACGATTATGTTTACATTTTGAGAGAATCTTGTTCTTTTAGTAAATCCGGTATTTAATTTTTCTCCTAGAAGCACTTTCCACGGAATTCTAAAGCAATTCTTCAGTCGATTTAGACTTTTTATGTTGATTGCTACTATACTTCCTTCTGCCAAATTTTTTTATTCTTGGCATAATTACTCGTTTAAAAAAGTTAAGATACTTTTAAAATCTTATGAATATTAATAATTATAAGTAAAAAATAAATATTTCTTACGAAAATTAATGTAAAATTAAGTAGTTGTATGCCACAAGAAACTTCGGAATAGACGAACTCGGTTCAAAACATTGCCATAAACCGAAATTTAAAGTAAGAAATTTTGTCACACAGCTTGGAACAATAGCTCACGCACAAGCGTGGCTAAAAAGTAGCGGGGTTAACATTCAAACGAAAAAAACAATCAAAAGTTAATATAGATAAAACACAGGGGAAACTACATATTTAAAGTTCAAAGGGGCGTGTCAAAAGGGGCGTGGTCATTTATTTACATTTTTATTTTTCATATTTTAGGGCTATTTTATCAACAAACATATAAGTATTATACATTTTGAAATTCAGAAAAATAAGCACTATTTTTTAGAACTAAAATTGAAAAATCGATTATTTGAAAGTATATGATGTCCCTGTTTTCTTAAAGAAAAGGAATATGAAGAATTAACAGAGTTCACTTCTATAACTACATCACATACAACAACATTCGAGTGATCATGTTACTATTTATTGACAACTGTTGCTTAATTTATAGTAACAATCCACGGGAAAAGCCATGTATTAAGTATTAGATGCAAAAAATTACAAAGAGACTAAAATTCTTTAAGCTGATGTGGTGGAAAAGTTCGGAGAGTGAAGTGGAAACACAGAAATCTACCTCTTCATTTGACGATGGCTCAAAATTACGAAGTTTCTCCCTATCAGACATATTGTTGCTTCTGGTTGCCATGTTAATAATCTACCAATCTGCAATTATAGTTACATAGGCATGTCACTGATGTTTCTAAACTAACATCATTACAAGGCTTTATTTAGCTCATTTTATGGGCTAAATAACCTATTCAAAATGCATAAAGACACTGAAATGTTTATTAATAATTTCAAGTTTAAATTAAGAAATTGTTGAATACATGTTACATAGAAATAACTATTAAAAATAAATAGGTCGTACTATTTTTGTTCGGATACAATCAATTGAAACTTACTTTTTAATCATGAAATACTTCGATAGTTCAAGCACATTTAATTTAAGAAATATCAATCTGTTTGTCTAGAAATCTTTTAAGACAAGTTCATTAAAACACGCTTTTACTTAAAATGTATAGAAAAAAAATTGCATGCTAATAACTAACATTACAATTCCATTCAATCTGCCTTAGGTTAAATAGAAGCCTTAATTGGAAATTTGGCTGTGGATTTATTCCGCTTTCTTGCATTTTTGTCATTTACTGCAACAGTATGGCTTAATCATTTAGTATTTTTGACTATGCATTATGGTTTATTTCTATTAGAATACTTTCTAGCTGCTCATTTCCACATTAAATTTTCAAGATATGAATTAATTGATATGTGTAAAGAATCCACAGACTCACATTTGAAAGGCACCCTTTTGAACGCTTAAAATAAATATGCCCTTGTAATAATAAATCAAAAGTATTAAGATGAATGAGATGTAAACGAGAGGAGGATGTAAGTCTTGTGAAATATGGTTTGAAGTTAGATTTGAGCTATTGTGAAGCAGGTTGCTTTCGCTTAAAGGAAAAATCAAATTAGAATAGTAGGCTGCTGCGAGTGCTAAAATTTGATGACATATTTGACGCTTTAATTTGAACGGAATGTTAGATTTTGGTAAAAGGAAGTTGACATTTGAAATGACAATTAAAATAATTAGTGGAATTTTCATCGTATTAGAGTTAAGCCATGTTACACTGACAACATTTTGGGTCAATACATGGGAAGATCCAAATACATCATCTGTTCTAGATAAGTATTACATTCAAGAATTAATTTCGAGAAATCTTGACAGGTTTTGTTTGTTACTCGTTCCATGAATTAATCAATCGCCTCACTTTTATATGAATATACTTCTATTCAAATAAAAGATTTTATTTCCTAATAGTAGGCATTTATAGTTTATAAAAGCCAAAGTTATGAAAATGTTTACATCCTAAGAGTATAAGCAATTCCTAATAATTCGAGTAAACATTAATATCAATTGAAAAAGATTAAAACTTACTTCAAAATTATATGGAATATGAGAAATAAATTAATTTAATGTTCTAGATATTATGGGATATAAGGTCATTATCATTTTTTTTCATATCAATACATACAGTTCTAATGCTTTTTATAAAAAATCTGGATCTTTAATGGAAGTTTTTGATTGTAAATTATGTCTATGCATACGCAGACGAGTCAAAATATAACATCCCCCCCCCTCAATTTTCAATGTATCCATGCGGAAAAGTATTCCAGCTCTTATTTTACGAGTGATGGGAAAGGTTGCTGATCTATCAATCGGGATCAGATTTTAATGGCCTGAAGGCTGAATGACTATCTCCGAAACTGCGCAGTAGGAGGAATGTTCCCGATCTGTTATTGTTAGTATTTATGTAAAAGGGTTATTGATGATGCAAACAGCAGTAGACTTAAAACTGTTGGACATCCACTCGGCATCAAAGAAGAGGACGTCGGACATAGAGTGAAAAAAAACGGGTGCCAGACACAATGTAGGTCTAAGTGCAAAGGTATCGGAATATAGCTGTTGTGACGGGCTCATCGCGATTTCAACTAATTTCCCTCTTGGGTTTCTTTGGGGCCAGAATGGCAATTCTTTCAAACCAACTTAAGAAAATAGCGTAAATATTCAAATTAGGAATCTTATAAAAAGTAGAAGTTTAGTGAACGCGGTGTGGCTATGGGAAGTAAATATACGAGGTATATGTTGACAAATGCCTAAGTTAAAGTGAGAGGAAATCCAGAGTTCAAGATTTAATCTATCCGTACCTGTGCAATCAAGCTAAAGATGGATACTATTCCACAAGGTTAAAGCCATGTAAGTTAAAATCAAACGAATTGCTGTTTACTCGATACATAGCGGTAATACTGTTAAATTAAGTTATTAAGAACTGTGTAGTTACTGAAGTTAGAAATAATAGTCGGTAGAGTTAGGTATAGTGGTTGGTTACACGATTATTTGGTAATACGAATAGTGTGTCTCTTCACTCCAGATTCACTTGAATTGAATATTATTATTATTGTATTTTGTTTAAGTTATAAGATCTTAATAAAGAGATATTAAAATAAACGATATGGCTGATTCTTCGTTCCTTCTCACATGTCTAGGTTGCGAGGATAACGTAGAAGTGAGGCACCCCCAATCGCGTGCCTTACACTGTCACTGTTAGACCGCGCATTGGACACCTCACTCGTATTCCTTTTTTTTTTTTTTTTTTGTTGACTAAACGTCACTGTCAACTACGCTTACAGTGAGTCCGAGAACATGGAGATTGGACCATAGGTAAGCGAAAAGTAGTTGCATGGTCTCATTCATCACGTCAATAATCTTGTTAAGGTGCGCTAAATTCCAGACAAACAGTTGCCTCCAAATCATGTACAGCTGGTGACATGCTGGCTGGTTGTGGATGTACTATTATTTTGGAGACGATTTTCATGGTTAATTACTCGTAAAAAATAGACCATGAATCTTGCGGATAAGTTGCATCCTTTCATGGAGTCTGTATTCCAAACAGGAAATGAAATCTTCTAGCAGAAAAATTTCCTGCGTCACAAGGCTAGAATTGTGTACGAGTGGCTCGAACAATATGGTGCTGAATTCCGATTAATTTCCTGGACACCTAACTTGCCACATCTTAATCGGAAAAAGCACATTTGGGCTTTCGTCGGGAAGCAACTCAGAAATCATACACCAACATGTTGGAAAATCTTGACTTTGCGTGACCATTACTCTTCAACGCTTGATACAGCATTTCTTCAGTCATTAACCATAAAATTTTGGCATCCATTTAAGGTCAAGTTGTAGTTTTTTTGCAGTTCGTAACGCAAAGCGCTATTCAGAAGGTGGTAATATTGGTTCGTCTCTTCAGTTTATTTGTAACAAATTCATATGCACACACACACACACACATATATATATATATATATATATATAATTTATTCTGTATATAACTGTCTCTAGACGATTGCAAAGGCGAAAAAAAGGAGACGAAATTAAAAGTCTTAAAATACTTCCATTTTAAAACATTTCCTTAAAAGAAACAGCATTTACATAAGTAACTGTTTTCACTCATTCTTTTTAAAGAGTAAATAAAAGATGTATTTGGATTTGCAAAGCTACTTGTTTAAGTAATATTGATACATGGGAATATTTCAGTTTTAACGCCCATTATTTAGTTTCCAAGAATCTTTAACTTGAGATTTGGACTCGAGGATAAATCATTGCATATTTACTAGTAATATCCTTTTGAAATATAAGCCAATATTATACTTGTATTCGAAATCCTACATTCATCCTCTTCAAAAAGATACTAATTAAAATGAATAGGGATAAAAGAACACAGCTTATAAAAATAAATTATTGACCTTGATCATAGAACAGAAGATACAAGTGTATTCCAATAGCTCTCTTTGATAAATGTAATTCACAATTTATCAAAACAAGAGAAAGCTTTGTTTGAAATTCAGTACGCTAATTAATAAACCATGCATATAAATATGGGTGCTTTTGTACCTCTACTTAAAATTTTGATAATTTGTATATTTGGTCAAGTTCTCAACGAGTACTGAACGTGAGTTAAAATAAATGCTACAGAACAAAATTAAATTTTTAGGGCCAATTATGTAAGAAAAGATATGCATGCGAACTGTGATTTTTAAAGAAAATGCTTTGCTATCGCAAGTGTCCATAACACGAGATCTCCATATTTTAATTTTTTGGATGAATGACGTACAAAGTTGGTGCGCATATCCTAAGGAGTGCGGAGAGTGGTACTAAGAAGTACAAGGACGAAATAAGCTCATTATTTAATATCTATATCTATCTATACCTGTCTGTTTATTTCTATATTTATCTATCTATATACACTTCTGGACAATTGCTAAGGACGGATAACACTATCATCCATAGCAACCACAAAATGAAAGGAAGCAAAATGTGGAAAATTAGAATAAGTGCGGAATATTAGTAAGAAGTATGAGTATGCAAATTTTTTCCACGTCTGTTCATCACGTGATAGCGTTCATAAGAGCTTTAAAGGTTTTGACGCGTGTGGACAGTTGTTGTTTCAAGTAAAAGTTTTACAGGAAAGATTTAATAGACGAACTTAAAATTTTTGGCATGTCTTCCCGACATCACATAGATGATTTTATGCGTGGCCGAATTATTGGAAAGATCGAAGAAGGGAGAAAAATAACAGATGTTGCCAGGGAGTTCGACATCGCTCGCAGCGTTGTTTCACGGCTGTGGAAGTCATTTAAAACTATTGGAATGTGTAGTAGACGGCACGGGGGAGGTCGTGTTAGAAGTACGACGCCTGCAGAAGACATATATATCGTCCTATCAGCAAAAAGGAACAGGCGCACCACAGCTCAGCAGGTGGAAAATCAGTTTCTTGCTGACTCAGGAAAGCAGATCTCCCGAAAAACTGTTGCCAGACGTTTGAGGGGAGGAGGACTATACGCACGCAGACCTGTTGTGTGTGTCCCATTGACCAGGCAGCACCGTACTGCCCGTCTACAATGGTGTCGTGAGCATCACAATTGGACTGAACAGGACTGGTCATGCGTACTATTCTCAGATGAGAGTAGGTTCAGTCTGTCATCGGATTGTAGACGCCAACTGATCTGGCGCGAGAGTGGTACTGCTTATCGTCCAGATAATATCCAGGAAAAGGACCGATATCCGACATGCAGTATCATGGTGTGGGCCGGCATCATAATCAATGGCCGCACGCGCCTACATGTGGTTGCGAATGGGACTATGACGGGCCAACGATACATTGATGAAGTTCTACTTCCTCATGTTCGTCTTTTCCGTGGTACTGTCGGTGATAAATTTGTTTTTATGGACGACAACGCAACATGTCATCGAACACTCGCTGTTTAGGATTGTCTAGACAGCGAAGGTATTCAACGTCTCGTATAGCCAGCGCGTTCTCCAGATCTAAACCCCATTGAAAATGTGTGGGATGCTTTGGGGAGGCAAGTTGTTGGTCGAAACTATCCTCCGACAAACAAGAACACCCTCATCCGTGCACTCACAGAGGAATGGGATAATTTGCCTCAACAGCTGCTGGATAGTGTTGTGAAAAGTATGGTACGACGTGTGGAATGTTGCATCACACTCCACGGTGGACATATCCCGTACTGATACCTTTCTTTAAGGTGCCTGCTGACTTTTAGATGCATTGTTCCATTTCTCCGTACGCAGATCAAATGAACAGTTTTTTTTTCTTTCAGATGTTTCACAGCTTTTGTACTTTCCAGAACAATAAATATTCTTTATTCTAATGTCTGAACAGTGTGGCAACTATATTTTATCCTACTAGGCCTCATGTCTCGCTTAATGTTATGCTACATAGCAATTTGTGATTCGTCCTTAGCAATTGTCCAGCAGTGTATCTTTCTGCCTATCTCTATATCTATTTCTATCTTTCGGTCTATCTGTAAATCTATTTATAAATATATATCTATATTTTTCTGTCTATCTTGATATTAATCTATATATTTGTCTATGTATGTCTATCTGTTTACTTACAGTGAAATACTTTTAACGAGAAAACACTTAAGACGAAATATTGGTAAACACGAAATCATACAGCGGTCCCGACAAACTACTATCTATTTTTATGCATTTTTTTCTCATAACACGATTTTGAAACTGTGGGGCGTTATAACCCTACGTGAGGGGAGGGCCTGAGCATATCAAAAAGTTGGAAATAAATTATTTTTTTTAAAAAAAAATATGTATTATTTGAAAATAATTTATTTATATAAAATACCTATTATACTTTTTAAAAGTAACATATACAAAATTTAATAGTTAACTTGATAAGTTGTACGGTACACAATTAAGGAATTATTGAAGCTTTAGCACCAAAGTGTATTATTATTACATCCAATACATTGATATTGTATGGGGGAGAGGGACGTGATGTAAATCATGATTGAAAATTGAGTCACTACTGGAAGTTTGAGAAGCTCTGTCATGACACGAAATGAAAATCGCTTACCACGAAAAATTTCCTTTTTGGCATTGAGCAAATTACATAAAATACCTGTCTTTCATGCGAGATTTAAGAGGATGTTTGAGAAATGTTTGTATTATTTAACTGTTCTACGATATCATTGGAATAATATGTTACAATGCATGATGATAAAGCATGTACAGCTCCAATTATGGCAAACAAAGATATATTAGGGTTTGTTCAAAGCTCAAAAAATATTTTCGACGCAGATTCCGGTGACGAAAATGAAATGAATGATGCAACTTATGTTCCCATGTCATACGAAATGAGGAACATCACGAAAGTTGGGCTCAATTATATACATTCATATTCTATTAGTGAAATGAATAACAAAATGGATGAAATAAAACATTTTTTTTTTTTACAATTAGATGCTAGAAAATACTATGTAAAAAAAAAAAAAAAACTCAAATTATTTTCCAAAAACTCAAAAAATGTTTAGGTTTTGAAAAAAATTGGAATATACTTTTTAAAATATTATCGATTGTTTTTCACTCTATGACTGTATGTGTGATTCATATATGTCTATCGATATCTAACCTCCACCCTCCCACAAACATCTAACTATCTCTCCCTATATATATATATATATATATATATATATATATATATATATATATATATATATATATATATATATATATATATATTAAGTATGGTAATTCTAATAAATATTTTTATTTTAGGGTTACGCGATCAAAAGGCTTTTACGTCCTTATTGTTGAGTGTATCTGGAATGCTTTAGGGAAAATATTTGACACACGCACACAAGAAATCAGACTGAGTGTTTACAAAGCCCCTTAACTGCCTCATTCTTAGCATTAGCTGATATTGTAATAGTTGTATTATATAAGACCCAAACCCTTTTGAACTACCCTCCCCCCACCCATTTTGAAACCTCTTTTGGAACATTCTTGGGCTAACGAGGCATTGACACATTAAAGCATGTGCATGATAAATGGTATCTGGTACTCGTTTTGCCATTATAATTATCAAACACGTGATTCATAACTACTTAATACTTTAATTAACATAAACATTACATATGCATACTAGTTTCGTTGAATATTTTTTACTTATGAGCTTTATTTGTTACATGCTCAGAGTATTATAGAACATTTTTGAATTTGCACAGAACAAACTTTCAAACCCGTCGGACCTATGGAACTAACTTTCTAAAGGACCCACTTAGTAAATAAAATTGCACATGGGCAATATGTGAGTGTATTGTTCTTAATAGATAACCATTATTCGAAGGAATACACAATAAACACCCTAAAGTAGGGAAGTGTTCATAAAGTAAAATAATTCATTGTAATTACCTTTTCCTAATATTTGTAATTAGTTCCGCAATTACGAAACAGGAAAGTCACAGCCTACAAATGAGCTTATGTCACAAAATGCTGGATAAATAAATAATTTTGTTTCATTAAATTTAAAAATATATTTTTAATTAGAGGCTCAGTGAAATTTAATTTACAAAAGGAATATGTAAATCATAATATATTTTGACAGTAATTGCTCGTAGAAATAACTCAGAAGCCTAATTATACAAATAAATGTCCAATACAAATCTAACAGTAACTAATCAAGTCAGAAGTGCAGGTAAATTAAGTCAGAGTTAAAAATAAATTGATCAAAATTTTTGACATTTCACTCATTTTTTACCAAATGATTATGGCTCAGAATAAAATGATTTAGCATTAAAGAAACAATAATTTTTCAAAATGCATAAAACTTATTTTTAAAAATCTGTTTTCTTTAAATTGGCAAAAAAAGTAAATCGGGAACATAGCTAAGAAGCTAATGCTCTATTCCAAAAAATAATTGGTTTTATATTGCTTTTGAACCTTATAATCAAATGAAGATCTAATAAAACCATTCTCATGTCAGTTTCTATAACTTAAATACAAATAACTCAGCATTACATTTAAAAATCCAAGAAAGAACAAATGATCATATAATAGTGTGCTATCTTTAAAAAAATGTTATAATGAGGGAAATTTCAGAATGAATGGTTTTAGAAGTTGATTTTTTTCCTTAGCATTTCCTACATAACTATTTACACTGCAGTTCTTTAAATCTTGATCAAAAATCCGCACTCCATAAACTGTTTAGGAAGAATCCCATATGCTTCCGAATCATTATTTATTTTTATCTACGAATTTTTCAATTTAATATATAACGGAAATTTTGATAACCTTTTATTTTCTGACAGTAAATAAAAGGAAATAGTTTGTTAACATATTGAGAAGCTAAAAAGAACATATTTTATTTAATTTTCCCTTTACTGGTTTTTTTAGATATTTTAGTAAAAGTCAAATTATTTAGCCTCTGTAGAAATTTTAAGCGAAGCGAATTCTTTGGAAATTCAAGAATTTTTTACATGTTTTTTGTTAAATATAAGGGGGAAAATTCGAATTTGATTATTTTTAATGGAACTCAATTTAGTAAGTGTTTTCAAACATATTTCTAATTACTTATGAGTAGTTTTACATGTAAAGAGCTTCATATTACATTTCTGTCTTTAGAATGCTTGTGGACAATTTAAAGATAGAAAATAAAATTCAGAAGAAATTGCATTGAATATCAAGCAATATTATTAATCGAATTGAAGATATTTTAACTAGTGTTGAAATAGTTCTTTCCGCAGAACATTCTTTTCTTTTTAGATTCAGTAGATGTATTTGCCATCGATATTCTCTTTGGTTACATTATTGAATATCGTGGAGAGATTTTCCAATTCTTATACGTGTTTGGATTGGGTTCTGAATATGGCTTAGATATCACAGACAAATACTGATAAATTTCATAGCGAAGCTAAACTGCACGGAAAAGTAATAACATTATTAAAACGTACTGTAAGAAGTATGTTTATTATCTTTTATCTATAGAAATTTTAGAATTTAAAGGTTTAATATTTGCGTATATTTTTACGTCATTTACCAGGTTTAAACTTGCTTATTTATTTAATATACTTTTATAGGTATTTTACTTAAAAACAAACCCCTTAAAGACCTTTCGGAATATGGATGTTATTAATAAGTAGACATTAAAAATTACAATGAAAAATTATTGATTATGAATATGTAGTAAAAATCATTATTTTTTCCGATGCAAAATAAAGAGTCCTTAGTTTATGACCACCCTTCACATGGAGTGAAGAACTCGCCCGGAGACAAGATCAAGGTACACGCGTTCTGAAGTACATGGACCTCCGTTGCATCACATGTAAAATACTAAAATATATAGTTGGAAAATATTCCAATTATTTATCAGTTTTCCATTAATATCAAATCGTTTTAACCGAGAGCGTTTGAACATCTATTTCAGAAGCTGTGTGTTTTGTTGACTGCGCAAATGTAGAGGACATTTATCGAAAATGATATGTGAGTTGTGATACAATATGTCGTTGGTCAGAGTTATGGGCTACGTCACAATGATTCCAGGGAATAATGGTAACTGTGATGCATTGTTCAACGCTGAGAGCTGCAGAGACCGATATCATCAGTAATCGCTAACAGTAATGATCCGGATTGTCGGTTTTGAACCACAATGCTGCGTACATGGCTACGTATGGAAATACCCCACAATCGCGTTTCTGCGTTGATCGCACGTTATCGGTAACAGCGCCTACAACGAGCTACGGAACATTGCCATTGAACCATAGATGTATGGAAGAATATCGGCTGGTTTGACAAATTACACCTGCCTGTGGAGGTAAGGCTGATCGGATAAACGATGTTTGTATGAATATTAAAGTGTGGGTAGTACATACATGAGGCACATAAGAACCCATCAATCCCATGGTGTAACGTAATGAATCATGAAGTATATGTGCTATGTGAACATCGCTGCAGACCGGGTGCATCCTTAATAAAAACTGTGAACTCATTGGGTGAAGATATTAATCATTAGGATAATGCACCGTATCATTAGAGCCGTTGTGAAAGATTAGTTCGCGAAATATCCAGAGGAGTTTCAATTTTGTATTATTCTTCATGTCATGATCTCCTAACTCATCTCATATTAATCCAATTGAGCACTTATACGTCTATCTGGAAAACTGAATTCGTGCTGCCATGCTCTTACCTCGCTATGTTCTTGAATTGCTGTAAAAGTAGGTGAATGCCTAGTAAATAATACCTTAGACTACCTGTCAACAAATTATCGAGTCAACGACTGAGCTGGATGCAGGTAGCGTTTTTGAGAAATATAGGTCCTACTTCATATAAAACAGACGGTCCTACTGTAATATTTCCTCAGCGAATGTTTAATCATCAAATTGAAAAATTAAACCTAAAATACAAAAATTGTTTTAGGCAAAAATTTTTACCTTACTTTATTGTTTCTGTAGTTATATAAAGAAAGAAAAGCATAAAAAAAGTAATATCTAATTTATACACCCGCGTGTGGAGTTAGTTCCTGGGGATATACGTGAAATAATTAATCAACTGAAGTACCTTAAAGATAAATGTATTAAATTTTTATGCTATTGCAATTGTGAGAGTTTTTTTCAAATATATGTTTGCAGAATTTCTTAGCCTTAACTACATTACTTAACGACTTTTTAAATTTTTTTTAAAAAAAAGTGCCCATGAAAAAACTAAAACTAGAACACTTGACGTCTGTATCTTGTGTGTATCAACCGACATGAAAAATCAACATTTTATGCGCCCAGCTGGAAAATCTGGTGCTTTTATCAGTGTATCTTAACACGCAATTTGAAGTTTCCTATAGTATATATTTCGTCCGAATTCCTATAGTAATTAATTTTCCAATTCTATTCTATTGATGTTATATTCACCCACGTAAGTTTTTGGGCCTTTGCATTGGTTTATCTCCTACGCTATTATGTCGAAAGTTTCCGCTGAAGGGGAAGGTTGAGATCTCGCAAAACACTGTTTAACCCTGTTTTACTGTCCCAAGCCAGTGACAGCTCGGGAAACCATAGTAGTGTTTTTCCACTCTAGCTATTTTTTTCTCTTTTTTTTTTTTGGTTTGTAATGATTCCATGTTCTTGGTTCTTTCGGTTTGTTCTTAAGATGTTTTAGGATTTATTAGTCTTCTTTTTAATTGATTCAATGCTATATATATATATATATATATGTGTGTATATATATACATATATATATATAAATATACATATATATATACATATATATATGTATATATATACATATATATATATAAATATACATATATATATAAATATACATATATATATAAATATACATATATATATATATATATATATATATATGTGTATACAACCTCTGACAATAAATTTCGGTGAATGAAGTCAGAACGGTTGATCTGGCAATACCGATGAAACAAAACTCTGTACATGGCAGGTGTTGTTGACCATCTACCTCCATCTTTGTTCACCTGAGACTCATTTGTGCTCCATGTAAGACTTGTTTTACAAAGTGCTTGTTTAGTACATTGGTTTTTAACTGAAAACAGGAAAATGAAAGAGCAAAAGATCAATTTAAAATTATTTTAAGCTTGACAAGACACCTAAAGAATCTTATGTGATGTTGGTACGTATTTATGAAGATCAAGCACTGTCAATTGAAAGTGCGTAGGGAAGGTTCGCTTGTTTTCGAAAAGCAGAGAACATTTTTCTGACGACCCCTGTAGTGGAAGACTGTCGGCCTCCGTCAGTGGCGAAAACATTGAGAAAATGATTAAATTAATCACTACAAATCGTCAGTCAACTGTGCGCACGACAGTTGATGAACTGCAGACTAACCGGAAATCCATGCGCCAAAACGTTACCCATAATTTAGGGATGGGAAAAGCGTGTTCTCGATATCGACGATATCCTTAACAACCAACAAAGCATGACAAAGCTTATGAACTCCATCATAGAAGAAGACTTTTTTCAAAGTTTCCAGGATGTGTATTGGAGATATCAGCGGTGCATAGTTATGTGAAGTGACTATTTTGAAGGACAGTAAGGCAGCTTTCATTAATATTTCATCTACGTTAATGTTACAGGACTGCTTACTAAACTTTATTCTCAGAGGTTTCATATTCCGCAGGTGAACATGTAATTTTTTTTTAGTCTACAGAAACCGAAACTTGTACTTGTTTTTTTCTACTGTTACTCATAGTTTCTAAAAGAAAAAAAAGCATTTCACTTTATAAATATTATCCGTACTATTAAATCCATGTCATGAAGTGTGATATATAGACTTCTTGTCGTTTAAGAATATTAAAGATTTGTTAAAAAACATTAAAATTTATAGAGGTAATAAGAATCTTTAAATATTGAAATACATCGAAAAATTGTAAATTTTAAATATTTATTTAACAATATTTATTAAATATGTGTGTATATTTTGCATACTTTTTATCATAAATATTCAAAAAATGCTTATAAGGAGCAATGTTTATTCAAAGAGTAAATGATGTTTATCTATTGCATATTTGTCTTTAAAATATAAAAACCTCAGGCGTTTTTATTGGTTAGTCGGTATTAATCACGAGAATGGCCAATTACATCGATATATTGATGTCAATATTCAAAATATAATACATAAGAAGCAAGAATCAATAGGTTATCAATATAGTCCTTTATACTTTAAACTGTAATCAGATATTCTGCATTCCTATATTTGGCTTAAAAGGAGAATCAACTAAGATTCTGTTAAATCAACTAATTTAGATATAATGTTTTTACAATCGTAGCAGTGAACATGATGCTTGCGGTTTTCAACCACAAATGATCCCTGATATTTTGGATGTAAATTCAAAGCAATTAAGAATTCTGTTTTTATGGCCGATAGTTTACCAATTCTGTACATTTGGTATAATTCTCTAGTCTGTTTATGTTTCTTGAGTTTTTACTGATTCAACAGCAACTTCATTTTCAATGGATCCAGATGCCGAATTTTTCAAATAATAATATTTTTCAGCTTCTGTGTTGGCTTTTCCTTCTTGTTGCTACTGCAAAGGCATTCCATTTGGTATAGTTATTTCTGATATTTTTTGTCTCTCTTTATATGACTCGTCTTTGATTCAAAATGAGGAAGACAATTTCCACTAAAGGCTCATTCCTACAGAGTTCACCAGCTTTTGGCATGCAAATTGTGCCAGCAGTCAGACATTATTTAATTTTATATAAATGTTTGCATTATTTTTTGCTCAATCAGCAATGTACAGATTTAAAAAAAAACTAACTTTGCACGCATAACCCAGATGTGTTTTCTTGGTTATGTCATCATTGAGGGATTTTTTATATATAAATTATTTCCCCGTGATCACATGAAAGAGAATTCCTTTAGCTTGCATAATGTTTTCAATATATATATATACCCGTACAAATTTCAATTCCCTCTACTACACGGGTGCGTGAGGTTATATTAACTTTGTACGATAAAGATGCACGAGAGATATTGGTGACGGATCTCGTAATTTTGGGCGTCAGTCAAGTTATGAGGAAAACACATGATATGTCACTCCCTTTTGAGAAGTTGTTCCGTACCATGCCGAAAGGGGGGTTAAGCTTTAATAGAATTAACGGGTATGGTAACACTAGGTCGCAAACTCATTATTCACTGGCCACACGTCCATGACCATAACCATTAGGCCATCATGGCTACCCTTCATTGTAGAAGAGAGATATGTTTGTCAAAGGTTGTTTAATGGTCTGAACAGCCACCCACATCCATATATTGGACAGACACTGGGTCACTACTGTGAGTTTTAAAAATGAAATCGTAAGAAATTCCGCTGCTTATGATGGGAAAAGCCTTTCCGAACAATAATTTAAGAAACACCGAAATGTATCCTCATTTATACTAATTAGCTGTTAAAGCATTTTAATTTTTTTCTCGCAATATCTGAAGTTTTAATACTTTTATTTCTTACTTGGGTACATGAAATTTTGTGTGAGCATGTTGGCGAATCAAATTCACAATGTTTTGATTTCGATCAATGCAGATAATCCAATTACGACGAACTTCAATTTGGAAATAGCCTATGAATTTGATTCTAATTACCAAAATTCCTCTTCGAAACTTAAGCTATTACGGTGGAAGTGCAATATTGATATTATGAATAATTATTCATAATATCATAATTCATATATTGTTATGAATCTCGGATGAGTTCTTCTAGTCCATTGGTTTCCTCAATCTATTCTTTGTTTCAAATTTGAATCAATCGGAACTATTACTTTCAAGTTTCTCAGATTTAAACTATTGTTCTCTCCAATCTTAAAACTTGTGATTGAATGACTTGTGATTCTATTAAATCCAGTGCATCTTTTTAATGGAACTCTATGATTAGTTTATCATTCAACTAAAAGGTAAGTTTGTATGTAATTATTTTCATCAGGCATATGAGGAAATTCTTTGTTTAATTTCATGATAAACTGTTAAATATGATATTTGCTTACGTGTTTCTACTTACATGCAGGATTCTTGTTCTGTGAAATAATGTTTAATTCATTATGCAAAATGTGTCTAAGTAAATTCTATTTTTGTCTGTTGTTTTGGTTGTCTAAATTGTTTGAATCCTTTCAAACCACTTTAGGTTTGAGAAAAGTTTTGTCTTAATCAGAATCGTCTTTAACTTCTTTATGTTGTCTAGTTACAATAATTTGGCAGGATGCCAATTGCAATTAGAAATCCAACACTTTTTAGCTTTTACCACTCTTTTAATGTGACATTTGAACAAGATAAAATGAAAAAAAAATGTGAACATATATAGCATAAGTTACATTTTTTTGAATATACGATCTAAATTTCACAGTTGTCATTCCTTCCAAGTTTTCATTGTGATAACTCCTAATTCGTTTATTTTCCAGTTTAAATTTCTCTAATTCAAACTCTATTTCCACTTCCAGTCTCTAATTATCTAGCTCATTATTTTTGTACTTTATTTCTTATAATTTGTTTTTTCATCTATACAACTATATAACTATTTTTGCACATAGTCTTCTTAATTGCGATTTTCAGTTTCATATTTTTAGTTGTCTTGCTTTAAAGATTTTCCAAAATATACTTTTTTAATAAATATTTTATTAATAATATTTGAAATTAAATTTTTTTAAAAAACATTTATTTGAAATCGTAACTACTAACACTATTATAAACGCACTGAAATTGCAAGCTGATATATAATTCAAAATAATATTTTAAATATGTTTAATATAATTTAATACTGTTAATTTCCATTAGTTTTATTATTTTGTGACATACACGGTAATCATGCTAATAAAGTATCGCTAATAAGAATTAAATTATTAATTTGGCGATAAAAATCAAATTTTATTGAACTAAGTTTAACTTCGTTAAAAAAGACCAACAATTATTTATCAAAAGATTCGTTAGTAATAAAATTTAGTCTAATTTCATCTATATTGAATAATTCAGCTTTTACACAGAATAAATTGTTTTTTTTTACATTATCAAACGTTACTCATTTTAGATAAATAAACATTTATCAGAATAAGTCAGAGCTTCTCAAACTTTCAATACTGGCGCCCCCCCTTATACATTAATAATGTACTGAATGCAATAATAATGAACTTTGATGCTAAAGCTGCAATAGGCGATCTTAATTATAAACCATACAAATTAGTAACATAAGTATTACATTTTGTATACTACTTTTAAGTAATAAATAAATAAATAAAATAATAGGATAATTATTGCGTTATTTTTCCTTTCTCTGATCTTTAAATTGAACATATTGCAAAATGCGGTGGCTGCTTAGAAGACAAAACATAGATATCTGCTAAATATAGAAAAATAACTCAGAAGGTCAATTTCTAATCAAAAGCATTCCTTATAAAAACTTTGCTTTGCAAGACAAGCCCATGGATGTCGTTAATACTTATTAAACTTGTTCTTAATTTAGTATTAATTAATTAGTTATAAACTACTATGGAGCACTGATACATTAAAAGTATACCGGCTGAAGTACCCGCTTGCACGAGTTCATTTATAAGAAAATAAAACATTATTGAAATAATCGCTGAATTTTGTAAGGAGAATAAAGCCAAGTGCGCGACAATGTTTACAAAAATGTAAAATGATTTTTTTAAATGATTGCTCAAAGTATAATAGGTTTAAAGCGAACTATAATTTTAAGCCTTACAGAATTATCATTTAGAATTGATTTTGATTAATGAACAATAATATAAAATTCAGATGAAGAACAATTGTATTATTTTTAATATTTAAAGTGAAAAGACTTCAACATGTTTTAACCCTGGAGCAGGCGCGTACTCGATACTAATGATCCATCGGGGTTATTAAGTCGACCCAATCCTTTTTTAATAATTATTTTTATAGTACACAATAAAAATCGTAATTCCAGTGAATAATTTAATTATGAGAAAATATACTTACCTACTTTCAAGGACTTTTCAATTTTTCTTTAGTAACAAATAAACAGTTTTGCCAGATATTAACGATTTCGTAATTTGTGTGTCCCGCGCGACCACTTCCGGGTAAAAAGTGTTTTCATTATGATAATATATATGTTACTAATAAAAAATTTTGTAAATCGTTTTTCGTTGTGCTTTATATATTTTATAATATTCTTAACTATTACTTTCCATGGTTTTCCAAATATCATAAAACTCTTTTCATGGAAAAAAAGCACAACATAGAAATACATTACTTGCAACATCCCTAAATGAGAAACAAACACATAAGAGAGGGGTCATAACTAACTGTACCAATAACTTAGAAGGTCAAACAAATTACAGCTATAATGTGCAGTATTTCAAAAATAATGACAGTGATGAATTTTTTATGTTCCTAAATTTTTTCGATTCTGGGTCCGGGATCTGTCTTTTCTCTGAATGAGTAGTATGTTAGGATTACAAAGGAAGAGTAATAAAAAAAATTATCATTATGGGATTACAGCAAATCAAAAAAAAGTTTTTTTATTTGGTTATAGGATCAAATATAGCTAATTAGGTATTGAAAAAGTTTTTATTTTTGATGACTTAATATCGCGCGCGCGCGCCTATAAATTATATCAGAGTAAAAGTTCATTTTTATTATGTCTGAAAGCATTTTGTTTTAATTCATTCCAGTAAATTAAATATTTTTAAATCTTTTATTTTCGATATGCTCGCGCCCCCCGAGGGGGCGCGCCCCACAGTTTGAGAAACACTGGAATAAGTACAATAATTTCTTAACCAAAATATAAATAAGAAGGTCTAAATGAAACACTCAAATATTCAATGCTGAAGAAAATAAAAAAGAAACATTTTAATATATATATATATATATATATATATATATATATATATATATATATATATATATATATATATATATATATATATATATTATATATATATATATATATATATATATATATATATATATATATATATACTAGGTGGTATACCCGTTCCTCGCACGGGTGAACTGAAAAATTAAACAACACAGATTGAAGGAAAAAGAAGTTTTTAATGAGTTAATTTTATGTGAATTGCAAATTAAACAAAAAAAGCTTTTTTGCATATCTCAGCTAAACAAAAAAAAGTAAGAAAAAAAAACACCTTTGTTAAATTTTAAGTATGTAGATCTAATAGCTGATAAAAATATTTTTTTTTATTTATAATTCCTCGTAACACTCTTGAGGGTCAATTTTTCAAAATACTTCTCTAAGCTGATCTCTGCTCACCAAAAGTAACACATTGTTAAAAGTTTTGCTTAATGAACGCTTAAAGTAGTGTAAATAATTTATATCTGAATGTGTAATAGATTAATATTACTTTTTGTTGTATTTATTTTATTTTAAAATTGTAATATTCGCAAGCAACGCCGTTTCTTAAATTATAATGGCGATTCAATGAAAAACATAGCGACATGTTAAAGTTAGAGACAAGTTGGCAAGTGCCTAGCTACTTTCGTAGCTCGAGCTTTATTAGAGCTTTGTAAGACCCGCCGTGTAGGGGAGTGATGCACGTTAATGCTTATCTACCGCAGTATGACTTACTGCAGTTTTTTTCATACAATATTTTTTTAGATCACTACATTTACAAATTAAGGGATATACATAAACAAAATACTCCACTTTTGAAAATTTAATCGGTTAGAGCTAATAAATTAATTAAAGATATTCCACTGTAAAATTAATTATATATACTATTCACTTAAAATAAGTAGTCAAATCATTTTCTAAGGTCATCATTAACATACAAAAACATAAGACACTTAAATTTTGACAAACTATTTTTCCCGCTAAAATACTCATCATGGAACCCGTGCTGCCATATATCTTGAAAGAGTGGATTTCAAAGAATATTCCTGCTAAGTATTGGTAGAATATTCCTTCTAAGTTGGTGTGGTGTGGTAGTTAGGAGAAGAGGGTGCCAGCTCAGGTGTCGTCCACGTCACTTGACCATGGTTCAAAATTACGTGATCCGTTGCCAAAAGCCCTCGTGTAGCTGAACAGTGCGACATTAATATTCACTCACTCTCACACTCCAAAAAATACAGTACAGTAGTTATTGCGTTTGTAAGTGTAAAAATAATTATATCTGCCTATTCAAATAAAATTATAGCGTTACAATTAACTACTAACCACAAACAAATTTTGAAAATTTCTCCAAATGATACAGTGTGAAAGAGAAAGTTTATTTACTTTAAGTATCAGAACTGATAAAAGCATTTATTTGGAAAAAAAATCAATATCTTACTACCAAATGTACATAATAAAATCATAAAAAAACATTAAAATAATAAGAGATTTATAACAACCTTTCTCTCCAAAACTTAATTTTATTCTGAAATAAAAAAAATAGGCATTATGCTGATCAGTGGAATTAATTAGAAGTGAGCACCTTGCGTAGCCAAAACAAAAAAAAAAGTTCTTTCACAAACAAAAGATAGATATATGCTGACGTAGGCTTTTTTTGCAGAGCAAGCTAGAATTGCTCGAAGATGGCTGAATTTTTTCCTACTTACTTGACAAATATCGTTATATTTTGGACACTTCATACAATATCTTTATAAATTATAGGCTATGCTATAAATTATAGCCTATGTGCTATTCTGATGTATAAGCTATATTACTGTAAAGTTTCATTAAAATCCATTCAGTTGTTTTTGCGTGAAAGACCCACAAAGATACTCACAAACTTTCGCATTAATAATATAATATATATATATATATATATATATATATATATATATATATATATATATATATATATATATATATATATATATATATATATATGTATATAAATATATATATATATATATATATATATATATATATAAATAAATATATATATATATATATATATATATATATATATATATAAATATATATATATATATATATATATATATATATATATATATATATATATATATATATATATATATATATATATATATATATATATATATATATATATATATATATATATATATATATATATATATATATATAAGTGTTTACCTTTGTAAAGAAATAAGCACGATGTTCATCTAATTGTAAAATTATTTACATGACTCCTCCTCTTTAAATATTTTTTTTAAATTTCAGGTTGAAAACAAAATGATACGCAATTATATAGATACAATAACAAAATAAATCATAAAATGACTATTGATAAAGAGTTTTGTATTTTTGTATTAACCGTCTTTCAAAGATTGATCACTAGTTTATACAGAAGAAAGGATACAGATGAAAAAAAATGCTTATTGTCATCCTATAGATAAGTGGTTCGGTTCCCATTGTAGTGCATAATTTTACCTATCACCAGCTTGGCGCAAGATTGTCGTTGTTTTATAATATTAATACAGAAAAACGAAGCCATGGCAAAATTCAATACCGTTTTTTTTCTCGTTCGCTAAATTTTGAAATAAGCTTCAATTTTAATAGATAAATGCTAAACATTTTCTTTCATAAACAAAAATATAGATAAATTGTCCAAAAGTCGCTAATAGTAGCCAACATTTTCTTCGTAAATGTCTAATCAGTTTCTCGTGTTCTTCTTTTCTTGTTCATTTTTATTTCTTATCAATTCTGTACAAACGGATTTGTATTACCATATTTAGCAAAATCAAACAGTTTAGTTACAAAGGAAGCCAAGTTCAACTTTGCATTATATTTTTAAGGTTACTTGTTAGCATAATATATTTCATCTTACTATGCAGCATCAATCATGGTTTAAACTCCATTTGAGGATTAGTTTTTGATGATTGGTTTCAAAATATATTTCTAAGTTAATGACAATTTATTAATACATCTATTACTTAAATACAATACATTCTTATCAGCAAATCAACAATAATCCTAAAATTAGCTACCAATACATTAGTTGTTAATATTCAATGTATAATATAAAAATAATTAAACTGCAAATATTGAAAATATAGTATGTACAGGTCTAATCCATCGTCAGTAATATAAAAAACTCTTTTCTATACGATTCATTAATTAATAGAAAACAACAGACTAAAATTAAAAAGTCAAGCCAGCTGGGGGGATATTTAGGGCTGACATGGAACTTCCAAGTTTGAGGTTTCGATCCCGCACCATGATGTAAAAAATCGACAGCGTCTATACCGTATGATTCTATGGCTTGTTAAAGATTCCTAGATGCCTGTTTGGCTTAGGTGTTCTTGGCAAGAAAAGTCCTTTTCACAATTTCGCATTGTCACAGCTGAGGTACCTTCCTTTTCGAAGAAAACTTTTGGCTTCAAAATTTACATTTTGGCAATTAGTATCTAACTATACGGAGCCACACTAAAAATTGACACCAACTTCTGGGGAATGTCCGGTCAGTGGCAAACACCAATTCGCAGTCTGATTGGAAAAATTAAAAGGCCAGAAACAATTTTTATAATTTAATTATTATTGTTAAATTGTGCAGCTCCCAACAATGCAATTGCTTGTGGTATAAGAGTACAGCCTTCTAGTCAATTCTATGTCACATCTTTTCTCTAAATTTTATCGTCTAAATCGTGCAATTTAAACTGTTAGTCACCAAACATCCTGTCAGTTTCTAAATCTCATAATTAATTAAGATTGAAAGTGTACAGCTCACTATGTCCATTATGACTAGTATCAATCATAAAAGGATTTGGGATTGGTGACATGACTGTGAAATCTATGATAAATTAGAGCTATGACCTTGTCTTGTTTGTTTCTAATCCGTCAGCTGTCAGTTGTAGAGTCTTAGAAATACAATGTTGAATGCACCTTATTCTTATTCATTATAACAAAGCTGTTCTTGGCAAAGATTTTACCTTTCATCATTGTCTTGAATGATATTATGATATTTTGAATATGATATTTTTAATTTTTAAAAGATAAATTAGGTAGAGATCAGCATTACTCTAGCAAATTTTAGATTACATATATATGTATTTAAAATTGAAAATTTTGGTGATGAGATGTTGCATCGACAAGTGAAACAATTTATTCCTATAATTCGAAATAATAATGCAACTTTACTTTTTAAGGTAACTTTAAATAAATTGGTATAATTATAATACATCTAAGTGTTGAACATGTATTGCCACTTGATTGTTCATTTTGTAGAAATATTTATAAATCTCTGTAATGAAATTATATAAAAATGTTTAATTTTCCTCTCATAGTTTCATTTATGCTGTATTAGTGACAGAAAAAAAAGGCGCGTAGTTTAATAGGAAAAAAAATAATGAGATTTATTAGGTAATGCTAAAAAAAAGTGCAAAAAATCCTTAGAAAAAATCCTCAGAAAAAATTTTAAGAGGATCTGCATTTGAGACAAAATAAATAAACAGACATATATTTCAAAGACATATATAAAATTTGTAGCAATAAAAGGTTTTGAAACTTAACTATGTCATTCGTAATAAAACACAATTTTTGTCGAAACTTAAAATACAAATATTTAATTATAAAATATTCAGTAAATAGTGCATAGTTCTATGACTTAAACTTAAGAGTTATGTTCAAAATTAAATTTTTTAACTCTTATTTATGTCACAAATAGTTTTCATAATTTATAATTAACTAATAAAATATTTAATGAGTAAAAATTTGTTTTTATTTCATACATTATATAAGAACACAGACAATCCATTGCTGGATGTGTCTTTTTGCCACTAGAAAAAAAGCTTTTTGAGTTGGATTCAAATAATTACAGGTTGCATGACACTATGTATGAATTCAAAGAAAACATAAAGAATATTGACCTATGGTCCTTGCTCTAAATTCATACCAAAGAACATTATTTCTTATATGTTTAAAAGCGCTAGAATTAAAGCAACAAATTACTAACAAATTTAACCCCAATGATAAAAAAAGACATTAAATACTACGAAATATTTCAAAGAAAAATGAATAGAGTTCTCATACGCAGTCCTCTTCAATTTTAAAAATGCATATATTATTCAGGTACAACACAACATGAAAAATACGTGACTACTCCCTTTGCACATAAATAGAATATAACAAACGGAATTTAATTGTACATTAATAAGTATTGTATTAATGAAAAATGTTTTTCATGGAAATTACTGCTCTGCTATGCATATAAAATCATTCACCATAAAATAGTATTCATGATTCAAAAATACGGGAGATTGTTACTTTAACATACTGCAGAAAACAAAAAGAAATTATATCAGAATTATATTAACATCGTCTCATCACGTAATACTAAACATAAATATCTTATAAATATTTTGTTATTATCAAAGAACATTGATTATATATATATATATATATATATATATATATATATATATATATATATATATATATATATATATATATAATTCCATAATCGTTCAATAATAATTTATTAAGTATATATATATATATATATATATATATATATATATATATACTTAATAAATTATTATTGAACGATTATGGAATTTTATATGAAGCTCATTGTAATTGTTAGCCCCAAAGCTAATGTATAGTAAACCCTTTTTAGTTACCTTTACTTATTTTGAATGTTTATTGTACAAAAACTATAAAAACACAGATTGATTAATCATTAGTTATTTTTTTCCTTTTTAGTTTTTCTTCATTTAAAATGATTGATTAATTATTTTGATTTTTTTCGACCAAAATTCCAATTATTCATTCTTTTAATAACAAACACAATTTCAATTATTTACCCCCAAACAATAACTCGTTATAGTTGCATTGAATGTCTGATAATTTAAGTTAAAATTACACAATTTGCACGCATATATTTCAGCAAGAAATTATGTTCATATTTGAATTTTTACTTACACACACAACTTAAAGGAAACGTTCAATAGAAATGAAGATGCAAAGATGAATCAAAAGAAATATTTATATTTTCTTGACTCAACTGTTTGTGTTTTTATGTTGCATTTAAATAGAATAATATTACAAAACGATAGGTTATATGTATTTATTTTCGAAGCAATTGTTTAAAAAACTGTCTCTAAAAATAAAATAATTTTGATAATGTACACAAAATAACTGATCGATAAAATGTTAAAAGTGCGTTAAAACTCTACTGTTAAATATCTAAGGCTTATTTACTATTAACCCGTAAGTGGAGGCTCGGGGTATAGAGTCATCCCAGGCTTACGAAGTTTTTAATTCTGGGGAAACTTTTTATTTGTTACCAATGTTCTTGTTGGTGTCCTCCTGCATGTTAGTCTTAATGGGAACTAAAATGAATTTGTCACATATTCCTTTCTTTTTTGAACTGGCAAGAGTTTTTTTTTTTTTTTTTTTTTTTTTGCAATCTTGAGGTATTTGACGTGAGTCAGTTCCCAACGCGACCACTTTTGTTCCAAATTATTTTTCATGAACAGGCTACATTTTTCCCCTGTGAACGACTTAGTGGTTTTGCATAACAGTGTTGTATGACTCATTACAGTTTGTAAAGGTAGATGAACATAATATAAAAAAAGAAATGGGCATCTACAATCTCTGTAGGATGAAGTTGAAACTGATCAAGCAACGAAAGAACTTGATGAAAAAATGGATATTAATCATGATAGCGAAGGTAAATTTGAGAAAAGCGTTGGATATGAAGCCTTTAAATTAAAAGGAAAATTTCCAATTGCTACCTAAAATCCTCCATCAAGAATGAATTATGTGAATCCAGAATTCTACCACAAGACACGCTTTGCCCCCCTGTCAAAAAGACATAAGCCAGAAAAAGTTCACGTTATGCTACTTATCAATCATCAAAGGACAATAAAACTTCGAGAACTTGAACAAAATATGAGAGCTTTGTCAGCAAATATCAGTCCTGTAGTGTTAGCGAAAATTGTCTGCGATATGTGTCTTTAATTAAAACAAAGCAAATTTAAAACATTTTGTTTTTGTTAGATTAGAGTTTTTCTCAAATTATCAAAGACAAATTGAAAAGTCCTTAAAACAGGTAAATGTATTTTCTCTTAAATAAGTAATTTACTCGAATTATGATTTTAACCATGTGCAATAAAAATAATTATAAAAAAAGATTAGGGTGACTCTGACTCCCAACACTACCACTAACGTTAGTATTGAGGACGCACCTTCTCTCGGGTTGGTAAAAATAATATGCACTTCTGAAGAGAATAAAAAAAAAGAAATATTTACGTTCATGATTCCATTATACGTTTTCAGCCATTTCTTTCCCCTTCTTTTATGCTATCAGAGTAAAAATGTTGCAATTGTTTGTTTTATTTTACGACAGTCGTTTTTTGTCAGACATCGCGACAGCTTTGTTATAAATACTTAAAGTAATATTTAGATAACGTTGGTTACGATGTGTTGTGTACTTTCTCGATTCCTACCACTAAGCTAACATAAAGTTTATGATTTTGTGAGATATACTCAGAAAAACAAATACAAGCTTGCAGACAATTACTCTCAGGTTCTTTCACATTATTATATTTTAAAATAATATAAATTATTCGCTTTATTTAAACTATTTGCATTTCTCTATGCATTTTAAAGTTTATTTTTTATCTTTTTTCCACTAAAGTTGTGAAGATTTGGTTTTAAATGTATACCTAAATCTCAGTACTATAAGGTTGTACTCTAAATAAAAATATCCTTGAAAACATTTTAAATATTTCGTGTTTTGCGATACTCTAGGCAACAAGCGTGCATATTTCTTTCAAATCTGGAATGTAGTTTATTTCACGTATAGAGAAAAAGAGAAAAAAATAATATATATATACGCATATATTACCTTGGTAAAAGTGTGTTTTAAAAATTCTCAATCTTATATTTTCTTTAAATATATTAATAATGTGTCTTTATCCGTTAATATGTTTCTACTTTCCTTAGGCTTATATTTCCTGGCTCTAAGTTCATTACATACTAAACTATTTATATTTAATTTACATGTTACAGTGTATAAAATGTATGTATTGGTCCCACTTGAGAAAAATTTAACTTAAAAAGAATAATATAATAATTTTTTATTAGATTTTCTTTCTACTTAGTAAGATTGTGACAGTTATTACGTGAAATATCTTATGCATTAAAGAAATTAAATAACTATTACAATTCTGGTTACGTAATAAAATGCATAGAAACAATATTTTTATAGAATGCCCTCGTGTATACTTTAACAGTCGCTTTAGAAACAAAAATAAATAATATATCTGTGATATATATGTTTTAATAAGTTATACAATGGAATAGAAATCAAACAAAATTAGTCTGGACGCAGTATTTCTCTTTCGATTCCATCTAAAAATCACTATGTCTCGACACAGTAAAAATTTATCTGCAAAAGTATTTTGAACCAATCTGAGTTTTAAAATATAATATTCGAAAAATTATAAGATACTATTAATTAAATTCAAATTCTCTATTTTTGTTTTATTTTTTTTTCTTTACTTATAATATGACAAAAATAATTTCCTTTTAATGGAGATTATTAAATTTACAATAAAAAGTTTTAATTTGAATAAAAGTATGGTTATTCAAGAGTTATAAAAGCTATATAATCGTAAAGATTAATTAAACAGTTTTACCGAAAGAATTAGATCATATAAAAAATAGCTGATTTTACAAACAATTGAAAAATGTTCCAAAACGGGTTTATATAATAGGTGATTAATTCATAACATAACTGAAATAATTCTTCATTAACCCATTAGTTATTATTTATACGACCAAACATTTATAAAAATTGATATCAAATTCTTAAAAATAATTCCACACACACACACAATCATTATTTTTTCTTCTTATTTGTAAATAATTTAAAATATCAGTAAAAAATTATCGTTTCAATTAAAACATTTGTATTTTTAAAATATGCATCAGGTTTCCAAAGTATAAAATTTATCTTTTTTTTTTCTTATTTACTACATCAGTTGCTACATATATTAAAATGTAAGACTATAACTACTCGTTGAATTAAAATTACAAAATTTGTTAAGCTAAAAAAGAAGTTAAATAAACTGCAAATCTCTCGAACTTATTGAGAATAATCGGTAAAGATTTCTTTAAGGCCTTGTATATCTAAAAACTACGCTTAAAAAATATATGTTTCATTTTTTCATATCTTTGTGAAACCAGATGCACAGCATATAAAATCAAATTTATTTGCATTTACAAAATAATATATAGATTAATATATTTTTTAAAAAAGTTATTTATATAAAAAAAGTTGAGCATCTCTTGCCAAAACTTAATTAAAAAGTTCTTCATATGAAGAAAAATAATTACATTAATTACTTTTTTAAATGATTAATACATGCCTATTACAAAAAACTGAATTTTAAATTTTAATAAAATTTCTTATAAATATATAGAAAACATTTGTAAATGAAAACAAAGCAAACACTTATGATTGCATAAATATTTAAAAAGGATACATAATTTATATTAATGCTTAATTTGTTTCATTTTTTAAATTCTGAAGGAAAAAAATTGCAGCATTTTTTTATGTATAAGTTTTGCTTTTAAGCAAATCATTTAATTATTTTTTATGAAAAAAATTAAAAATGCATGCAAAAACTAAATATTTTAATTTTGACGAATGGAAAAAAATGTGTAAGAATCTTGTTTTCTTTTTGAATAATTACTGTCAATTTTTTTATTTTTCTATATCTGAACAAAAACACACATTATATAATAATCAATATACGCTATATCTTATATAATATTATATCTTTCATAAGAAAAAATAAATATTTTAGATAATATGAAAAAGCAACATATATTTTCTCATTTTTAATTTAATATCCATTAATCGACATACACGTGTTTCCATTAATAATCAAATATATGTATGCATTTTTTCTATGTTCAAAGTAAAAATTTTTCAGACATTTAGGCTTTAAGACCAGTATATAGCAAATCATAAAAAGTTTAAGACAAAAGTAACTTATAAAATTTTAAATACAATACAAAAGGGTAAGCCTTTTTAAGACATCTTAAAGATTTAAATATTATGTATTAAAATATTTCAAAACTTTATTTTTCTTTTTGTTTCAATTCACAATTACTGTAAAATCCTTTTAGGTTATTACATAAAAATATGTATCCAAACATTTATACAAAAATAAAAAAAATAATAATATTACTCAACATTCATTACTAAAAAAATTGAAAAAAAAACATACTACTTACCAATTCAAACTTAATTCAAAGTTTCAAAACTTTTATCTTTTAAACATAACAACACGTTAAAACATTTTATCGCTTGCGATTATAGAGAAAAAAAAGAACGATTTAAGAGTTCGGTATTTATTTGTTCTTTTTTTTCCTTCCTTCCGCTGTAATCGTTTGGTTCTCTACTACTTCCAGGAAGAGTTCTTATAGTTCGAGAGAAAGCGACCAACAAGCGTCGCGCAGATCGTGCGTAGGGAGAATGAATGAACGTTCGAAAACGGAGAATCTTTTGGGGATGAACATCAACTCACATCCGAACCCTCCTCCTCCCTTATCCGAGGAAAAGGCGCTGCTGCTCAATAAGACACTTGCGCGTGGCACGCTATCTCCTTTTTAAAGGACTCGTAACTTCACCATCTACAGGAAAAGCAGTTCTGTTCATTAAAATACACAGGAAATTGCTTCCAGGGTTTTTTGATGGATATATTTTAACAGGCGATTATGAAATTTGTATGAAATTCTATGTCAATTTATTCCTTTTTCTTTGAATATTTATTATTTCCACAGGTTTATAGAAACTGTGATTTTTTTGCTTCAAATTGATTATTTTATCCAATTCATACGTATATATTTTTTATTTGTTTTCATAAAGTGTATTGTTATCTACAACTAAGGAAATCAAAGTACTTTCTCTATGAATCAAGAGAAAAAAATAAAATAGAAAAATAAATAAATAGAAACGATATTACCACGCAAAAATAAAATTTAACTTCGTCTCTTGACAAATTACTATTAAAAGTGTAACAAAAGAGCATCTTTAAAAGTTTTAAAGTAATATAATAATATGAAGTAAATAATAATTTTATTACTAAATAAAGATTTTATGTTATCCACAAAAACTTTTTAATACATAATATTTTTATTGTATAACAATTACAAAAAATTCATATTGTTGAATTATTTCCTATATAATTTAAATTCCCATAAAATATTTAATAATTTATTAAGACATTTTTATCATAGAACATGGACTTTGCATGGTGTCAGAAAAAAAAGAAAACGTGTTTATTATTTTATATTTAATTTAATTTTTTGTCTAGTATTAGATTAGCTGTTCCATTCAATCAAACCAAGTTCATTCCTTAATATATACTGTTCTTATTGCTGTAAATAAAATAAATTCTTTAACAAAACATTCCGGACTTTTGATGATAAAAACTTATATTAAATATATAAACACGTGACCAATTTTTGAGCTAATTTTTTGTGGGAATCCACACGATTAATTGCGTAAATTATAAATTTAAAATTTAAATTCTTCCTTATAAATTTTTTCTATTGTCTTGCAACTAATACTTTTAAAATATAATGGATTTTTTTATGTAAAAATAATATTGTGTGAAAAAAAGAATCTTTGCAATTTTTTTCAAAAATTAGCTGTCAAAACATTTAGCAGGGTTATATTTCTATATAAAATTTCCTTTCTCTCTTTATACACACACATGTATACGCACCACAGACACATATAGAGATAGACACCTGATTATTTTCTCAAATCAAGCTATTTTAAACATCTTTCTTTCATAAATAATTTTTACCAATTTGAAGTGATTTTCGCATTTTATAAAAAATACATCTAAGCCGTATTTCAAGAATTAAATTATCTTTTGTTACATATTGATTAACATAATTTTTTCAGAAGCTTAATACATGATTCATATTCTTTTTTAACATTTTATGAAATAAACTGTGGAAATATTACTTCCAAAAGATAAATCAGTTGATCTAGTATTGCAAGAAACAAAGAAGGATATAAGAAATTTTTTTTAATGAGCATAACCATTAAAATTATATTAAGGTTAAATATTTTTTCAATAATTTACTTTTGTAAATATTTAATTTGGTTTTTATATAATCAATATTTTAAATTTAATAAATATTTACACCACCGTAAGCAGTTACAAAAAATCCCTTTTACAACATAGTTGTTGCGGTTTTCATTTTTCCAATAAACTTCCTTTCAATAAAGTTTTCAAAAGTGTCTTCTTGCCTGTATTGCGCGTAGTAAAAACTTCATAAAACATGAAATGAAACACATTTTTCAGTTTGACTATTTTCTACCGTATATGACAAACGTTTTTAAACGCAAAGGAACGGTGAGTGAAAAATATAGTGTCTATTGAATTTATATTTTAAGATTTAAAAATTTTATTCTGTGAATGATGTAATTTTTTCAACAATAGCTTAAATAATTTTAGAAAATTATATACGTTCTTAAAATTATATTTTAAATTATTTAATCAAATGGTTATCAGTTATTTATAGCACATTTTTCTCCAAAAAATATTAAGCTTCTTCTTTTAAGATTTCTTAAAAAGAATATCTGAAAATGTTTAATCGTTGTTAAAGTAGTTTTAAAAATGTTTTTGTGACTTCCGCATCATCTTTTCATTTATTATCTTTTTAAACAAGAGACACTTGTGTTTTATAAAGAACACTTGATTAAAAAATAAAAAAAAATAAGGAAATTATATTTTTGAATTCTTTAGACAAGGATGTGATTTTTGGTTTTCCCAGTATCGAAGATATATTTAGTTATAAATTCCCATTGAATGAACATAAACGTTTTCACATTTTATGGAAAATATTTTGTAATGTGTTTTCTTGTTTATATTTTGGGGTAAGAATTTGGCTAATGCAGAATAATCGCTACTTATATGTTTTCTCTTTATTGTAATATGAAATAAAAGATATATTTTGAAAAGGATTCTTAAAATCGACAAATAAGTCAAAAGTTACTTAATTTTATTTTCCTCGGAAAATATTCGTATCACAAAATTACAAAGTGGTGTAAGAAATTTGGTTATTGTGTTTTAATAAATGGTATTTATAATACATTAAGTTTGAAGGGGAAAAAATCTAACCAAAAGTAAAAATGAAAACTACTCCTCAAAAAAGGAATTTTAAAATCTCGAATTAAAAATTCATATAACCGTACAGAGAGAGAGAGTTTAAAAAATTTCGAATAAATACAATCTGATATATTTCCAATAGGCATAATCTGACTTGATTTTTAATAGTGTAAATTAATGACAATGATCATGATTTGGAGAAAAAATACAATGGAAAAATTTTTAAGAACGAAAGAAAAATTGATAAAAGTAAAAATTATGATTCGAGTGACGATAACTAATACAAGAAGGGCTAATTTTACCATTGTACTTTTTGAGTGACTACTGTAAAATATATTAGTTGTACTGAAAAAAAATATGTACAATTGCAGTTACATTAGGTATTTTCAGATAAAACTGAAAACACACACACACACGCACACACACACACACATATATATATATATATGTGGCATGCAGCCAAAACCAAGCAGTCATCGCGCGCAGGCGCATCAAAGTAAAAGCAGAACTGAAACTGAAAAAAAGCAGAGACTCTTGAGAAAAAACTTAGAATTAGAGCAGAATTAGAGAGAAAGAGAGAAAAAGAAGAACGCGAGAGGTGCGCGAGCAGGCGTTACCTTCTGAAAATCATCGTCAATCTTATCTGTAAAAACTTTTCTACCTTTTTAATTAATTTTTGTTTAATGTTAAAATAAAATAGAAGAAAGACCAACATCTTGGACCCCTTGTTGTCTCCCACAAATTATGGGGGCTCGACCGCGATCGATAAACTTTCGATTTTGAACCAAAGTCTGGACAATGAACAACAGCGTCCGTGAAGGAGACGCTCCGCCATTTTTCGGAAACTTCGTTCAACCTGTGTAGAGGTTGAATTTTTCAACTTCATTCCGCCTGTGTAGAGGTTGGAAAACCCATCGACGAAAATCCCACCTGTGTAGAGGTTGGAACTAATTCAGTGTGAATAATCCGCCTGTGTAGAGGCCGGAACTACAATTTCAACTATATAACCTGCGAAGAGGTGAAATCAGTGGATTCACAACGTTTTTCTTTATTGGATACATCGTACGTGCGAGCAACAAGGGAGCCAGAAAAAAAAAGGTAGGATCTTTCCAAATTTTTATAAAATGTATAAAAACGCTCTTAAAGAGGATTTCATAAGAGTTGTTGAGAAGCTAGATGGTACTGTAGAAAGTACTGACACTATAGTTAAACTAAAGACTAAAATTGAGAACAGTAGTACATTTGAAAGTGATCCAGATTTCGTTAAAACTTTAATTAAAAACTGTATAGATGAGAGAGTATCGCGAAACGAAAGAGAGGTAACTTCAGAACAAAAAATTGAGCTCGCGAAACTTCAGTTAGCAAAATTAGAAAAAGAAATCGAACTGCAATTGGCTATAAATAAAGCATTAAGTTTAAATCCTGCAGCTAAAGTCGAAGAAAAACAGTTCGAAACTAACATAGAAAATATGATAAAAAGTATAAAAACTTTATCTCTTCCTGTTCCCACCAGATCTGAAAATTTTAATCTGTTCTTCCAATCATTAGAACGCGCATTTTTAACCAAGAAAATAAATGATGAATATAAATCTGAAATTTTAATAAATCTTCTGGGCGAAAGAGCTCATAACGTCTTACTGTATATTAAAGAAGAGGAATTAAATGACTATGAAAAACTAAAATCTATAGTACTCAGAGAATTCCAATTAACCCCTCGCGAGTGTTTAAACTCATTTAAAAATGCTGTAAAATCATCAGGCGAGACATACATCCAATTTGCTGCAAGATTGACGGCAAACTTCCAATATTATTGTTCGTTAAGAAAAGTTAATTCCTTTGAATCTCTATGTGATCTTATAATTTCTGATAAATTATTTGAAACTTTAAATAGGGAAACCGCAACTTATATTGGCATTCGAGAAGCAGAGGATTGGTTTGGGCCTATTGATTTGGCTAGGGAGTGTGATATTTATATTTCATCTAGAAGCGGATCACATAAAGAAATTCCTATTACTTATGGATATACCCAAGACCCCTTTAAAAATAGATAACAAAACTTTAAACCAAACATTAAAGAGAACTATCCCCAATATCTTGAAAGAAAAAATAAAAATTGCTTTATATGCGGTGATTCATCTCATTGCGCAAGAGACTGTAAGAAGCGTTTTAAATCTAAAGAGTCTAACAGCCACATCCGTAATAAAATAAATGTGAATACTTTGAAAATCGAGAGCGAAAAACAAAATAGCAATGAATGCGCAAATCTTCAATACGTAAACATTTTTGTGGAAAATCAGCCCGTAACAGCATTGATTGATTCAGGTTGCCAGATCCCAGTTTTAAATTCCTCACTAATTAGAGTGCAAACACCTTCCGAAGAGATCATAACATTAAGTTCATGTTTTGGCGAACAGCGTATGGTAGAAGTTAAACCCATAAATATTTCTCTTAATCAACACTCTCCTAGCTTAAGTGTTGGAACGGCAATATCACCGACCTTGACCGAAGAATTTATTATACATCCCAGTGTATATTCTGAAATAGAGAAACTAGGCCACGCAAAGAGCGATGTTTTATTGAGTGAAAATGAATCCTCTTTAGGTGCTCATGCTTATGCTTATCCTAATGTTGTTTCTTTTTCAAATGTTTCTGTTTCAAATGTGATAGAAAACTCCAGTTATGATTTGCCATATGTTAAGAACTTTAATGCTGGAAATGATTCGAGTTCTCTAATTAAGGATTATAAATGTAATAAAATTAAGATTACTAAGTTAAAATTGAGTATTGTAAGAGAAAAATGTTCTGATATAGTATTGTGTAAGAAAGCCAATGGTGCCATGAAAACGAGTTCCGTGGAATTTATATCCCGCTCACCTAACCCTTTACCTATGAAGAGTAAACATCATCGGTTTGTGTTGCTCCAAAGGATCTTTCAGCCCTGGCAGTGGAAACGAAGGAAAAAGAGAAATCGTTTTGAACAGACGTCCAGAACTCTACAGAGGAAAATATCGATGCGTTCAACCAAAGATCAACTTGTTAAAAAAGACGTTTTGATGCCTGTGAAACACAATGTTTTCCTGTGGAACCTTCCGGATGTCGAAGAGGTGTCTTCACATGATGGAGAAACTGTCTAGTTCAGAAATATTATGATATGTTTAATCTCTATATATTTGTCGTATAGTCCTTGTCTGTTCCGTTTTTTTTTGTATGTTTCAGATTCTCCTCTGGTCTCCATGGAAATACCGCTGCGGACAGCGTACGGTCAGGCTGGCCGTTGTGGCATGCAGCCAAAACCAAGCAGTCTTCGCGCGCAGGCGCATCAAAGTAAAAGCAGAACTGAAACTGAAAAAAAGCAGAGACTCTTGAGAAAAAACTTAGAATTAGAGCAGAATTAGAGAGAAAGAGAGAAAAAGAAGAACGCGAGAGGTGCGCGAGCAGGCGTTACCTTCTGAAAATCATCGTCAATCTTATCTGTAAAAACTTTTCTACCTTTTTAATTAATTTTTGTTTAATGTTAAAATAAAATAGAAGAAAGACCAACATCTTGGACCCCTTGTTGTCTCCCACATATATATATATATATATATATATTGGCATGCCTTCCCGACATCACATAGATGATTTTATGCGTGGCCGAATTATTGGAAAGATCGAAGAAGGGCGAAAAATAACAGATGTTGCCAGGGAGTTCGACATTGCTCACAGCGTTGTTTCACGGCTGTGGAAGTCATTTACACCTACTGGAATGTGTAGTAAACGACACGGGGGAGGTCGTGTTAGAAGTACGATGCCTGCAGAAGACAGATATATCGTCCTATCAGCAAAAAGGAACAGGCGCACTACAGCTCAGTAGATGGCAAATCAGTTTCTTGCTGCCTCAGGAAAGCAGATCTCCCGGAAAAACTGTTGCCAGACGTTTGAGGGGAGGAGGACTATACGCACGCAGACCTGTTGTGTGTGTCCCATTGACCAGACAGCACCGTACTGCCCGTTTGCAATGGTGTCGTGAACATCACAATTGGACTGAACAGGACTGGGCATGCGTACTATTCTCAGATGAGAGTAGGTTCAGTCTGTCATCGGATTGTAGACGCCAACTGATCTGGCGCGAGAGTGATACTGCTTATCGTCCAGAAAATATAAAAGGAAAAGGACCGATATCCGACATGCAGTATCATGGTGTGGGCCGGCATCATGATCAATGGCCGCACGTGCCTACATGTGGTTGCGAATAGAACTATGACGGGCCAACGATACATTGATGAAGTTCTACTTCCTCATGTTCGTCTTTTCCGTGGTGCTGTCGGTGATAAATTTGTTTTTATGGACGACAACGCAACATGTCATCGAACACTCGCTGTTCAGGATTGTCTAGACAGCGAGGGTATTCAACGTCTCGTATGGCCAGCGCGTTCTCCAGATCTAAACCCCATTGAAAATGTGTGGGATGCTTTGGGGAGGCAAGTTACTGGTCAAAACTATCCTCCGACAAACAAGAATACCCTCATCCGTGCACTCACAGAGGAATGGGATAAATTGCCTCAACAGCTGCTAGATAATGTTGTGCAAAGTATGGTACGATGTGTGGAATGTTGCATCACACTCCCCGGTGGACATATCCCGTACTGATACCTTCCTTTAAGGTGCCTGCTGATTTTTAGATGCATTGTTTCATTTCTCCGTACGCAGATCAAATGAACATTTTTTTTTCTTTCAGATGTTTCACAGCTTTTGTACTTTCCAGAACAATAAATATTCTTTATTCTAATGTCTGAACAGTGTGGCAACTATATTTTATCCTACTAGGCCTCATGTCTCACTTAATGTTATGCTACATAGCAATTTGTGACCCGTCCTTAGCAATTGTCCAGCAGTGTATATATATATATATATATATATATATATATCAGTATAAATATATTGGACTGACCTCTAAAACTATTAAGATCAGGATTAATCAACATAGACATGATGTTAAACACTTTAATAATTCCAATAATTCTTATAAAATTGAACTTAGACACTTTCATATACATGATTTCAAAAATGTTGAATTGTCTATCATTAAAATTATTCCAAATACTAAGCACAGATTATGGTGGGAAAATCACTTTATTAGGAGTTTTAGTACACTATATCCATATGGTCTTAATGTTATGTATTTTGCAAAAAATGCTTTGCAAATGCTATTACAGAGTAATAATAAAGGATTTTTTTATAATGTTAACAATTTAAATAATTCTAAAAGAAAATCTAGAAGTAAAAGAAATAAAATAAAAAATAGAGATAAAAAAATCTTTAAATGACAATATTAAAGTTATTATTGATGATTATATATGAAAAATACTTTAATATCAAGATCAAATACTTCATGTTTGGTCTTAATAAAAATGAGATTGCATTGTTAAATGAAACCTTAAATAATAATTCCTTAAAGGTTTGTCATGCAGTATACAAATTATTAAGGACATTTATAATGATCTGGTTTTTAAATTCAAAATATATGTTGAGAAAATTAATGCGCCTATTACAGAGTACTTCACTTTATTATTCATAAGTAAAACTTTGGCAAAATTAATTTTTCTAATGTATTTATTAGACATTTGTCACTTTTTCCTGTTAGAAATGTGGTTATTAAGAAAGCATTTAAATATAACAAAACGATGGGCATATTTATTTTTAATTACAATAATAGTTCACCTTCTATTAACATAGAAGACTGTATATGTAAAAACTATAATGATTTTATTGACGGTCATCGTAAACATGTAGTCACTGGCAACTTAGACATAATCAATGACAAAATTGTAAGGGATATAATGAGTAAAGGCACTACTTTCAGAGAATAACTGTTTCTAATAACAACAATACTGTTAAAACACAAATTAATAAATATATTAATAATTTTATTGCAAAATCTGCATTTAAATATGGACTATCATAGATTACATTGATAAAATACTAGGTAACTATGCTGTGATTTGTAAGTATTTTTATTATAATATGCTTAATGAACACTTTTTAAATAATGAATCTTTTAAAAAAATAGATATGTCACAATGAAATTAGTAATCGTCTTATTGCTTTTTATAAAAAATTAGGTCTTTGTGTTCCTTAAATTAAGTATCCATATATATTTTTAACACCAAAATTCCATAAAAGTCCTGTTAAATTTAGAACTGTGACAAAAGGTTTTAAAACATATATTACCACTGCAGGCAAATTACATCATAATATTATACAAAACTTTATTAATCAGCAATGTAATAAAGCTATAATTAAAAATAGTAATATTATAGGTTTTTTCAAAAAAAAATATTTATTCAGTTCATGGTTATGACTTTGAAGATCTTTTCAATTCCATTGATATCAGTGATATTATTAAAGTAATTTTAGAAAACCACAGTATTTATAATCTTAATATGAATTTTAAAAAATTTAAAACTCTCATAAATTTTGTCTTAAAAGGAAATTACATTAACTTTTTTTTAATGGTTCATTATATAAACAATACAAATGACTGCCACAAGGAGGCCCAGCAAGCAATAGTTTGGCTAATTTATATTTACACTTTTATGAATATAATTATATTATTAATAATGACTATTACATTTTTAGATATATTGATGATTTAATTATTTTTGGTAAAAATGATAATTTAAATCACAATAATAATTTTTATCCGGCTTACCTAAACTTACTTAAATTTAATAATAATGCAATTAAAATTAATTACTTAGATGTAACATTGTATATTAAGGATTTGAAATTACATAGTAATATTTATGATAAAAGAGATGCCTTTAATTTTAACATTCTTAAAGTACCTTACTGGAATTCAAATTTATCAATATCTATAGATAGAAATATTATTTTTAACTATATTTATCGTAATAATGTTTTAGTTAGTGTGATAAAGCTAATATTTATTTAAACATTAAAAAATTTATCAAACAATGTATAGGACATGGATAGCCTGCTAACATTCTTTACAATTATATTTCTAATAGTTCTTAATGTTATACAATTTGTATTAATAACTTATTGACATTATGGTTTTTTAACTAATTATACAATTATTAAATAGATGGCACCACATGTTTAATAATTCAATAATATTTAAATATTTCAGGGATGCATTTATATTTTACACTAATATTCATATCAATATATATTTATGATTTTTTAAAAGTACATATATATAAAATTATATTAATCTATCATAATTTAACTTTATGCGGAACTGCTTTCCCTCTCTTGTATTTAGCGGGAAACATAACCAGTTGATACACTTCCGAAGTAAGTCTTACTATCTACGTTTTGCATCGAATTTAAATGAATAATATAAATTCTAGTAGACTATAATTTTATAATTATATTTTATTAGTTTAGTGATTTTATTATAATGTTTACATTCCTCCAAATGTTATTCTTTCCTTTCCTCTTGATACATAGTATGACAAACTTCAGGTGAAGGTTGGCTAGCCCTAAAACTTGTTTAAACCTTCAATCTTGGTTCCTAAGGCCAGGAGTTTGTTATTGTACTATTGTGCCTATTTCTTCCTATTTAGTATAGTTATCTTAGGTCCTAACTATCTGCGTATTTTTATGTTTTGGATTATATATATATATATATATATATTTACTTTATTTACCAAACAATTTTCAGGAAAAATATTGATGGGAAGTTTTAAATATCCATATAAAGCAGAAGCCAGGGATTGAATATTGCAAATTAATTGGAACTAATAAAAAGTAGTAAAACGTTATTGCACAGAAAAAGAACTATAAGCAATTTTCCTTAGGCTATATAAGAAATTTGACGACTTGCTGTTTTATTATTTTCTCCTTTTGAAGTAGAAATTCTGCAAAATAAGAATAAAACTTTTGCACTTAAGCAAGACTTTGGACAAATTTAGTAAAATCTGACTTTTTAATGTAGAGTGAAAAAAGTACAAAAGTCATCGAAAATTACTTTCGAACCAGTGAACACGATCTTGAAAATATGTAAGACGAACGTTTCTTTCTAGAATTGAGTTAAATGCCCTTCAGGGATTTTCGACTTTCATTTCCTGAAAGCAAAGAAATATATAGGAAATATGCGAGAGTCTCATGTACAGTTTTGAATATTGAAATGTAAATATGAGAATGGTTGTGCGTCTAGTGTGAACGAAATTATTATGTGATTGTCTTAAATACTTTTGTGTCATGTATTCTGCTTTTGTTTTCTGCTTGTCTGAGATAAAATGCATAAATATTTTCCATTAAAATTCATTTCAAGATAAAAAACAAAGAATTGAAATTCTGATAACTATGGCATATTATTTCATCCACCTGGGTTTATGTTTTTATAGAATAAATAATTTTTTCATTACTTTATTTTGTATATTATTAAATTTATTTATATATATTTTTATATTCTATATTATGCTGTACAATTATTATTTTTTTCAAGCCTTATATTCTTTATTCCCATTGTTTACAACATGTGAGTATTATTCTTTCCTTTCGTATCTTTAAGTAAAAAATGACTGTCTTATTCATTTTACATCAAAGAATGAATAGTGTCGCTTATATTTTGATATATTATTTATCCATCTATTAATCCATAGTCATGTACTAAATAGTCATAAATCTCGGTGCATATATATAGAAAAAAGTTATCCGAATTAAATAAAGTAATATACTGTTACGAATTTTGTGTAAAAAGTGTAAACAATTTGCATTTGAGTGTTTAATGCATTTATATTACTCTATGTTATATTTATTTCATGTTAAAATTGTACTATTCACAAGCAGTGACAACACTTACGTTATAATGGCGATTCAATGAGAACTTGGCGAAATCTTGGCGGTAGAGCCAAACTGGCATCATTTTTGGCGACCAAGTTGGCGACTTTGGTGACAATTTTGGCGTCATTGGCGACCATGTTGGCAAATTCGGAGCCCTCTGGAATCTTCTAGAAAGTAGTAGATCTATCCACTCGTGTCAAGTTCAATGACACGAGCGGTTATATTTCTAGAAGTTTCTGTTGCGCATATAAAAACATGCTCACCCCCCCCGGTGCGGTGAAAAGTCTTGATTAAGCTAACGAGTAGTGATGATTGTTTTGACTAGCGATTAGCTCGGCTGTGCTTGTGAATAATCCTTACGTACGTGTATTTTTAAACACTGGTGATTGTGTTTGATTGCTGTCGAAGGTATGATAACCATCAGGTATTTACCCTGTGAATATTGCTGCTTAATCCTGTATTTAAAGGATAGGATTTTCGATAATAAATTCACATCGCTTTTAAGGAACTGCGTATTTCATTTGTGATTGTTTTGCATAAAATCCTCGAATCCGGATTTACGCAACAGTTTGGTGTCAGAAGTGGGATTTTATGCCAATAACACGAGCGTTGGATGAGCAAATAAAGGCACTCTTAGAAGGCATCAATGCCTTGAAAAGTGGCCAAGAAGAGTTGAAGATTACTCTTGAAGAGAAAGTCAACAAATTGGAGAAAAAAATAGAAAATGTGAAATAGCAGTTTGATGTAAGAATGGAAGAAATGTCTCAGTGAGTAAAATACCTTGAAAATAAGTTTCTAGCTTGCGGGAAAACGAATGAAAACAAGTTTGTGCCTGCTTCTCCAGTACCTGTCCCTTTCTCACCAGTGTCAGTGAAACTGTGCACTTATGACGGAAACATCAAATGGGAGGTGTACAAGATTCAATTTTGTATGATTTCTGAAGCCAATGGATTGACTGAAGGGGTGAAAACATGTCAGCTATTAGCATCCCTTAGAGGAAAGGCCGCTGAAGTTCTCCAGATACTTCCCGACACAGACCTGCTTAATTTGGACTCCCTTTATAATGCTCTGGATTTTCGGTTCGGTCAGAAATACTCCAAAGCCTATGCCCGCTGTCAGATGAAAACAAGACTCCAGAAACCTGACGAAAGTTTGCAGGAGTATGCGTTTGAAATTCAAAGGCTGACCACCTTAGCCGGATCTACGCAACAATACGCACAGAAGTTATTACATAATTCAAAATGAGTTATTTAAGATGGGGTTCCAACGTATACTGCAACGCATCACCCGGATGATATGGATGAAATTCCAGTTTCAAACAGATGGTATTCCAAAGATAAGGTACTGCGTCAATGAGAAAGTCGTTTCGTGAACTCACGTGAACAGTACCAATATCTTGCAATCTGGTTCGCTAATAGTAAGAACATGATTTTCACCTTCTTAGATAGGGCATATAACACTCTGAAGAAAGCAGTGAAGTTAACTTAAAAGATGTCTGGATATTTTGGTCAAAAAATGCTTTTATTCGAGGATGTTATCAGGAAAGGTGGAATCATGGCCTTTCTGAGTATTCTAAAGGTAGCAGTTGAACAAGAGCACCGATAGAAAACAAATGATCGTCTTCATAAGCTCTACTGTGATCTTAACAACAACCTGACGCACAACCAGTACATCAGTGACTGCAAGTCAACTTACAACATGTGAGGTGATGCTCTATTTTGCTTCATCATCGTACCTCGCCAGGCCTCATTTAGTGTGTGTTCTTATTGATTTCCACCTTAAATATGATCGGCTGGAGTAAACTCGCTGTCAGTGGTGAGTCCCACTTTGAACTGAGCCTCATTAACCAGCGCTGACGCGTTCGGAGACCTCAAGAACAGTGGTGTGATGCTGAACATACAATAGCAACCGTACACCTGTTGTTGTAATCTGTGACATTCACAGGTATATCAATGATATTCTACGACTTTCAGTGTTGTATTTAGTATTACGGACTCCTGGGCTTAAATTCCATTATGGCAATACCCGACCTCACATAACATGTCTTGTCTACTGCTTGGCGTCATCCAACCTTTCTCCAAACGGCACAATCATCGGATTTCTTCCAAAAAGAACACGTTCGATAACTAGGTGACTTAGACCGTTCCTCGATCATACTGATTTAACTTGCCGTTTGAAATCTATATGGCAATCAATGACGTATTAGGATGTATATCAGATATATACATCAATGCTCAGCTGGATAAAAGCTTGATTTATGATAAAAGGGGAAACACTATATTTTTTCCCTTTGTAGCTGTATTTTCTGAATACTGTTTTACAGTTTCATTTTAAATACATACACAGTTCATCTGACACACAATTTTCGTCCCATTTAAATAGATCTTAATGAGTGCGTCGTATTATATTTTAAATAGTGCATATTACTGTAGCCATTATCTTACTATGCCTTATTACTATTTCATTTCTTGCTTGAAGTATTTGATTTGAAGTTATTTAATTATTTTGATAAGGTTTTATACCGTTCATATATATTTTTATACATTTTATATAATACATGTTTTAACCTAGAGTAAATGCTGAAGATGTCAAATTCTCTGTGTTTCAACCTACAATTGCATTTAATGACCATAAAACTACCATATTATTTCAGGTCTTGTAATTTAAATTTTATGTATTATTTACAATTTTATTTATTCTATTATACATTATTTAGAATTTTATAAGATTTTTTGTTATAAGAAAAGAACAATGTACTGTGTGTGTGTGAACAAAAGTTTTCCAGCTTCTTGTCTTCTTTGAGACGAATTACGATTTTGATTAAAGTTAGATGCTATTTTTAGTAATTATAATTTAAGTAAAGTTAGCCTCTTTTTTGAATTTAAAAACAAATGTATTTGTATGAGATAATCAGCAGTTTATATATTAAACGTATTCATCTGACTACAACTAAACTATTCTTTATAAATAGCTTGTTTTATTACAAACTGAAATATATGTGCATGACGCTAGTACATCAAATAAATAAATTGATTATTTTAACTTTCAAAACAAATTGTATGAAATCTTTAAAATGAAAGTGATCTATAATTTAAATAAACCTTTTATATAATTTCGGTGTTTTTTAAAGAATTCAAAATTGTTTACGGGTCAAAGGATGAGACATTATACAAAATCTTACAGTGCTAACCAAAAAAAAATGTAATAGTATAGAACAAGAATTTATCGGGATTAGGTGATTACAGAAAATAACAGACAAAGGAAAAATTTATTGTGCTTAAAAAGTTAAAATTAAATTCCAGACTGAAAAATTCTAATTTAAGAAGAAATAATTTGAGAACTAATGCGTTTCAATCAAATTGAACAGTAATTTGTATTAATGTAAGACAGAATAATTTAACTTTTCAAGTAGTACTGAGAAAAATTGCCGTTTTCAAGTAATTTAAAAGAACAATTATATATATATTCCCTACAGTTATAAGGGTATAAAATTTTAACTGTATTTAATGCAAAAAAAATTATTTCATTCTTTTGAATATTTATTTTTCATAGATTTTACACTCGATATTTGAAGGATAACTTGCTTTTTTTTATAAATTTTCAAGATGTTGAGATATATATCTCCACACCATTTTAGATTATTTTCTTAAAAAAAGAACTCGAGATATAAATGTAAAATATTTTATCACAGTTTATATCAAGTAATAATCACTATCAACATTAATCTTAGTTTAGTGCAGTTGCTCTTAAAAAGATTTTAATAAATTAAATAGCATCGCTAAATTTCCTTTTTATTTTAATATTTAGTGTTATAAGTAAATTTTTTAATACATGCCAAAAAGTATTTTTGGTGTACTACTTTAGAGGTGTATGTCTTCATTTAAAATTAATGGTCTTGCATTTTCTTAAATATTGCAATTACTAGAGTTGTAAAGTTACACGTATTTTTAAAAATATTTATGCACAAGGAAATTTAATGCTTTTCAAATTTTGGTATTAAAAACATAAACAAGCTGAAGGAATTCTCTAAGAAATAAAATATATTTACAGCTATAAAAAGTTGTCTTTAAAACACAAATGGTTTCAAGATACATGTCTTGTATAACAACGCATGTTTTTTTTTAATTACGGCAAAAGCTCTATTTTTTATCTATAATCTCATAACTCCATCCTGTTAAGAAAATAAATTTTAATTTATTTCTTTGGTATTTTTTTAATGTCGTTGTGCTAAGAAATGTTTATATTTCAGTAGCACTTATCATATCATATTACTAATTATCTGTCACAAGAAAGTCAAAATAAATTTTGGTTCTTGTGAACTTTTAGTTCGAGAGAGTTGTGTATATTCCTCTTAAGGTCAAACACACACACAATATGATTATTTTACATTTATATTTGAAGTGTTCGTAAGTTTCAAGATGTAGCAACTGGTACGTAAGCTAGTAACAATTATTGTATAACCTTCTTATCTAACAGTTACTTGAAATATCATAGTTCAAAAACAGTGAAAGTTGGATGTGAAATAAATGCAATAACCTAAATTCACCAATTTGAACTAAATCAGATGTGTGAGTCTGTTGTTGACTTTTAAAGAAATTACTCTGTGAAAACTGTGGATATATCTACATAATTGTTATAACAGCGATTCATTCAACCGTATTTTCTCTCCAGCTCAAATTCGTCTCTTAAAAAACAATTCAACGCAGTGAGCAAGATAAAATGAAAACCAAGCAAATTCTAAGAATCTTTATTAAAAAATCTTTTGAACTCGGATGAAAATAATAAAATTCAAGTATACACACACACATACACGAGTCGATTGTTAAAATAACAATAGAAAAGAAAACAATCATGTGATATAATCGTGTGTATACCTGTGTGCGCGTGTAACGATTCTGTGGATATTTAGCATTTGAAACAAATTGAACTTCAAATAAAGTATTGAGAAAATATTGAAATAGAGTAAATTCCAAGTATTCACATTTGTAAAAATTGGGTAAAATTTAGATATCTGAAAACCAACTTTTTAAATACATTGATTTTTTGATAAATCTGCTTGATTTTGCACCATTATTAAAACGTTTTGATCAGTTGCATTACTAGATTAGTACTCTTTAGCAATTTTGTCCCCTTGGAAAATAGTTATGTGTTACCTGAAAAGATATATTATACACAATTAGCTAAGTTTTTTAATCCATATATTTATTCTATGTCTATACACACACAAATACTTTGTTGTTGATTATTTATACAATATGATATTCACAGAAAATATTATTTTCAGTAACCCACCAATCACCAACCCACAATATTTTTCCATGATTCTATTACCTTACATCAATTCATTATCTTGTTTGCATATATGGTATTAAGAATTACAAAGCTTGAAAAGTAAAGTAATTTTAACTGAGAATATTTCTTGCTAAATTCTTTCAATGTTTTTATACTTTTTTTTTCAAATAAGATTTGCACTGCTCTTCTACATACGCCATGCGGCTGAAATCCTTCGTTAGTTGCTTCACGCTACCATTGAAAGCGCTGTGATGCGATTTCAACACGTTACTGATATTGTCACGGAGTTCGAAAGAAGTACACAGTTCAATTAAACAAACAATTAGATTTATTCTAACGCTGGGAGCTCGATACAACACTGGACTGAGAACATGCCCAACTGGCGATGAACTCTGCTTTTATACACTTCGGAATATTCGAGAAATAACCAGTATGCACTCTAAAGAATGATCTGGATTCATCTAGAACCTAGAGAAACAATACATTAAAAACGGAAACAAAATTCCAGTCTTTGGATAAATCTGCCGGGGCCGGGATTCGAACCCGAGACCTGAGGAAGTTCAGTACAACGCTCTGCCAACTCGGCTATCGGGACTTGTAGCAAATTATGCGTGTGGCATTGCTCCCCTCGAAAAAGAAGACAGCGCCCCGCTGTCATTTTGTTCAAGGGTCTTTATTCTGGAACGAGTGATGGGTCCTTTGTATGATTCTTTGGGAGGAATATCCTCGGTTTCGATTTGCTCGGCGGGATCATGGTACGGTTTCATACGCAGTACATGGACAACTTCTCTTAGTTTTCTTTTTCGTGAAGCAGGATCAAAATCTTGTACTTCGTAAGTCACGGCTGATAAACGGCGTAGCAACTGATACGGTCCGAAATACCTTCTTAAGAGTTTTTCGGAGAGACCGACTTTTCTCACTGGAGTATAAACCCATACGAGATCTCCGGGAGCGTAGGATACCATTTGGTGTTTGGAATCGTAACATCGACGATCTTTGTCTTGAGCTCTCAGAGTGTGCACTCGGGCTAGCTGTCGTGATTCTTCGGCTCTGGCTGCTATCTTGGTGATGTTATTGTCATCAAAATCGTTAGGACAGAATGGTAGCATTGTATCTAGTGTCGTTTCCGCTTCACGACCATGAAGTAAATAGAACGGCGTAAAACCTGTGGTCTCTTGTTTAGCGGTATTATAAGCGAAGGTCACAAATGGTAGAATTTCATCCCAATTTTTCTGCTCTACATCCACATACATTGACAACATGTCGGCCAAGGTCTTATTGAAGCGCTCCGTCAGTCCATTTGTTTGGGGATGATACGCCGTTGTGAAACGATGATCAATGTTACACAAGTCGACGAGAGAGGAAACAAGTCTGGATCGAAAGACGGCTCCACGATCTGTGATAATTACTCGAGGAGCTCCATGCCTGAGGACAATTTCTTCAAGTAAGAACTTCGCTATTTCGTCGACTTCGGCTGTCGGCAAGGCTTTTGTTATTGCATATCGTGTTGAGTAATCCGTGCAGACTATTATCCATTTGTTTCCATGAGCAGACTTTGGAAATCTCCCAAGGAGATCAATTACAATGCGATGGAAAGGAGCTATAGCTGGAGGGATGGGAACTAAACGTCAGGTGGTCGTTGAGGAACGGACTTTCTCCTTTGGCACTCCCGACAATGCATGACATACCGAACGACATTTCGGTACATTCCCGGCCAGTAAAATCTCTTGCGTATCCTGTCATAAGTTTTCGCGAAACCAAGGTGTCCTGCGGTGGGGGCGTCATGAAAGTGCCTTAGTATGTCTGCTCGTAGATGTTTAGGAATGACTGGCAACCACAACTTTCCATCTGGATCAAAATTCTTCCTGCAAAGGATACCGTCGATAAATCTGAATTCTTCGTTTTTGGATGAGTTGCTCAAAAGTTTTAATTTCGCAAGGTCTTGATCCTTTTTCTGTTCCATCGCAAGGTTCATACTCGTCGTGACTGCTAAAAATTTGTCTGATGTTTCCGTTTCCTCTTCCACTGGATTTCTCGAAAGAGCGTCGGCGTCACTATGCTTCTTACCGGTTTTATATTTTACGTCAAAATCATGCTCTTGAAGTCGGAGGGCCCATCTGGCAAGCCTTCCTGAAGGATCCTTTAAATTCATGAGCCAGCACAAGGAATGATGGTCAGTTACAACAGTAAAGTGTTTTCCGAATATGTACGGCCGAAATTTGTTGGTAGCCCATACGATGGCAAGACATTCCCTTTCTGTGGTGGAATAATTCTTTTCGGCTTTTGTCAGAGTTCTAGAAGCGTATGCTATAACTTTCTCGACATTATTCTGAATTTGTACTAGGACAGCTCCGATACCGTACCCGCTTGCATCAGTATGGATTTCTGTAGAAGCTCTTTCGTCGTACATCCCCAATACTGGATCCGAAGTAAGTGCTTTCTTAAGACTGTTAAATGCTTCCACCTCTTCGGGACCCCAATGAAACTCCACGCCACTTTTCAGCAACGACTGCAAAGGTTCGGCGAGATAACAGAAACCTTTAATAAATCTTCTAAAATATGAACAAAGGCCAAGAAAACTTCGTATGTCATGTATATTCTTTGGAGTGGGAAAATTTCTTACGGCTTTTATTTTGTCGGGATCGGGACGAACGCCATTACTAGATACAAGATGGCCCAGAATCTTTACTTCTTGGGCAGCAAAAGACACTTCTTTGAATTTAATTTAAGACCAGCTTCCTGAAGACATTTTAGAACAAGTCTTAATCGTATAAGATGGTCTTCAAAAGTTTCTGAGAACACTATTATGTCATCTAGGTAACAAAGACACATAGTCCATTTAAAATGGCGTAGCAAATTGTCCATCATTCTCTCGAAGGTCGCAGGTGCATTACAGAGACCAAACGACATGACTTTAAACTCGTATAAGCCTTCGGGGGTAATAAATGCCGTCTTTTCACGATCCGCTTCGTCTATTTCTATTTGCCAATAACCAGATCGGAGATCCATGGAAGAAAAGAACATGGCACCTTTCAGACAGTCGAGCGTATCGTCAATACGAGGCAGAGGATAAACGTCTTTTTCGTGACGCTATTCAGCTTGCGATAATCGACGCAAAAACGCCAACTACCGTCTTTTTTTCTTACGATCACAATGGGTGATGACCAAGGACTTTCAGAGGGTTGGACGATACCTTCATCAAGCATTTTCTGAACCTCTTCATGAATGATGCGTCTTTCAGTCGGCGAGACTCTGTAGGCTCGTTGGTTGATTGGAGTATGATCACCAGTAAAAATCCTGTGTTTCACATTCGTCTTCGCGGCTGTCGACTTGTCGGTCTTCGTGAAAAGCCCAGAAAATTTCCGGAGTAGTTCGGATAGCTTGCTTCTCTGTTCGTCACTTAACTCGGGTGACATCATTAACGAACAATTCATCTGTGACTCCGAAGTTTCTTGCTGGTCATCCAAGCAACCCGATGTGTCGGAAATAACACATAGATGCCCTTTATTTAGTGGTTCAGCTTGGCCTATGCACATTCCTCTAGGGATGATTTGGTTTCGGAACTGCAGGTTGGTAACCCAGACATCACTTTTTCCGTTACGATATGTGGATACCATGGACGGTGTAGCAATATTTTCTCGAAGAGCAAATGTTTGCTGCCGTCTAGAACTACATTTATGTCTCCTCGGGTTTGATATCCTGATACTGTTATTCTAGTTAAAGAATGCGGCTTAAGTGTATAGTCCCTGGTGGCATACAAATTCCAGGCGTCAGGCGCTGTGGAGTCTCGACAGATGTCTTCTAGAACAAGTTCATTTTGTCCACAGTCTATAACGGGTTGAGACGCCTCTAAAAAGTCCCATCCTAGGATGACGTCATGGCTACAATGTGATAAAACAATAAATTCAAAAGGCAGTTCTCGATTGTTTATACGGACACGTAAAACACATTTCCCTATCGGCCGAACAAAATTTCCATCCGCAACTTTCAGCATAACGCTCTTGGCATCAACAAACAGAACTTTCTTTAAAAATCGGCGATACTTATCGGATATGACAGAAAACGATGCCCCAGAATCTACTAGAGCACGTATCGGCTTCTTATCTATTATTACGTCTAGTTGGTTACCAGTCATCTTGGCGGTCGACGGAGGATTTCCAGTACACGCGGCCTCACCTCCTTGGAAGGTCGCTCTCTTTAGTTTTCCTCGCTCCTACGGCCTGGCGACTGACTGGATCGGCGATATGGCGACGGGGATCTGTAACGACGTATTGGGGATCGGCCTCTCGTGGGACTTGGCGTAAAACGGCGAGAAGAGTTTGGTCGGCGTATTTCTTCTTCAGTGCCAACGTCGTCGAAGTTCCGTCGGCGGTTTCGAGAGTTGTCAAAGACAGCCTTTTCTCTCGGCAGTAGCGCATTACATGTCCAGGACGTCCGCAGTGGAAACAAACAGGTCTGTTGTCAGCCGTTCTCCACACATCTGTTTTTCTTGGTTCAGGTGGGAATTTCTGAACAGGAGCTCTGTATTTCCTGGTTACAGCGGCGTATGTTGGTCGTGGTCTAGTTTCTGTAGGTTTTGTTGACACTGGGGCCAAAACCCTTTCAACTTCGTCTTGAACGATCTCTTCTAAGGATTGGGGATCGGAGTCCAAAGATTCTTGCGTCTGATTAACTAGTCGATGGACTTCTTCTCGTACGATTGTGCGAATAAGAGAGACCAAATCAGTCTCATCCGTCAGGGATGCAACCGGCACGACGTTTGGAAGCCTTTCAAATCGCGGTCGACCAACTCTCTTCTGCTTCATATCTTCGATATAGTTGCACCATTTGATAAAGCTTGCTGTGTCGTTGATTTCTCTCGTCAACAGGGCCTGATAAATATCCTCAGCAACACCTTTCATTAGGTGTGACACTTTTTCGTCTTCTTTCATCAGAGGATTTACCTCTTGGCAAAGTCCTAATACACTTTGTATGTAGGACTGTGTACTCTCGCCTGAACGCTGGGCTCGGCATTTTAGTTGTTCTTCTGCCCTTCTGGTATATTTTTGACGGTCACCGAAAAGTCCACTTAGTCCATTTTTAAACGCTTCCCAGGAATCTAAGGCGTCTTCGTTGTTGACATACCACTGTCTCGCAGTTCCGTCAAGAAAGAAATAAACGTTAGCCAGGCACATCATGTCATCCCACTTGTTAAAGTTGGCTACTCGATCGTACTCTTTAAGCCATTTGAGAGGGTCTTCCCCAGGCGCTCCTCGGAAGGTCGATGGGCTCCTCCATTGCTGTAAGGAAGGTGTTACTACAGCGGGCTTGGCTTCTTGCTCGGTCGGCATTTTTGTCCTCTTCCTACTATTTTCTTTTAACAGTCCGAATTCGGGGGATAATCCTCTTAACCGGAGGCTCCTGCGAAGGTTGTCACTATTATCCACGTTTGACGTAATTGTACCCCGCGCTTCCACCAAACTTGTCACGGAGTTCGAAAGAAGTACACAGTTCAATTAAACAAACAATTAGATTTATTCTAACGCTGGGATCTCGATACAACACTGGACTGAGAACATGCCCAACTGGCGATGAACTCTGCTTTTATACACTTCGGAATATTCGAGAAATAACCAGTATGCACTCTAAAGAATGATCTGGATTCATCTAGAACCTAGAGAAACAATACATTAAAAACGGAAACAAAATTCCAGTCTTTGGATAAATCTGCCGGGGCCGGGATTCGAACCCGAGACCTGAGGAAGTTCAGTCCAACGCTCTGCCAACTCGGCTATCGGGACTTGTAGCAAATTATGCGTGTGGCAATATCAATGGTGCACGTATTGAGCATAATTGGTACATGAATAAGTTTTAACGATTCTAACATATGTTTTGTCTTTTTTTGGGCACCGCATTTCCACGTAGTGAGCAAAATTTGAACTATTTTTTTATTGCAGAAACCTTTTTTTCCATGGTCCATATAGCATTTATTCCAATTTTCATAACACTTATTCCGATAAGCAGAGCGGGTTCTACAGGCCTCTGTGAATAGTGTAACTTTAATTATAACCACCCGGGGTATATATAAAACTGTTGAAGGACAAAATGTCTAAGTGATGTGTACTAAGTGCAACTCAGTGCAGGCCATTGCGGAATATCTTTAAACTGTGGGAACATTGAGAAAAAAAAGGATAATATATATTCCATTCTTCTTCCACTTTACGATTTTTCAAGAGTCTTAAGATCATATATGCGCCTGGTCTACCTTGCTGCTAGATTAGGTGAAATAAGTCAACAACAGCAACAAATTTACAATATATATGAAGCAAGAGTTAGATTCATTTTAAAATGGAACAATAAAGGAAATGTCTCCATGTTACATGATGATTTAAATTCATAAGAAAATAAATGGTTCATTAATTTTAAGATTCATTGAAACCCAATGAATATCGGTATTGATATGTCATCTATTAAGCATTATTTGAAATGAAGACAACATCCAAAAGTGTCAGTTTGTTTCTATATACATATATCAGTGTCACACAATCAAAGTCAAAAATATAAATTACGTGTAACTGGAGTGGTGTATTGCAAAGAAATCGAGCAGATAGATACGTAACTGTAGGAGAAAGTATGTATCAATATAATACTATGGAAAATAGTCGAATTGTTACTGAAAATCAGGTTATATAAAAACATCTAAATCAAATGCTTAAGGCAATAAATCTCATTCACTACTCAAAAATATGGCTTTCAATGTCTAAAGGTCCTGAGAGAGGTGGAACGACATCGTGCAATTGCTCTTCTTAGACCATCTCAAACATGCTTTATAGAATTCAGATCCAGACATTTAACTGGACAATTCATACGGGGAAAGTACATCTCAAGAAAGTCATCAATAATATGCGATGAATGAGGTTTTGTATTATCATCCATAAAAGGAATCTCTCATCATCTCTGAAAAACGCCACAAAGATTTTAGGGATCTTATTTCTATGGCGCTGTACAGTCGCTGTATCTACCCACTTCAAAGACGTACAAGGGTGTAATACTTACCTTAGACATCGATTTCTCTTCTACCCTTCCACCATATTGGTTGATTTCCCATTCGTTGGAGATATAATAGTGATCTCTGCATTCATCCTTGGTATATCTAAGAATGTGATGTCTAGGCTTTATGACAAGCGGACCCTTCTGTGGGATGTTTTCAGAGCAAGTCACAAAACTGGGTACATTCAAGAAGTAAAAGGCTGCCAGATGTCTGTATAATGTTTTCTAGGAAGTTAATTTTCTGAATGTAGTCTCCAAGTAACGAGAAAGCTCTGTAGCCACTGGTTTCTTTGGTAATTATGAACTTAATGGCAAATAGTAATTCTGTATACGTGTTTTCAGAAGCTTTTATTGTATTTCTTGGGGCATGTTTAAATTTGATCATACAACCTTGATTCTACTTAAGGTACCGCTTGTAAGCATCGAGCCACTTCTGCTTGAAATTGCAAGCTTCAAGCCCACTAACAACTCTCCATCTAAATGAATCCCCTAAGCGATTTAGTGTACTTTTTGTTATATTTGTTGGTTTTAACGTAATGTTCATAACACAGAAAGCAAAAATCCAAGATGATTAAACGATTAAATTTTACGTTGCAAAATTAATGCAAAATACTATTTTTTACAAAATGGAGATTAACATTTGGTTCGCCATTGATCAAAATATGTTAATTTCGAATTTTATTAATCTTACAATTTTTTTAATTAAGAAAATCGTATTTGTAACCAAATTTTGGACACTAATGTACATATTTATGCATCTGAATGATGCTGGTTAGTCAAAAAGAGGTATTTTTTTTTGTTAACCCGTGATTGCTCGCGTGGGGTGTTCTGTACACCCCAGCAACAAGAAAATCATCCGGGGATCCTAAAACGAATGCGCAGAACGATGATTTTTTCTGTAGCTGCACATTTTAGGTCATTCAACCTTCAGGACTAATGCAATCCCTCTTTCTCGAACGATTAGAGTGTAATGATCTTCAAAAGTTTATCTGGAGGGCTGAGAACTCCCACAAAAAGTTGAACATATGTATACAGTCTGCTCTGAATGTTTGGAAAATGATTAAAATCTTATTTTTCTACTTTCTAAAATCATTATCTCATTAACAATAAAGTAATTTTATTACTAGTATATGCGTTTTACTAGTTTAGGAAAAAATAGAAAATTATGTGTTTTAAAATGAAAATTTGGTATGTTTAGTTTAAATTAATGTTAGTCACATTTGTATGCAATAAATTTTGTAATTTTATTTGTATAATACAAAAAACATCTTGTACTTTATAAATATGTATCATAATGACTTAATTTTATTTTCATAATTAAATACACATGTTAAAAGTTTGGGGTGTTCTCTACACCCCGCGAGTAACGACGGTACAAAAACAGGCGCGAGTGACCGCGGGTTAAGGAAAGAGCAATTCCAAAATGCTGTAAAATGTATAAACTAAATAAATTTATATTTATGTAAAATACTCAAAATAAACATTTTAGCCTTATAAGATTCTATAAGGAAGCTGATATGAAATAAATTACAAGTATTGGTGAATTACAAGACAAAGTAATATTCTTGCCTTCACAATTTAATTATTAGTTAAAACAATGTGTAATGAATTATGTATTAAGAAAAGTCATAATTTCATTATATCACTGTTAATGCAGTTCATATTTAGTTATTTTGCGTTAATTATAGAAGAAGTATTTCTATACACTTGTTACCATAGTGTCATTCGAGCAATGTTTACCTAAACGAAAATGAAGTTGAGTTTTTATAGTAAAACAGTAAACTATAGCAAACATAACGAAATATATACGAAAAATAATCATGCAATTGTAATTTTAAGAGAATCTGACTTTTTAGAAAATAAATTGGCAACATGAATTATATTTGAAAATAAGTCCAATGAAATAGAATATTTAAATATTCAAATATTCAAATTTTCTACCTTTTTAGTTGCCGAAACGAATTTAAGAAAATGTAGATATAAGTTAAGAAATTTCTTACCTGCGAAAATATTTTATTCCGTCTGTCAAAAAATTTTGTCGGAATTGATATTAATAATGAAATTGAAGTGCTACAACTTTGAAAAAATTTCTATTTGTAATACAATTAGTATGCAATATTTATTTCCAAAGAATGTGAGCTTTAGCTGAAGTTTGCATTTTTTTCCTTTTGTTGATGCAAACAGAATGTGGTTATTTTTACAGATTTAGTAAATGTAAGTTTTTCTAGTATGGTAAGATGCTTTAATAGAAGCTCAAATGTTTGTTGAAAATGTTTCCCATAAAAATTGTTCTTTTGTTCTTTTCTTGCTCATTTGAAATACTTGTCGAAAATGTTTTTGGCATTTTATCTATTTTTAGTTTTTATTTATTTAATTTTAACGTATAATTTTTAAAAAATAAAATGGAAAGATAAATATAGGGAATAAAATATGTGAAAAACGTGAAAACGTACTATTCGTATTTTATGTGATCATACATTTGTTTTTAGGGAAATAATATTTTACTCATTGGGTAAATAAATCTATTCAATATAAATACACACAATTTACTAAAATACATAAATCTAATGCATGCGTTAATATTTATTAAGTTTAAAACGTTTTATAACACAAGGAAATCATATATTGAATTTGAAAAAATTGAAATAATTTTTACATTTTAAAAACTAATTGTTCATAAATGTTAAATATATGTCTAAATTAGTTTATCACATGGTTTAAGTAACTTTAAAAACTTATAACTTATGGTTCTAAAATAAAATAAAGAGATTTTTCATTTATTTAAATTACTTTTCACATTAATAATTCAATTAAAACATTTGCTTGATTACATAAGACAATAATTTAAATACTTTAGAAATTAATTTGATTAAATTTCATAATATTTTTAAATAATTACACATACAAAAATTTCAAGCTTATTATTAATTCCTCCTTTATTTTAATTTGAGTATAGATGCAAAACTTTAAAGCATAATTTATTTCTCCTGGGTGAACATAACAAAAAGCAATATCTTATTATTTTTTCACTAAAACCTACTACTAAAACTATTATTTCTCAGACGCAAACTAATTTCATTACAAAAGAGATGGTGAGTTACAGTAGATTACTTTATTTCTACAACTAAATTCTCTTTGTTGGATTAATATTCAATTAGTTGAGAAAATCGATCACTCTCCGGGGAAGTATAACAATATCCTCAGTATCAGAAAACAGAATTTATCTATCATAAGCATAGAAAATAACAAATAAGTCTTGTTGATAAAAACAAAAAAAAACATCCTTTGTTAAATAACATTATTTTTTTTTACAATACATGATGCAAAATATCAAATAGTAAAAGAAAAGAAAATTTGACATGCATGTACTCTAACTTGTTGAGTTGTATGTTACATAAGTTATAATTAAAGCAAATACTTTAATAAAAGTAAAATATTTTTTTTATTTTACATAATTTGGTATATGTAGTGTGTGTTTATCAATTTTTTTAATAAATTTTCTTTGATTTTACGTGATGTGTGAAATAATACTCTTATTTCATACAAACTGAATCACAATTGTGCATGTGAAGTTTTATTCTAGTTTAAAATATGACGTATATGTAGAGTAAGCAGCTGAAGACAATTAAAAACAAGTTTCACGAAATAATTCATTTTCAATTTCCAAAAGATTATAAGATTTATTATAAGATTTATTATAAGATTTATTTTTCTATATGGACCGGTAAGTAGGATACATACCCAAGTTAGAAGCATTTTGGTAAAGTCTTTTTCTGAAAAAGTGAGAAGAAATAGTTATTTAAAGTACTTTAAATGCAACTTACTGTATTTTTATTACATTATTTTCCCGTTCCCTTAAACTGGTATTTTTAAACCGGCAAACAAGTTATAGATGGTCATTTCAGGAATGCTATTGAAGTACACGTATAATTGCCGTCATGTTATTTAAATATTATCTTCCTATTTCCTTCAAATAGCTCTTACATACTAAAGTGAATGAAGGAAATCATTTTGTTGCATGATGAAAACAGAACAGATCAAGAAACAAAGTGGTCCGAGCGGCACCGTGAGACAGCTCAAGCCACATCACTTCGAGTCCAGAGCTTCAATCGTTTTCAGTGCAGTTACAGACAATATTTACAGAATCACGAAATGTTTTCACGTAAAACTTTGTAGCAACTTCACGTTAAGCTTTAGCACAACGGTATTCACCGCCCCATACTGTAATGCGTCAAGCAACGACAATGAACACAGGGTGGTTTAACGGGGTTTTTTTTTTCAGATGAATCCACGTTCTGGGAGCAAAATTGTTGCATTGAGCATGAACCTTTTTACTCATACTGGTTAGTTCTTGATTTCATGCTTGTTTTCTGGATAGCTGTCTTTATACTTCTGACCTGTGTAAGTTCATGGTTGTGCTATGTTATGAATTTTTCTGGCATGCTATTTTTCGACAAAATAATGCACGACCACTTGTTTCACGTGATATTCTACATTTGGTCTTGCAAAAAATAAGTGTCAGTTGCCCTGGACAGCATGCATTCCTAGTCAGGTAGATACCCTTCATAAACATCTGCCCATATTTTTTCAGATGGACTGAAACATCATCAATAACCAGACTTTAGAATTAAGGAAACCTGATGTAAGTTTTAAGACGCATAGAATGGATTTTTATTATTTATCAATCAAGCTCATTTGAATTCGATGCCCTGTCAGATAATATTACTCTTAGAGATGACAATTCTGATACTAAAGTTTCTACTCTATGTGATTTAAAGCACCTGTGCATTTGATCATACATTTCTCTCACATTGTGCACGTGCAGTAAGTAACATTCCTCCCTATTATCTTTCCTTCATAGTGTTGCAATTTCAATGGTTATTAGTATGTATATTTCTTTGGACTACTGGTCAAATACTCTTGGAAAATTGTATCTCAGTGCTTCTCAAAGTTGCAATATTCGCGACCCAATATTCAATCGTAATTTTCATCTCCCCCCTCGTACAATAACAGTGTACTGAATTCAATAATGCTATAATTTGACGCTAAAACTATGATACAACTTTTTAACCTCTTAAGCACCCCCCGTGTAAATAAACGTCTTGGTAAGCCAAAGCGTTTATTTCCCCAGACGTATATATACATCTTTCCGAAGTACGATCTTTTCTGTGCACTGCAATCCTTAAAATTATTCCAAACACATTCGAATGTAATAAAAAGACTTTGACAATGTTTGTGAAGGATTTACTTATTCCAGATTATTTTTACTTCTTTATTCCTCCCCCCTCCATTAATACATCACATACACGTGCGATCGCGAAACTTTTGATCGGCAGTCAAAGTTTAATTATAAACCGTACAAAATTATCAAGAGGAGTGTTAATTTTTGTTTTAAATTATATGTATGTTAAAACCTGGGGTCAATGGTAATTAATAATTTTATTTTTAACTTTGCGATGTCCTCCTCTCTTGGGAGAATATCTCTTGGAGTGTCAGCGTGAGAAAGAGGCGTAGGATTAAAGAGAGAACATGAATCAAACATTATCTTAATATGACTTTATTAAGATATTCAACTTAAACCTTTAACAAATTAAATTATAATAATTAATGTGAGAGAATCTACGATGGCCAAATACGCAGCACACAACATTTATAGATAATAAGGGACTTAATCTAATTCTGATCACTATCAATAACTGGACCACCTAAACACGATTCCAATTCTATCACTGATTATAATATTAAATAGTCAATCCTACCTTGTTGCAGGTTGAGGCATCAATCAATATTGTCGTATGCTCAATCTTGTCGTTACTTGTATGCACTGGTGTGCAACTTGAATTAAATATATTCGATCACTTATAACTTTTAATCACAATCACGTAAAGCTCATTCAGACTTGAACCCCGAACTATATTAAATTTTCTCTACTGGCCCTCCACTGCCACAAACTAACATCAATTACCATACATTACTCTACATTGCCATCTCGTTTACTCTAAGTTCCGATATTTTAAAAGCTTGTTCATTTGCATCTTTCTTTCACACATCACTTCTTGGATTTGTTTAGAAAAGAGTTGCCATTAATTCTGTCCCAAAGAACCCAAAGGACATGTTAAAAAAAGGGCGCTTGAGCCCGTCACAACTTAGTATTGTTAAATTAATTATAAATTACTTTGTGTAGTACTGATATATTCATAACTGTAATATATGAGTGCAAATGTGTATTTTATTTTTTTATGTCAGAATGTATTTTGAATATTTACTTTCAGTAAATTAATAATTGTTTTAAAAAATCTTCTTGTCTCGAATTTTCAATATGCTCGCACCCCCTTGTAGAGTTGTAACGCCCCCAGTTTGAGAAACGATCATGTATCTTAATGTAAATGTGCAATTTGTGAATATTTGCATGATGTCATAAATAAAATTTAAAAGAAAGTGTGTGTGTTTCTTTTATTTAGATTAATAGCTTGTGTACAAAAGTAAGGTGTTAAAAATTCTTCTCTGAGGGGTGTTTAATTTAGTAAAGTTACACTTTCTATGTCATTATTTTCCAGAAATTTTGAATTAGGACTTTGGACTTTCTTTTTTATCTAATATTTAAAGAATTATATAACAATATTCTTTTAAATCTCTTCTAGGCAGACATTATTCTCTCATTCTTGTCATGGAAATTTCAGCCATTTGCGAAAGTCGATATAGTTATATATATATATATATTAGTATATAACTGGATTATTCATCAATATATTTAAGAAAAGTAGCTGCAATTTAATTATGTTCAATAATTAAGGATTATTAAAAGGATTAAAAAAATGTCATAGTACCATATATTTTTAAGGGAGATTTTATCAACCATTTAAATCAGAGTCGTTGAAAAATTTATATTGAAAATAAAAATATAAGCAACTGAGGCAGTATTTCAGTTAAACTCATTGAAAAAAAATATCAATCGTTATACGATGATTCCTACAATGACTAAAATCATTTAAAAAAGTAAAATTTTTTATGTTTGGAAAAATGCTAAAAATAGTTGATTTAACATTTTAAAAATGGCTTTCTAATAGACATTCAGGAAACCTGAAGAAAAGAAAATTGTATCATCTGCCATAAAAAATAAGGTAGTGTGTATCAAAAAAATAACTGATAATTACGCACTTTTTTAATTCCCTCACAACTTAAAAATTTCTAAAAACCCAATCCCTGACATAATTAAATTTGGTTCAAAATACGGTATTTACTAAAGGAGAATAAATTAATAAATTAAACCAACTTTTTCAAACAAATTAGTATTAACTCTAGAATTTCAGATTATTATTCCAAGAGGAATTTTTTATATTAAGGTGTAACTCTTGAAATTTTAATTTAGAAGTTAAAGTTAGTCAAAAGCTTAATCTAATTTTAAAAAGTTTTTAAAAACAATTTGTATGTTTTTTCAGTTATAGAGACACATTTATTCCAATAAATGTTATTTAAAAATATTTCTAATTAGTTACTAAAAAGTTAGATATTTGCTTAACACATAATCTTCCAACATGAAGTTACTGTACCGAAAGAGATCAACGACCGCTGCAAAAAGTTGGATAGTTCTTTAAAAATAAACCATCTTCTACTTTGACAAGTTTTATTTACACTTTTGCTCTTTCAGTACAGTATTTTATATCGTATCTTGCCCATATAGTATTTTTCTACACATTTTATATAAATTTTACTAATTTTATTACTTTATAATATATTTGAAAAGCTTTCCATTCTGTTAAATCCATAGTGTTGTTCATATTTCCTCTCGCCTTTGATAAATATGCTTTGTTTGGCTATCTCTGTTTCTGATTAGTCCCACACTCTTCTGCAAATAACAGACTTGTCATGGTGGTGAACTCATGGAATTCGTTGTCCAGTTGTTGGTTTGAGTCCTGGTACCACTGAAGAACCACAGTGTAGAAAGAGTGTTGAGCATTAAATATGTCTTGGTTCAAATATCTCACATTATCCTGATACGGAAATTTGAATGTACGGTGCCAGCTCTGGTGTTTTCCTCGTCATTTAACAGTGGTTCAATATTTGGACGTCCATCGCCAATAGTTCTCGCATTGCTTTAAGAAGTGGTGCTAATAAAAATTCAAATCTGCTAATTAAAATAAAACTTTAAATCTACAAATTAAAATAAAAATTTAAATCTGCAAATTAAAATAAAAAATTCTTGCCTAGAACTTGCTATCTATTAATTCATCCGTTGTTTATTTACGTAAAATACAAACTTATATCTAGTCTATAAATCAAAGTTCTTTGAGACTTATTTAATTCTATGTTTTCTATTCATTTGGCTGGTAACATCTGCACAGAATTTTGTGTATTTTAAAATACAACTGTCTCTGATATACAGGATTATATTCTTTTTTCAATTAAGCGGATGAATTCCTTGAACTGGAAACCAATAATTTTTAATGTAATGAGATTTACAGATTGCATGATTAAAATTATGGTTCAAGTTGGTAATTGAATGATTTACTTGGCCAAAGCTTTATAAATATCAGTTATGTTAGAACAAATTCCAGCCATGCAGAGAGGGCCGATGCATGTTAAATATGTCGTGGTACTAATGTCGTCCAGGCGGAGTGGTGTAGAACTTAGGAGAGGGGGTACCAGCTCAAGTATCACTGGTCATGGTTCAAAGTTACGAAGACTATGACCAATAGCCCTCTTACAGCTTTATAGTGAAACTTTAATATAACTCTCACTCACGCTGGAATAACATCTGGTTTCAGGAAACTACATACCGGACCCTCTCAGGGAGCCGAGTCCAGTTGTTTACTGTTTGACGTGAATGTTGATGAACTAATATGCTCCCTGATTCAAGAGAATACTGATATACTTATGGATGTAGACGATCCAGTCTTTTGGCATCTAGTAGTAAATACAAAACTAAAGAAAATATTCAAAAGTCCCCAAACGCTATGCCGAGACTTGAGTAAAATCTCGATATAGCTCTGTTTAGTGTTGTTAACACACAAGCAATCGTTTTTTAGACATTTTCTTTATTCAATCAACCTTTATATCTAAATATACTTTATGATAATGCAAATATCCGGTGTAGTGAGAATACCAAATATTTAGGAATAATCTTTGATCACAAAAAAATGCAGTTGGAAGTCGCATGTTGATAATATTCAGCAATGACTGAGATGCGTATGCCATTACTCAATTATCTTGAGGGAGTTAGATGGAGTTATACGAACTCAATTTTCTTTGCCACTTATAGGACATTCATAAGATCTGTAATGAGAAACTGCAATGCTCCACACATCATGACCTCTCAAAATGGAATAAGTAGACTGGTGTGGTTATAAAATAAGGTGGGGCTGTCAAGACTACGACGCGATTTAGGTCTTATCGTTATACACGGATGAACTATGCATGCAGTATGAAAAAAAAAGTTAGCTGTTTTGAAGTTTTGTCAAAGACTATTATTTTTACCGAATATTTGGCCTTGAATTAATTCTAGGCTTTTCCCTCACAGATTGAAAACCCAGGAGGGCTTCCTACAAGATGTCTTCAGGGATACGGATGGTCATGAGATTTTAAATGTGTTGGAGCCATTGATACCATTTGCTAACTTTTTGGAAGCTAAAATGTATTTCTACGTTATCTTTTGAACCACATTGTGAGCATTTCTTACACTATCATTTACTGGAAACTGAAAAGATAACTTTTTATGGTTAGGTTGACGCAATTAAAGTTGCTTTAACTCATCTCAACATGTCCTTCCATTTCTGGTTGGGTAGTCATATTCTCAGACTCTCAAGCAGCAATGCTGACACTTGCTAATATTACGGAGCTCATATTCATTTGCAAGTGAAGCAATTTAGTTCCCTACTACGAGAACTCCATGAATTGTATAAAATGGTAGTTTTGCTTTGGATTCCGTTTCATTGTGGCATTTTCAGTAATCAAAAGGTAGATGAGTTGGCCAAATTGGATGCCTTATTTCTCAAGTTTCAAATGTCCTTGTTGATTATAAGACTGGATCGACAAAAATCAGCCTGACTTTTATATATAAGGCCAAGCAGCTGTCTAATCTAAAAATAAAGAAAAAAACTCTAGGTGAGTATGATTTCCTGGACTACCCCAGAATCAGCGCAGTTGCTGCATTTCGTCTAACTATTTCTATGTACACCTTTATAGACATCAAATAGTGGATAATTCTGCCTCGACCCATTTTTGCAAAGGTGAGATGATGAATGTTGAGCATCTCCCTGCCTGCTCAGCACTCTCTTAGAACTATATTTTATCTAGATATTGTGAGGCAAGAGACCTTATAGAAACAGTTTGAAGACTTGATCGCATTTTATTATTTTTTGTGTTCCCATTTTTTATCCTTGATATAATATTCTTTTCAATTTTTTTTTCTTTGTGCAAACGTTTTAGTGTATATTTTAGTCTTGTGTCTTCTATATATTGCGAAATTACTATATTTTATTCTTCGTTGTCTGTAGGACATAAAGATATTTGTCTCTGTATTTCAAACTACATTAAAAATAAACATTCATTACTTTTTTCTTTTATTTATTATTGCATTATATTTATTATAATTATAAAATGACTCAAAATATTACCATAAAAGCGGTTTCCAGAGAATATGGTTGTAAGTAACATGAATTGTTCAAACAATTCAACTGACTACTCGTGTTAAGCTAAATTGGCTATGAGAATTTTTCAGAAATTAAGCAAAAAATATTGTAAATATTAAAACATGTGTTATATGAATATAATAGTAAATGTTAAAAAGTTACATCGATATACAGTATTGTTCTACGTAATATATTCTATGCGAAATTGTAATAACAATAATTTTACAGCGAGTGGTAGGTTTAGTGCCAATAATTTTTTGCATCTAATACTACACGTCTCAATTTTTTGAGCTTCTTACTGTATATTTTTACTTCCTTTTAAATAGAAATATAGTAACTTCTTTGTAAACGGATCTAAACATTTGAACTCTTGTTTTTAAAATAAAAGCAATTGCATAATTGACATTGTGCAGCATGTAGTAAAGTGCCAACATTAAAATGAATATTGGAAAATTTATTGATATATATCTTAACTTGATAAATATTAATTCAATATTTCACAGTCAATTTTACCACAAAAAGATTTCTTCTTCCTTTTCTTAAAAGGAATAAAATAGTCCTTTTCATATAATACGAATACATGGGTTTCTGAGTTTCATATGTACAGTAAAGAATTCTATTGTTGAGGAGAATGTTTCAAGAGCATTTTTTTTAAAAAAATCGTCTAGGATAATGTATTCTACATTATTAATTTTTTTTGTTTCTCTCTGTATATATATATATATATATATATATATATATATATATATATATATATATATATATATATATATATATATATATATATATAAAAGCTATCAAATGTCATTTTTCTTGCTGTGATTCTTTTACGAGGACACCAAAAATTCTGTTCATATAAAGTTACAATTTATTTTGGAGGATTTGTTGCCTTTTTTGTAATTGAAATTTAAAACTAGGAGACAAATATATACTTATTTACACAATCATTTATTAACTATTTAATATTTAAGTAATCTAAGAAACTGTGCATGGTAAAAATAGTTAGTGCTTTACATTACTTCCTAATGAAAATTTATGCAGACCAATGTTAATGAAAGCTAAATGTTAATGAGAAATATTATTTAATTCCAAAATGCACATCCAGCTTAAAATAAAATTATTTCTTTTTCTTTTCTAAATTATTTCTTACATTATTACCCTTGAATATATTAATAAAATGGTAATAAATATTTTAGCGTTTTTCATAAGTGTGATTTAAATGAATTTTAAAATATCTTTACAATCCCTTTGCAAATGAAAATGTATGGTAGTGTTACGAAAATATGAAATGAAGTATGTTTCTCTAGTATTGATTACGAAAAATGTAGTGTAAGCCAGCGTTTCTCAAACTGTGGTGCACACCCTCCTTGGGGGGCGTGACAATTCTACGAGGAGTGTGCGAGCATATTTAAAAGTCAAAAACAAAAGATTATTTTTTAAAAAAATTATTAATTTACTGAAAGGAAACAAACAAAATACATATTTACACTTAGTATTACACTTATAAACATATCAGAGCTACACAATGCATTTTACAATTAATTTACCAATACTGTTAAGAACAAGTTTAATAATTACCAATGACCGATAGGATTGCCGTGTATGGAATTGTATGCTAAATTATATACAAAAATTTATACTTATCTTGTCGCCCAGCCAGTATGGTGGATATGACCCTCGGCTTGTAACCGAGTGGGTTCGAATCCCGAGTAAGACTTGGTTGTAACTTCTTCGGGAAAGAAGTCGGACTTTCGCTAGAAATGGATTTTCATCTCGAAAGGAACAGCAGCGCACCTCTTCTTGTTATATGCTGGGATCATCGTTTGTAAAAAAAATCTGTATTCTTCTGTAGTTGTATTAATTGTGTCTGCTCATCTATCTCATGTCTTTCGTATGTATCCCAGTAATAAACACACGACAACAACAATACTTATCTTGGTAATTCGTACGGCTTATAATAAATCCTTTAACTGTCGATTAAAATTACGGGGAGAAAAGGAATAAATAAAAGCAACAAAAAAAAAGCCTCTGAAATGAGTAAATTCAACGCAAACACTGTCAATGTCATTTTATTCATTTCCAAAGCTGTCGGAATAATTTAATGGATGACAGTGCTCAGAAAAGATCGTACTTCGAAAAGACGTATATATAGGCCCGGTGAAATTAGTGCATTTGAGTAAGACGTTTATATACGCCATATCGTAGTTTAAGTATCAAAATATAGTATTATTGAATTCAATACATTGTTATTGTATGAAGGGGGGCGAGGAAACTCTTGTGATTGAATATTAGGTCGCGAATATTGAAACTTTGTGAAGCACTGGTGTGAGCAGTAAAGGTAAAAGCTTAGAAACTTTATCATTTCCTTGTCAGTATTCAGATGGCTAAAAATAATCTTGTATTGAAGTTTTTATTAAAATTTTAAGATATGCTATTTCTTTTTCAGTAGACTTAAATTTATGTCCTGTTTCAAAACAGGACTGGTTGAAATAATAGCTATAAAACATTTTAGTGTAATTTGATCACTTTTACTTTTGTCAACTTTTTTATCTCTGAAACGCAAAAAAGTAATTAAAGTAATTTATTTAAGCGATTGCAGCGACTTGAATTATTATTTTTAGTCCAGATGGATTTGGCCTAAGATTAGCACATTTCCAGAATAATAGTAAAATAAAACTTTTATATTTCTTCTGAAGTTCTATTTCTTTATATCAAGTAATATGATTCAATCCCGGATCTGTGATTCACAAAATATATATATATATATATATATATATATATATATATATATATATATATATGTACTATTTTTGTCTTTCCGTTTCATTAAACACATCAAATAAATGATTTTTATTTGATTTGATTTTACTTTATGACGTAATTTAAGGCAGCATTATATCTATTTATAGCAAACCTCTTAATTTTTAACCATGGTTAGGTGACAGAGATTGTGCCTGTGATCGGGAGCCCGTCTTTCCAAAATTCTACAATACGCCAATGGCGGGTATTAGAGTCACGAAAAATATAACGTGCATAGGCTCCTCAATATAGTAGGGCTTCCGTGACACAAAGTCTTGAAAACTCTTGATAGGCTAGCGACGAAGAGTTTATAACTATGACCATTAGGCTTAAAATAAAAAAATTGAAGAATTTTTGAAAAATTAGGAAAGTGCAATTAAATAATCGTAATGTAAAGCTATAAATGATCATAAATAGTGTTGACAGTTTTGAAAGTGCTGTTATATATATATATATATATATATATATATATATATATATATATATATATATATATATATATATATATGTATATATATATATTATTAATCTTCAAAAATGTAGAGCGTCATGTGTTATAATATGTATTATGAAGAAAAGATCTATCATTGAACTGAAGGCTGTATGTTCGTAAGCATTCCTATCATTAGCTGAGGAAATTTGCTAGATTGGCATAATGATGCCAATTTTTCGCTCTGAGCTTAGCATTTACTTTTTAAAATATAGCTTTTAAATGGTGATATCTTGCTTCTGAGTTAATTCGTGACAACCTTCTTTTTTCTAAACTTTTTAGAATTCGAGAGCATTTGGAATCTGATGACCGAAGAGTATACAAAGAGAGCCATAGAGCTGGTCCCAGTCTCTTCTCTCCTGCTTCTTTTGACTCATCTTACATTAAATGAGTTGCAGTTGTAGTTATTCCCCTTCCGTTACTGAATTGTTCGACTAATTGTTATCTTCCTAGGTACTTTTTCTGTCTGTCTAAGCATTACCCGTAGGCTGGACCTCGTCAAGTATCTCATTTTCGTTTGGAGTTGCGGCTAATTGAGTTATAGCTTCGAAGGTTTTCATTAAAAACAAAGCAAGTATAGGCAAAATTTGAACAAAAATCTCAAGTAGGTTGAATATTTTATTTGATTTGTAGTCTAATGTGAATATTGAACAGTGCTACGTACTAGCTTTCCCTATTAGAATACCTTTTTCTTGAATTATCTTTCTTTTTTCAAGGCGACGAAGGTTTTTATTCACTTTACCAGAATCCATGAACTAGTATCTGTATATCTTGAAAATATCTTAAGGAATATATTCCTAAATTTCAACATATCGAAATTCAATGGAACCAGGACATCATGCACACTCAAAAAATCGATTTTTCAAGTTTAGTATTAAAAAATAGAGCATAATTTGCTTAATCTAAAACTGTATAACACCTATTAACTTTTTGAAAAATAATATTAAAATATGACAATAAGTAATTGATAAAAATGAAAACAAACAACCCCGCCTCCTTTGACACATTTTTGAAGATAGTTCTTCTGTTTAATGTATGTAAACCACATTAATTTGTTTTTACTAGAAAGAAATAATAAAATTTGTTCTCTTATAAAAATGTCTTTTTTTTAAAGCTAGTTTTACATAAGAAGAAAGGAAAAAATTCGAGATTTAAAAAATTTCAAAGTTTAACGATTTTTTCAGAGAAATTATAAAATGATATTACTAAAAAACTATTTGAGTATATTTTATTCATTGTATTATATATGTATGTAAAACATTTTGGATTTCGGGTACTCTAGAAATTTTTTTTATAATAAATAAATGGTTCCTAAATGAAAATATGTTTGTAAAATTATGTTCATGATCAGCTATTACAAAGGGAAAAATAATTTAAAATTACTTTTGTAATTCTAGATAATATTTAAAGTGTATCATTATGAGGTATATAAAAATAGACAGGAGAATTTTAGACAGTAGTATGATATGTTATAACATTGCTACTTTTATTTTTTTTCACTTTTTCTCTAAAGTACCATTTTTTGTCTTAAGGTGCAATTTTAAAAAAAAACTATTACACTATATGATTCCAAATTGTATGTACTTCTATACAAAATGCCTGCACATATAGTGATTCTATTTTTGTTAATCTATGTAGTATATAGTTTTTTTTAAAAAAAAATAAAGGTTTTATGCATAAAAAAGGGGGGATAAAAATTTTAAGTTTTATAATTTTTTTTGAAGAAACTATCTTAATATTTTACTTAATAAACAGGCACACTATATTCTGTGGATTTTTTATATATGTGCAAAATATATTTTACATGATTAAGAGATACTTTCTTAAAAAATAGAACTATTAAAAAACAAAAACAAAATTGTTAACTAAAAAGTTATTTTTGTACTTCTACAGAATCATTAGAATATCTGCATTAAGATCCCTAGAAAAATTAAGCTCTATTGAAAATTTTTATAGATATACAGTGGGCCACAAAAGTGTTCGTACACTTGCAATTTCTTATAAAATTTAATGTTTTCGACTCTTAAAAATTAATATATTGTAGTTGTAATTTTTATGATATTTTGCAACTTGTTTTTAATGGAATTACATAATGAATTTTTTTAAAAATGGTATAACTATTTTTTAAAAAATTAATAATCAAAACGCTATTAAAAAATTATGCCACGAGTCTTTGCACACTTAACAAAAATCTCAACTTAGCTTTAAGTATTGTAATTCTTTCTTAATTTATTACTTAGTAGGCTATCCTTTAGTCTCTACAACAATTTTTAAGCATCTTGATATAGATTTAATAAGTTTTTTTTTGTAATTCTCTCTCTCTCCTGCATCGATTTTCCTCCATTCTTCTGCGATTATTGTTTTTACTTCACATTTTGTGTTTATTTGTCATGTTTTCCTTTTTTTACATCAAAATCTCTCGAAATATGTTCCCATGGGGGTAAATAAAGGGATTGAGGAGGTGTTTTTATAATTTGGGGACAGTTATAGAGACACCAGTGGCGTACATTGAGAGCAGTGCGCTTGCCGTCATTACCCTGTTAAAAAATTAAGTCGTCTCCGATATCCAAATTTCGGACGGATAATTTAAAATTTATCTTTAAAACATTTAAATAGAGCTTATGATTCACAATACCATCAAAAAATGCCAAATTACATTATTCTGAGGCCAATTTACACCCCCACGCCAGAACACCTTCACTTCAATGCTGAAGCACGGAAGTGGAAGAGTTCTTGTTCGACATAAATTCATGGGATTAAACTCCTCATTTTTTCATTTACAAGCTATTATAGGCCCATCAGAACCAAAAATGTTGAATTATCTACCATCCCAACCAATTTGCTGTTAACTTTGAATTTTCTGAAACTTAATCCCAAGAATCTAGTTGGATCGATAAATTATGGAGGTGGAAGTGTTCTTGCGTTGGGGTGTAAATCGGCCACATAATTAGGTAATTTGGTATTTTTTGTTGATATTGTGAATCATTTGTGTGCTATTTAAATATTTTAAAGATAAATTTTAAATTATCCGCCTAAAATTTGGATACTGGAAACGACTTCAATTTTTAACAGGATAATGACGCCAAGCGCACTGCTCTCAATGTACGCCACTGGTGTCTCTATAACTGTCCCCAAATACCGGAAATACCTCCTCAATCACTTTATTTAGCCCAGTAGATTATATTTGGTGAGATTTTGATGTAAAAAAAGGAAAACATGACAAATAAATACAAAATGTGAAGTAAAAACAATAGTCACAGAAGAATGGAGGAAAATCAATGAGAAATTACCAAAAACTTATTAAATCTATGCCAAGACACTTAAAAGTTGTTGTGGACATTAAAAGATATCCTACTAAATACCAAATTAAGAAAGAAATACAATATTTAAAGCTAAGTTCAGATTTTTATTAAGTGTACGAAGACTTTTGTAGCGTAACTTTTTAATAGTTTCCTGATTATTATTTTTTTTTAAAAATTAGTTATACTATTTTTAAAAAAAATATTTATGTCATTGCATTAAGAACAAGTGAAAATATCATAAAAAATTACAAGCACAAAATATTAATTTTTTTTAATCGAAAACATTAAATTTTATAAAAACCCGCAAGTGTACGAACACTTTTGGGGCCCACTGTATGTCCCATAAACAAAGAGTCCTAACTTTGGCATTTTACTCATTCGAGCATGTCCTGGTACCCTTAAAAATGTCAATGAAAAGTGTTTCAAAAATTTCACTTAACAAAAGTTTTTCTGACAGAAATCCATTGAGTATCTTTAAAAAAGGGACTAACTGTGATATTGATGGGAATTTAGTGTTTTAAAAGAGATAAAATAATTTAAAACATCAAATAATTTATCTTCTGTAATTTCTTGAACACATATGCATTTATTCTTGAAGTTACTAGGATTTTTAGACTATGTTTTTGAAACTAATAAAATGTCTTGACAGAAATACTCATCTCAAATACCTGTTATGGAGTTTTTTTTACTATGTTGTAGAGTCTAATATTTACAAAGGTTAGAACAAGTGTACTCGAAGCTCAAACTTTCTATAAGTTTTTTTATATCTAGCTCATAGTCAAAATTTCTAAGCGATTGGTGTTTGATTAATGAGAGGAATCAGTTGAAAGCATTTCTTCCAATTTTTCAACTTATATCTTGTCCCAGTTCCTATATAAACTCAATTCATATTGCTAATTTAATGAATGAATTCATGATATTTAACGTAAATTAAAGTAAGTCTTATTTCGCACTTTATATGAAATATTCTTATCAGTACTCTATTTTTATTTCAAGATGACAATGCCTCGTAAAAGGCTTTCTTAGAGTCCCCAGAAACTTTAAAAACTGATAAATTTCTCTTAAGTAACTTGTGAAAACGTTAATTTCATTTCACTTACAAACCATCTCCCGAAAAGAGAACTTTTATTTTGTGTCCTTCTACTCTTTTTCTTGATCGATTGGATGACTGCTAGCTGTCATCAACATTTTGACAGGCTCACACATGGTTTATATCAGAAGGAAATAAAAACTAAAAGAAATGATATGAGTAAACTTACGATATCCTTAAGTAATACCATTCAAAGGATAAAGTATGCTACTGGTATTCGCTTGTCACTTTTCCTGTTTATTTTATGGCCTGCAACCCCCAACACTTTCCTAACTCTAGAAATCTTCCATATTTTTTATCTTTCACTCTGTAATGTACAAAAACGACAGAAAGACGCAATTCAAAGTATAATAATGCATATATTTATAAATATGTACTGAAATAAAGTTTACTAATATGCATATTTAAATTATTATTTTTTTATTTAAACACTAATGTTTCCATAAAAATTGAAAAAAAAATCGCCTTAATCGTATTAACTTTAAATTTTATAATTATTTTCAATATTTTTCAACTTTATTTGCGTATACATAAGACTGAAGGGATAATTTTAATAGCTAGGGTGTACGTTTTTTTATCTGATAAATTAGTTTTTAAAGAGAAAAACAGTATAAATTATTTTGAAGGAAATGCCGTAAAATATATACTTTAAGACGACTGAAATATATTCCATTTTATGGTCTAACCCAGTGATTCCCAACCTTTTTTTTGTTGCGGCACATATTTAACGATTTCAAAATTTGGCGGCACACAAAGAAAAAGATAAAAATTATTTACTTACTACAACACACTGCATAAATAGTTTATGACAAAAATTTTAAATATACAAAATAAACTAATATATACTACAATAATAACTAAACGTTTATTAAGGGATTAATTACAAGCTAATAATAAAAATATTTTTAATGCGAAATTTGAGCTTGATGTTTTTTGATAATTTCATTTATATTTGGTCGTAAAAATGGCAATGCTACTCTCATATCGTCTTCTACATTTAATAATCTTGATATTTATTTTAGTTTTAATGTTGGCTAATGCTGAAAATCCGAATTCACACAAATAAGATGTGGAAAATTGTAATAATATGTTTAAAGCTTTTTTGGCTATCATTGGATAATCACTTCTGATGTTAATCCAAAATGAATTAATTGATTCTTCTGAATGTTTTAAAATTAAATCTCGATTATTGGAAAGCAAAATGAGTTATTCCTCTTCATTCAAAGTTAAGTCAAATACAGAAGTATACGTTATGAGAAATGGATTACGAACCCAATCAAATTTCTTAATATCTAATTTTGGGAAATATAATGAATAATTCTCTCCTCTAATGTTGTCAAATGATCAACAACAATTAATTTAATAGTTTTATAACTGTCTTTAGGGACTGACTCAAATTGCCTTTCTGAGCTTTATTTTTCCATAAAGTTATTTGTTTTTTGAATCCCACCAGCTTATCGGTTGAGTTTAAGATATTTTCATTAGGCCCTTAGATACTTGAATTGATGTTGTTAAAAATAACAAAAATGTCTGATAAGTAAGCCAGTTTAGTACACCATATTTTATCTTCCAACAAATGAACAAATTCATAATTTTTATTTTGTTCAAAAAATATTTTCATTTCGTCTTTTAATTTCAGCACACGAGATATAACTTTTCCTCTGGACAACCATCTTACTTCTGTATGGAGTAACAAGGATTCGTACTTGGCTTCCATAGCTTGGCATAATTTACTAAATAATCTACTTTTTAATGGTCTTGATTTGATATAATTAACCATTTTAACACATTGTTCCAGAACTATTTTCAAATCTGATGGCAAAAATTTTGTAACAAGTGCTTCTCGATGCAAAAAACAATGGGTAACTAATATATCCTCATTCAGTTCTTTAACATGTGCTACAAATCCTTTTAGATGTCCAGTCATAGCTGGAGCACCATCTGTGCAAATGCCAATATCATTTGACTTCCAAGAAACTTTAATTTCTTCTAAATATGAACTAATTACTTGAAAAATATGTTTACCAGTTGTAAAATCAGGTAACTCCCGACAACATAAAAATTGATTAATTATATCATTTTCGTGAATAAATCTAACGAATGCAATTAATTGAGCATTTCCTGTAATATCTGTTGTTTCGTCGACTTGTAGAGCAAAATTCGAATTTGCAAGAGTTTTTGCAGTATTTTGCTCAATATTTTCTGACATATCTTTAATTCTGCGATGGATTGTATCATTTGAAAGTGGTATTTTGCAAATATCAATATCAGCTGATCCACCAATCATTGTTTTTACAATTTTGCGACAAGCCGGTAATATAATTTCTTCAGCCAAATTGTGAGGTTTTAAGTTAACAACAATTAATTCAGCTATTTCGTAAGAATCTACTTGAGCCTTTTCAGACACACATACCTGTTTTTCAAAAACTTTTACTTGCTTAAGTTTTGATGATAAAGACCTTTCAAAGTAGCTTTTATCTTTTGTTGAAAGCGAAGGATGATTAGTCACCAAGTGACGTTGGAGTTTGCTAGGAACCATAGCACTATTTGATAATTTAAAACCACATATCACACACTCGGGAACAACTATGTCATTTTCCATTGTAGAGGTAAATCCAAATTTCAAAAAATCATTATATTTCCGATGGACAACGTATTTTTTTGAGTAAGAAGTATTTTTACTTGAGCCGGGGATTGGCTCATTAACTTGGACCCTAACGTTATCATTATCATTATTATCATCATTAAACTTTCTTCTTTTTAACCATTTATCATTTTCAGAAGGATCTGCAAATAAATTAATGCAAATAAATAAATGCAAAATATTACTACATGCAAATAAATTAATATTAAACCGAATCACATACATTTGCCAATTTTAACGAAAGAAAAGGTGCAGTAACTACTATGCAACACCTTGTGAATCCCAACTATCACTAAAACAACACGTTTTGTACGCAGAAGTGGCAAGTGTGCGCCGACTTGAGACATATTCCTATTGCTATGCACGCCACTTCATCATAATTTGGCACTAAGAAAAAACGCGTTGCAAAGCAAATAATAAAATAATTTATTTTTTTGTGGATTTAAATATATATTCATGTTATAAAAATATTTTTCTTTTTAAATGATATAATTTAATAATATTAACATTATTATATATTTGCAAAATTTGGCGGCACACAAAAGTGCCGCGGCACAGTGGTTGAGAATTATCATCGGTTAGACTCTAACCGAAAGAAAACAGAATTACAATTATTTTTAAATGGAATATCACAAAAATGTATTATTTATAAATTTATTTTTTGTCACAAGATTAGCCTCTTTTTTCGGTGCTGTTGTTGATTATAGTTTAATTCAATATAGACATGTTTGACCTATTTGCTACCGATTCATTTTTCAGTTGTCTAACATATGCTGCTTATGAAACTATTTTGTAGAATACTTTATGATATTTAAGTTATACTTTTTCTTTTAATTTTTTTCAGCTGATCCCAGAGTCATAAAACAGAAACTTAAAACTAATATTATTTTCTATTATAATTTTTTTATTCATATTTTCCTTCATTTATTTTTTCCCTTTTATAATGTTAGTTTTCTATTTTAGTTTTAAATATGTGTTTCTAATAAATCATTCATTATTGCGCGCTAGAGAGAGGCCAAATTAACGCTTGTTTCAAATTATTTCTGATGTGAGTGCCCATTAAAAGTGTATTTCAATTTTTTTGCAAAAATTGTACTGCACCGAGTTTAACCCTCATAAAAATATGCTGTCTCTATTAGCCGATATTTATTTTTCAATTCCTATTATTAGTTCACACTCTCACTATATATATAAATATATATAGTGTGTTTTTTTAGAGGTATAGAATTTTAAATTGCAATAAAACAACGATGCATTATTCGATTGACATGAATTTTTTTTTACTCGAAAGATAATATTGTGGCATTACATTTTAAATATGATTTCTGGCATTGGACTGTAACAGCTGGCTTGGAAGTAATCCAATCTTGACGTCCAATTTTCGATGACTTTTTCCAACATTTGTGGCCGTATATCGGCAATAACACGGCGAATGCTGTCTTCCAAATGGTCAAACGTTTGTGGCCTATCCGCATAGACCAATGACTTTACATAGCCTCACAGAAAATAGTCTAGCGGTGTTAAATCACAAGATCTTGGAAGCCAATTCACAGGTCCAAAACGTGAAATTAGGCGGTCACCAAACGTGTCTTTCAATAAATCGATTGTGGCATGAGCTGTGTGACATGTTGCGCCGTCTTGTTGGAACCACAGCTCCTGGACATCGTGATTGTTCAATTCAGGAATGAAAAAGTTAGTAATCATGGCTCTAAACCGATCACCATTGACTGTAACGTTGTGGTCTTCATCGTTTTACAGAAGTAAGGACCAATGATTCCACCAGCCTATAAAGCGCACCAAACAGTTAGTTTTTCTGGATGTAACGGTGTTTCGACATACACTTGTGGATTAGCTTCATTCCTAATGCGGCAGTTTTGTTGACGTAGCCATTCAACCAGAAGTGCGCTTCATCGCTAAACAAAATTCGCTTATGAAAATCGGGAACAACAGAAATATTGTTTTGGGCCCATTCGACGAATCTACGCCTTGCTTGATAATCGTTTTGATGAATTGCCAAACCAAACTGGGAATAAATCACTTGACAGCTGTTAAATTGGTCGCCATCTTGGAAAGTAATGCCAACTTAAGCTTCTATACCTGGAAAAAAACACTCTTTATATGTACATCAAATTTTCAATCATTACTAAAATACTTTTTATTCATCCACTCAAAATATAAATACATTTTTTTTAAACTTCCATTGGATGAATTTGATGTTAATAATGTTTGAAATATCAATTTATTAGTTCTCTGTTTAGTTATTGAATAAATGATAACAAACAAAAATAATAGTCCAACACAATATGTTTCAAATTAAATGTAAAATGAATAGATGGCGCTACAAGTAATCTGAGATTTATACTTTTTTTAGCTTATGTAATGTTCTTTGAGCTGTATACATGTCTTCTATGTGTGTTGCCTAATAAACTAAAATGTCTAAAAGAATAGACTAAATTACTGGAATAACATAAAAATATAATGGAGATAAAATCGTTTTGCTGACTATGGAATTAAGGAATCAGGGATTATAACACCATATATAAAAAGAAAAATGGCTCGTTTTGTCAATGTAGAGAGCGGTGGCTTCTAATCCAAAAGTCGTGGCTTCGAATCTCACCTGGGCTAGCGTAATTTCTGAGAATACGATTTATTTTTACTGTACTATTTTATTGCAATATTTAAATTTATTAATGAATAAATAATAACAAACAAAAATAATAGTCAAACACCGTATATAGAAAGGAAAATGGAAATCTGCAAGGAAAATCGCTTTCTATTTTGCCACTTAATTTTCTGATTCTGTCATATGTATATACATATTTATATTAATTGTTTTTATTAAACAAAAAGTAATTAAAATAAAAAAAATTATCTGTTAACCTAAGTAGGAATTGAATTAATTTTTCTTTATATCTCTTGTTTTTAGTTTAATCCATGCCAATAATGAATACTTTAGCTGGTCATCTTATTAAGTGTATTACTTCACAAATAACTAATTCAATAATTAGTTCAGTTCTTTGGGAATACGATATGAATTGTGACATTACACATCTTAAGTTTTATCTTCAGCAATATGATAGTAAAAATCAGAATGTTCTTTAACCATATTACATTCAGAATGGCGCATGAATGCATGGAATAATTCATAGTAACTTGTGCATGCCTTACACTTTGACTATTACGGCCCCTGTTTATTGAACTGTGAAATAAGATCTTGAGGAGAAATACCCACACAACTGAATAGTAAAGTTGTTGATAGAGCACGTACGAAGAGAACTAACTTGATTGGAAAGATAAGATAATAGGAAGATTGTTTCACAAAAGTTTCTGCTTGAAAGGCTAATAGTTGTTTAGTTCATTCAAAATCAAAAACACATCTGAGGGATAATTTTTGATTAGTTATTTAATATATTGTGATTATATGGATAGTTTTAATTTGAAAATCAGTTAAAAATATATTGATATAATTCATATTTATTTATTATTTCTTACAATTAAGAAGTCATTAAAGACAGTCAAAAAAGAAATAAATGAATTAATATATTTCTTTAGAAAATGTACATTATTGAGAGAAATGAGTAATGAAATCAACGAACGCATGTTTGTACTATTAAATTAAATGTATATGATAATACTAAAGTTTTAAGCTATATATGTTGTTAAGCACATATTTTCTCATTTTCAAACTGCACTGCATATACCAACATTACACAGTGTTTAAAAATGGAGCAGCTAATTTAAGATTTTAAATCTTTGACTATCCCCTGCGTGTATATACGTCTCGCTCATTGGTACTTTAATTGCCCCGGTTTTAAGTTTGTTTTATATGCTTCTTTCCGAAACATAGGACACTTTTATTTGTGTTTCTATCAATATAACTAATCCAAAGGCTTTCAAATGCAATTAAATGATCTTGGGAATGTCTGCGATGGATTTACGAATCTCGGAGATAAAATTTTTTGATTGCACATTTTCGTTTCCAGCAAAAACGTCGCATACGCGTGCCTATGTAAAAAACGGTGACACTGGGGAGAAAACTGCGCTGCTTTTAATTGGAAGTTAAGAGGGTAAAACAGACTGGAGTAGTTATGGCACCAATAATATATATAAACGTAGAAAAATTCCAACTTCGGTTGTATCAAGATGAAATATGAAACATACATAAATAAAAACAGTAAGTTAAAAATATTTAAATACCGAAGTAAATACTAAGTACCAAATACCTGACATACCATTATTTGATAAAAAAACTCATATGCAAAACCATTAATACAATTACATAAACATGCTAAGTCATTTTAATAATATTTAAGACTGAAACACAAGAGAGAGAGTTCTTTTTTTTTTTTACTTTTTGTAAAGATTAATGAAAATAAGTAAAAAAAGTGGTTTCATATCCAAACAAAATTTTCATTTTTAGCGAGATTGCTACAGCAAAAGATTGCTACAGCAAATAAATAATCTTAAATTCTGTATTTATTTATTAATGTTCAAAGAATGCTATATCATTTCAAATTATGTTTTACATAGAGTTTTTACGATATACCATCATAAGAGTTAAGAAACGAGTTATATTTACATAGAATGTAATATAATTGTGTTTTTTAAAACTAAGATTTACAGGGCACCTGGGTCTAAAGCATCCAAAAGTCATTACGGAAATAGCCACTAAAACATAATAAACTGCTCATCCATGGATTGGATATCCCTCCGCGATTTGTTGGGTATAGTCCAATCGGACGCACGTGCACGCATTATTCGGCAATTGCAGGCGATAATCCTGTTACAATGACTTCATCAGTAAAGATGTGGAGGCAACAGCAAAAGGTGCAGTGCGTACTTCAGTTAATGAAATTCAAATTAGTCGCACGTGCACAGTGACGTGTTCGAACAGAACGGAATGCTGATCCTCCAACATCAAAATCCATCCACCAATGGAAATGACTTAAAAGAAGACGGGGACTTTTGAATCTCAATCTCGCAAGCATTCTATAATTTTCGTGAAAGAAGACATTACTGATTGCGCGTGAATCATTTTGTAGGAGTCTCATAAGTCTATTAGGTAAACCAGTAACCAATTACAGATTCCTCGGTCCACAGTTTATAATATCGCTCATAAATGGTTGCGTTTGCGTGCATACTAGCTTCAACTTCTTCATTACTTCGTAACAAACGATCCCTAGGTAATGTTGGAATTCAGTGCTGAAATAATGAATCGTATTTGAGTAGATTCAAATTCCTTGGAACATACAATATTTAGTAAAGAATCTTACTTTAAAACAGGTGGAAAAGTTAGTACGCATAATTTCCGTAAATTGCGGAAATGAAAATTCTCACCAACTGTGTGAATACGAAAGGGATACAAATAAAGTTAACGTGTGGTTAGGAATGCATGCACATAACATCATTGTTCCATTAGTAAGCACTTAGTTACGGGACACGTTTATCTTGATATGCTGGAAACCCTTGCTGCCCCACAAATTCCACCAAATTTTCCATTCCAACAGGATTAAACCGCATATTTGAACATGATATTTCAAGGAAGTTGGGTGCGAGAAAAGGCCCAATCCGGTCTCCGGGTTTGACTCAATAAGATTGTTTTGCTTTCGGATTCATCAAATCCGTTGTATATGAACAAAAAATTATAACTGTGGTAGAGTTGAAGGAGCGTATCAATCAAGCGATTCGTCTATCCTACGAATTCCTGATATGCTACGAAACACTCGGAGAGAGCTAGATTATGGTTTAGACATCTGTCGTGCTACTAATGGTGTAAAATTTAAATCCATCAATGGAAAAAAAAAACTTTGATTGGAAACTTGGTCGTACGCTTTTACTATTTAAATTGATTTAATTCTAATAAGTTGTTCGGTAATAATAGGCCGTGTATTAATTACGATCCTTGTTACATTTTTAGATACATAGATGACTTAATTATTTTTAGTAACATAGTAGATTTTGTTCCTAGCTTTAATTATTATTCTCACTATTTTTAAAATTATTAAAAAGTAATTACAATAATGAGTCATTTAACTTTCTAGACCTTAAACTAGACGTCAATAATTTGCTAATAACTAATATTTTTGATAAAAGAGACAATTTTGATTTTAACACTATAAAAATGTCATTCTGGTGTAGTAACATACTCCTACCAATATTTAGAAATGCTATCTTAATTTTTATAAAAAGAAGCAATGATTTAGTTACTGATAATGTATTAAAAAATGTTATTATAAAAAATTCTGCAATAATTGTATGGAATACAACTATCCAAGTAAATTCCTTTTTAAATATATTTATGTTATATTAACTCTATTTTTTAATTTAGATTTGTGACGGCTCATCACATTTTTTACTAAAAACTCCTCTTGGGTTCTTTGGGGCTAAAAAGGCAAATTCTTTCCTAACAAATCCAGAAGCGAAGCGTGAATATGCAAATTAGAAACATTTTAATTAGCAGAAGTTTAACGTAAGCGTATGATCTATTGGGAAGTGACTATGTTACTCTGAGTTTAAGCGCGTAAACTTAAGTCAGAGGAGTAAGCCGTTATTCTAGTGTGAAGTTATCCATGACAGAAATATAGGTGTCAAGGTGGATACTATTCCACACGAGATCAAGAAAATATATTTAGGATCCGAGAGGATTGTTATTAACCAAGAGATTAAGGTAGGGTAATACTGTTATCTATTAGGAACTGTGTATATAAGTTGAGATTAGGAATAGGCAGGAATATAGTGATTAAAGTCACGTTTATTTGTTAAGGGGTCACAGGGGTGTTGAAAATGTTTCGAGGCACAAAATACAAACAATTTTCGACTAGAAATAGTTCTTTGAGATTAAAATGAAATAATTTGATTCTTTTACACATTTCTTATAAAGGAATAAAGTTTCAAAAAAGTATAAAATATCTAAAATATAATCATAATTTTAAAAATAATAAGCACATAAAAATAAGAAAAATTTTTGTAAGAAACAAATAGTGAGTTTTACGACGCGCATGATATTTTCTGCAATAATAATTCTAATTACTAGCAATAAGTTGATTTATAAAGTCAAATATATCCTTATTACATGCTAGCTTATCTTATAAAAATAAAATAAAAAATAATATTTTTAAAAATAAAAAAATACATTTTTTAAATTTTTTTAAAAATTCAATTTTGTTGAAATATTTCAAACAATTAAAAATTTATAATACTATAAATAGCTAGGATTTGAAGATTATGATAGAATTTATAATTCTGTAAAGTTTTATACATCAAAGTATGATAGTTTTTGAAACGCAATGCGCGTAATTGAAAAAAAACACAAACTGAGAAAAAGGGCTTTAAAGTTTTAAAATTGAATTTGAGAAAATAAATCCTAAAACTTACACGCTAAAATTCTACAGGATAAAAATATATACCTTCCTGTTCCTGAAACAGCTCAATTTCTTTACTCTTTTTAATTTTCTTGGCTCTGCGAGCTTCAAAATTCATTATAACAGCCTCTGTCTTGACGTAAAGATTCGACGATTGTCACGTTCAGCCAGGGGCACACAAACATTTCTGTTAATTTTCAAGCCAAATTTCTCTAAAATAGTAATAAGTATTTGATTTCCATCATTAAAAACACTGGTTTCTAGATTTGCAGCAATCTCTGCAATCTGAAGCCTAGAACCAATCGTCTTAGGACAAAACTTCCAAATTAATGAATTTAAACTTTCATTAGGATTCTGTGTCTTACCTCCTAAACATTTCTTCAGGAGTGCCGGATGAGATAAGTCTGCAAATACAGGCTTAATTACATCTTGAACAGCTTTAGCAACTGAGGGTTTGTGTTTATAATTTTGTAAATTATTATTAATTGCGGCATTATACTTACACCATGTATTTGGATTTGTAGGACAAAACCAGTGTATCGGTTCATCATCAGTGCTGCAAGAATGACCCCAAACGGCTTTCCGCATTTCCTTTACACTAGTAGAATTGCATCGAATAGCATTACCATAGTAATGCGCAAGTTTATCAATTAAACTATCTGTTAACCTACCTTTACCGCCAATAGTTTTACCATCAGATAATTCCTTTTTTACTATATACTAATTTAAGCTTCATAAGTCTTGTACCCATTCTCTTTTGCACATGGCCTACACATTCTATTTTCTGAATAAGATAGTCATCGCCGTATGGCTTGTTTTCAGAAAGGGCATTGATTGTTTTTGTGTCGCCATCTCCTATGTAGTTCGAATATTTCAGGTTGTGAAGCTTTTCTGATCGATTAAAAATCCTTAACATCCCGTCAACCTCCATCTTACCAGCAGAGCCAGAATAATTTTTTCTACATGAAATCTTATGCGCTCTTTGCCATTTTTATTGTACTTGATACCAAATTTTACCCCTTTATAACTGTCGCATCCTTTGCAAAATGAGGACAACACTTCCCTATACAAAACCTTACCTGTTTCGGCCCCTATTACAGTACATACTCCAATCAACGATGAATGTCCTCTCGTCTTCCAGGTACCATCACCACTTACCGTTAAAAGGTTATCAGGTGACGAAGAATATTCTTCGACAGCTGCCATTTTCATGCTTTCTTCAGCGACTTCCTTCATAACACGTGAAAGTTTATTATTAATAACATCATGTGATTTTTGTTCAACAGGATTAGGAAGACTCATTACAGCACAAAAGGTTTTTAATGACTCTAAACCTTGGCCTATGCATCTCATTGCTAAAATAGATCTTCTGTTAATTTCTGGAGCATTATTTTTATTCCCAGTGTTTTCACAGCTTGAAAAAGTACAAACACTCCCAGTTTTTACAACGTATTTCAAAATTCGAACATAAACCACGAGTGGACTTTTCATTAATTTTTAATGGTTTATGACATTTTAAACAACATGATACTGATAAAATAGAGATAAAAGTTGAAATAAAATCAAAAATACGATATCCTTTGAAGTTTTCACTTACCTTAACAAGATTTGACTTTAATGAAGTCTGATATCCTGAGATTTTATTACTGGAGAAGCACACATTTTTATCTCTCCTTTCTGCAACATATGAGAACATACCTTCATGATTTGGTTCCCTCTAAATCTTCTTTTCTTAGGACGAAGGTCTACGATGAGTATTTTCCATTTCAATCGAGAATTTTCAATTTTTATAAACGGTTTTAAACAACGCTGTTTTGAATTTCGATAAGTCATTTCAAACAAACGTGCTAGCATTACCAAAACAGAATCAAAACACATTAAAAAAATGTGTGTTGAGTTGCAAGCTTCCTTCTCAATTAAGCAAGTGTTTAAAATATTTCATGAGGCTTTTTAAAAACAGAAAAATAAAACGTATGCGGAAATTAAAAATAAGTGGGTGTGGCATGTAGCCATTTAAACATTGTTATTACTAAATTGCTGTTTGGAATTTTTCGAATAACTTTCGAAGTTTTTATAGTACTATCACGTGGTTGGTATCAAAATGTTCAAAAGAAAATGAGGAACAACATATATTTTTTTTTCGAAAATTCGAAAAAATAGAAGATTAACACCCCTGTGATCCCTTAATATTCTGTGTTTTCTCACCTCAGATCCGTTAAGTTAAAAAATAAATATTATCATTGTTAGAGTTTAAGTTAAGATCCTAATAAATACATTTATAAGATCATGGCAACGCCTGGTTCTTCATTCACTCCCACACATCTAGGTCACGAAGATAACTTAGAAAAAATCTGAATACCTTACAGATTATTAATCCCTTTAAAATATCTTATAATTTGTTTAATTTAAAAATATCTTATGATTAATTTAAATTTAAAATACCTTATAATTAGTTTAATTTTAAAATAACTCTTATGTGCTTAGTTTAATAGCAAAATAATTATCTAGATGGCGCCACTGATTTTTTGCTTCTTTGGTTAAGACTTCTATTTTAACACGCCATTTAGCACGGGATTTTTGCATAAGGTGATTAGTTTTCACATTTCTTAATGCTTTGCATTTTTACATGCAAGTTTTTATCCTATTTTTTTCTATAGAATTTCTTTTCCTAATATTCGCTTCTATAAGAAAAACATTATTGTTATCGCTTCATAATTTTATTTTACTTTATTATCTGGTTTATCATCCACGTGTGTTAGAAATAGACTTAACTTTTCAACATGAATCTGTTCTTTTCTGTTATGTCAAAATTTTCTGCTATACGGGGAAGGTTGGTACCCTAAAGCGGCTTAACCCTACACATCTGGTCTAATTCAGTGACAGCTTTAGAAATCATAATGAGTCTCCATTTTAGTTCAAAGACTATCTTTGTATCATCATTTGTTACGTCTCCTGAACTCCAATTTCTTTCTTCTTTGGCCTTGTAGGTTTAACAACTTTTTCACTTGTTATCTTTTTTTTTATTTTATTGTACTATATATATATATATATATATATATATATATATATATATATATATATATATATATATATATATATTTGAATTGAAAAATATAACAAAAACAATATACATAAAAATTGTATTACTATCACGAATAAATTAAAGTAAATTTCAAATTAAACATCTAGAAAAGCATGATCAGCGAATAAAATAAGTTTAGTCAAATAAATAAATATAGATGAATTACCTGGTATTTTCAAGCTTCATCAGTCAATCAGTATAAAAGTAATATCAAAGCCCAATAAACAAACGCACTTTTTTACATCTCTGTGGGTAACGATTTACGCAATATTCTTTCATAATGCATCTCCACGAAAAAAAAAAAAAACTTGGTTATCAATGTTCAAATACTTTGTGGTAACAGTCTAAAGACGGGGATGTTTTTGCCCTAAATACACCACAACGCTCAAAGGAGTCATTTTCTGCAAATTTCATTCTTAACGGTTCTGTATTCAACAAAAGAAATATGCTTGTCAAACTTCATGACTCTATATCTTACACTTTAGGGGAACTTATGATGGGTAAATGTCTCTCATTTCTTCTGTATGTGTAAACAAATAAAAATACTCACGTCCATAAATTAGGGTAAATGCCAGCTGCTTTATGTAAAGTTCGGAAACAAAACAAACGTGACTTATTCATTAAGCTTATTTATTAAACAAACGATAAGAACAAAAAAATATAGCGTGTATGTGATACGAATCATAAAAATAGTGAGTTTTGCTCTCTGGAGCAAAAATAAAAAAAATATTTTCTTTACAAAAAATTAATATTACCTGATTTTTATGATAATTGATGTACTGTATATCTCAAGTGTGCTGAAATTCAGCCCTCACAACACCTAGGCATGCTGAGTATCAAATAACCAAGCTGATCTTGGGGAAGATTACTCCCCAAGATTGTTCTCCAAAGATCCGGTGCAGATGTAGGACGTGATTGAAGGGCTGAAACTTGTTAGCCTAATATGTGATACACATGCTGTATTGGATTCAAGCCAGGTGAAAATGCGGCCATTCTTTTGGGTTAATAAAATCAGATTGAAGGCATTCGCTTACGATATTTGCTTGGTGAAGACGTACCTTCGTCATCCATAAACATAAATTATGTGCTTATGACACTTCTAAACACACATGAATGTTATTTCAGAATGATGCCCCTATAAATTTGGCTTGCCATGGTGCAGATTTAAACATGTAAATCTATTCCGGAACTCAGTAGTTTCCATTAAGCGATCAATCTTACACCACCATAACCATGTAGTTCATTGACGTTACGTTTGTGGCGATGGGTACCTGGCGTTCTACATATGAAAGTACGACGTGGATCAGCCTATAAGCTAAACCTTAGCTAGTCATAAGACATTACACATGCCCTCTGTGATGATGTCTACACCCACACATATTGCATGTTGTCTACTCCAAGATAACCACTAACCATTCGAGGCAGTTAATTGTAATGAGCGGAACACATCTAAGAAGCATACGAGCATCGAGCATATATACCAATATGTCCCAAACGCCTGTTCACGGTTTGTTCTGAAACTGCCGTACTTGTGGCTGCAGATAGCTGATGTAGCAGATTGAATGCTATGTTCTCCGTCTGTTTCTTTTTGGAGTTACTTCCAAACATTGGTCTTTATTTGGCATTTTAACTTGGAGGCTTTCTTTACTGTAACATCTGCCGACATTTCCGTCATCTTGGAATCATTCCCAAAGCCTAGAGATGACACTTAGTGTAATTTCCAGTTCCTCTGGTACTTCCATCAGAGTACGTTCCATGAAGCCGATAAGTTTGCTTCTTAAAAAAATCATTATGCTTCCTCTCTGTCATAACTGTTTGGTTTTGTCACTGAGTGGCTAACAAAACGCTTGTAAATAATTTTACTTTTTGTCACTATTCCTTATATATATCTTTTTTACACTCTCGTTTCTGCAAAGTACTATCAGTGTCATCTGGTAGCCTCCTGCAAATTGAATATTGTTGTAGAAGATATGTGTGATAATTTTCAAGTGAAACTTTTACTCTAGAATTTGATTTCCATACGATTCTGAATCATCCTTAGTTTATGAACAGGAGTGTAGATAGGCAGATTAATTACCATTTAGGCACCCGCAATACTTCGTTCGAATCTATTTCCCCGAAAACTGTTTCTAGTCTATCTCTACTCAAGAAAAGAAGCATGCTTACCAATTTTGAAGTATGTAGGTCTGATAGTTCAAAAACAGAAATTATCTTACCAATTATACTTCCGAAACCCCACGGGAGAAAATTTCCAAAAACCCTGATTATATCGAATTTAAACTCATTAACACCAGAACGACCTGTTGGTGTCAATTGGACACCTCATTCTTTCTTCCCCTTTCCACATATTTGCAGGGAATTTGAAACTTTTTCGTGACTTTTAATCATTTTCCCTGCTGGTTATACAATAAATGTTTTTGGTTTTTCTGTTAATTAGGAGTGATTTTACAACTAAGTATACCTAGAACGTCCACTGGGGTCATTTCAACACCAAAGTAATTTATCATTATAAAAAGCTGTCGTTCAACAAAATATAGTCCATTAAGTAGATGCGTATATTAGTTAAACAAACTTTCCAAAGTCCTATCGCACATTTTTTAACCTTGAATGCTGTGTTATTGAACTCACAGTGGAAATAAACCAATTACATTAAAATTAGTGTGTCTAAGTGTTTCGTTTCAAGGTATTTGCTTATCTACTCTTATAATAAAACTTCATTTGATTTTCCAACTTAGTGCAGAGCAGACGCCCAGAAGCTATGGATATTAGAAAAAGTCTCAAGGCCCTGATTAAATTATTAATTTATTACGAGAGCTTTCTGAGAACGAATCGGCTCTAATTTAGATTCCGTTGACGACACAAGATTGGATGAAAGTGACTGTGAGGAATCTGAATAAAGTCAGATGTAATTCCTAATATCCCAGTAAATTCTGATATATAAGTCACTAGGGATGACACACAATAGATACCGCACAATAGCAATATTCCTGGCAGGTATGTGACTCGAAATGTTTTGTGACAAATCAGTCTCCCAACAAGCTTCGTGAAACCTAATGTCAACGTCAGTTTTTTATGATATAAAGGGTCATATATATGTGACAATTACCTGAAGTAATATTAAAATGTCTTAAAACTAAACCCTAATGAACAGTAGACCTGCATTTTTTTATTTATATACGAAATTGTGTTATATGATTGTATACTGCGGTGTCGTAACCATACCGGTGAACATTTAAAAGTAATCAAAAAAAATTTCCGGTTATTCTACTGTTAAAAAAAACATGCCGAATTTCAAACCTGGGGACCTAATATTTCAAGAACAGGAAATTTTGTCTGTAACATTCCAATGATCTTCGTGTTTTTGATTTTCGCAAAACTCTTTCTTAGCAGATATTTATTGAGCAAAGAAACGTATCTGCCAAACTTTAATGGTTCCGGATATCTTGAGTAGAGAGAGTCATTTCTTTCTTCTCATATATATATATATATATATATATATATATATATATATATATATATATATATATATATATATATATATATATATATATATATATATATATATATATATATACATATATATATACATATATATATATATATACATATATATATACATATATATATATATATATATATATATATATATATATATATATATATATATATATATATATATATATATATATATATATATATATATATATATATATATATATATATATATATATATATATATATATATATACTAGAGGACCCGACAGACGTTGTCCTGTACACACATCTTAAATTCAAAATAAAAGGTTTTTGAATATTCGATACTGCGATCGTATCGCAGTCTGCCGGATCCAATGTAAAACATTCCAAAATCAACAATTTATAAAGAAAAGATTAATTAAATATAAACATTCTAAACCGAGAATTATAAATCTAAACCATTCTCGAGTCTACTGGAACAGACAAAAACTTTCATCAAAATCGGTCCAGCCGTTTAGGAGTTCATTTACATACACACGCACAGAAGAATTAGATATATAAAGATTGTTTGAAAAGGTATTAATTAAAAACGCTAAAAAGCGTGAATCGCCTGCATTTTCGTAACAATAAAGACCGGGTTTGGCTGAAAATAAATTTTCGACGCCAACGTCTTTTTCAATTCCTACTATTATTTATCTTGGTGGAATTTTCAATCGTTAATAAAATACATTTTAAAGCGCTCAATTGAGCTGAAATGTAATGTACATGATTATTTTGGATGACAATACTATAATTTTATTAATTATAATTATTAAAAATTCATTTTGATTAAAACTAATTATTTAAAAAATAACAAATACAGCCACGTTAGCGACTTAGCGACCCTTTTGGCGACTTATGTCAAAATTTGAAAAAGTTTTTTTCTCACGTGATAAAGCATTCATTTGAAAGGAAATTTTATTTTATAACAATAGCGCTGTTACAACAATGCAGGTGAATGTTGAGTTGTATTTTTTTGAATGTTTTTAATTAATATCTTTTTAACTAATGGCGATGTCGGACCGAATTTTAAATCTAAACCATTCTCGAATTTACTTGAACCCACACAAAAAATTTCATCGAAATCGGTCCAGCCGTTTAGGAAGAGTTTAGTGACAAAGACACGCACAGAGGATTTTTATATAGAAAGATATATATAGGAAGAGAGATGTATTCAATATATTTGAAATTCAAAGTTTCTTCATTATTTCTCTTCAGAAAGCACTACCATTTTTTAAGTTACTAAATAAGTTACTATTAAACATCGAATTGCAACGTAATATCTGAAATTTTATGTTATTCGCTCTTACTAATAAAAATTTCTTCTTTATCCTACCTTCGTCTTTATTCCTATGAGTCTGGATATTACAATTTAACCATTGTTCTAATTCAAAACTCGTGAAATACATATTAAAGGGTTTACTATACAAATGAGATCAAACGTCATCAACTATATTTAATACTCGACCATGAATTACTTCCTTTTATAATATTTAAACATTTCGGGCTTTTAAATTGTCTAGCCATTAATTCCACTTACCGTTACACACTGCGTTTTAGACTAAATTCCTTGTCAAAATAACACACGCTTGGTTAAGCTCAAATATAACGTTGAATAATTTACGTTGAAGACGTAGCGGATTGCCATGTATAAAATAGAATACATGAACTGTGGAGATGGGAATGGTTAGGTAGGGACAAAATTTAATTTTTTGGCCATATTTATCGTTCTATGGAGGTAAAATCTACGCTTTTGCAGCTATAAAATTCCCTTCAAAATTTAAAATTTTGTTTTTAAGTTTATTTAAAATCAAATGCGCATTGGAATACGTGATGGATGGTAGTTTGAGGATGTTAAATATTAGTTACTAAATTCTTATGCAATTAAAATTTATTGGGATTAAATCATGATTCCTTTCTATTAAATGCATTGGAAACAAGGATTTTGAATTTGTAAGTATTCATTATTTGAATCATCTAAAAAAGTGATTTATTCCAATTATTTATAATTTTTTCTAAAAGTCTTTAGATGTATTTCGCAGTTAGAGAATTTTATTAATTATTATGATTTTTTTCGGATAAGTGTTTCAAAAAAAATAGTTTAAATGTTTAATAAAGATCAAAATTCTCTATTTGAAATATTATTATCTTGAGGTGATATATAAAAAGAAAAATTGAATAACTAGAGCAAAGTTTATAAAATTTTTAAGTAAAGGAAAATAAATTATACTTCCAAAAATAATTATAATTAAGCAGTGATTTTCAACTGTAAGTAATTCTGTAAGCTACATGAATAACATTATATTTTGAAAGATTAATATGAAATTAATACTTTCACTAATGTTAAAGTAAATTAATAATATCTGTTTGATACATTTTGCATAATTTGCATCAAAATAGCGTTTCATATACTTGATTATTTAATTACAATTTTGTCCCTTTCTAACATACCTTTAAAATTATCAGTACTAATGTGTAACTTGATCACCTTGTTTTGGATATTTATATTTGTTATATCTTTATGTATGCATATTAGTGTGCTTTTTTATAATTTTTTAGTATAAACAAAATTTATTTAAATGCAGTTCTATACAGTTCTTAACTGTGAATACCCCTTGTGTGGTTCAGAGGCTTTATTTGCAACTCATCATTTCATTTGTCAAAATTAATTTTACCAGTAAGGGATTGTGTATTTTTGGAGACAGTAATTGCGGATAAATGAATTCAGGAGATACCTCAAATAAATTAGCAAATGATATTTTCAATCAATTAGCCTACCGTATACACTTTCTAAATCTTATAAAATTGTAAAGAAGATGTATTCTATTTTCCATTGCTGAAAAAAATTTAACAAAAATCTATAAAATAGTAATAAATTGCTTCATAACAAAAACACAAAGCAAAAACACTATGTTATGGAATTTGGAATTAGAATGCATTTGCCGTTAGATGGAAAAATATCAAAATTACCATCATCGCATCATCATATTTATGTAACATGCAATACAAGAAGTAGAAATTTCTCGTTTATTTTATCGTGAACATTTTCAGGAAAAACTCAAAGCCTCTTTCAACGCCCAGATATCCACAAAAACTTACACATATCTTTTGAATCCCTATTTAAATTTCTACAATCACTTCATCTACATGGAATGGAAGCATGCAAAATTTAAGGTAAAACTATTTTTTTTTCATAATTCTCTATCTTACTTTTTGAAATACTACTATCTATAAAGAAAGGAGTACCAGAGCCCCGGGAGAGGCTGGACAAATGAAACTGAAACACCAAATTTCTGAAATTGATACTAAGTATAAACCTGGCAAGCATTTTAAGTAGGCTTAGAATAGGACACTTCAGAGCAAATTCAGAAGAACGAGACTATAATGTATTCTTTCTGCAAACACTGTCATGACATGTAACAGAACACAGAACATATTTTCTCATGTATGTCGTTCTGGCAAATTTGCAGCACATTAGTAGGAACCCTAATGAAGATAACTGCATCCAGATTACCTATACTGTCGATATGATATTTCGTCCTTTTTCGTAGTATGATCCAACATTTTAAGGACAAGGTGTAGGAAACCTTACCATGAATAAATCAGTAGTCCCCTTGGGAGACGATACACTTCTGCCGGAGTTCGTATAACTTCTGGAAGCAATACTGGAAACCCTTTTTCGCGATCTTCCGTAAGGCCTCCTGCGATGCTACTTTCACTTCATATGATGACATAAAACGACTTTCCTGCAAATATTTTTTTTCATTGATGAGAACAAGCAGAAGTCAGATGGGGATAAATTAAGTGAATAGGGGGATATGGAAGTACGTTAGTGCGAGTATTTTACCAGTTGGGATCGATGTGCTGGTGCGTTGTCATGCAGAAGATACCTGTCGCCATTCTGCCAGAACTGATGCAATGTAAGACGAATGGATCCGTCTCACGTTTCCGTCTTTGAGAGGTTTGTAGCCTCAGCAATTTGTTCAAGTGTTTGGTGACGATCTTTTCGATCACATTCGAGACACCAATGCAACATTTTCCACGTTCCGTGAAGTCGATGCGTTCATTATATTCCACGGATTTTTGGCCCTCTTTAAGACGTCGATGTCATTCGTAAACCCTGGATCTCGCCTTGGTATGTTCACCATACACATTAGGTACTTGTTTTCATTATCATCAATGGCCGCAGTCTCCGAATTTTTGAATTGGACTACATTATTTCTGTCCATACCAAGGCAACAATCAATCAACTTTTAACTATCGGAAAATTGGAAAAAAAAATCGTTCTATATAACAACAATTAAGTATTTTTCCTGTGACTCAAGTGAATAATTTAGTATAATACTGCAAAGCAATAATGGAACCATAGCTACTTTTCAAAATGGTCTTATAGAGAAACCATTAACGAAAAATAATCATAAGGGACGTTCTGAAATAACAGTTTGTTTTTTAATAAAATCCAATATGGTTATATTCTAAAAGTAAGACACATTAAATTAAATTCCGATTATTAATACAAAATCACATTTAAAAAATTAAAATTGATTAATAATTGCACTAAATATATTATATCTTTCATTCAATAAGAACGCTCTGATCGTCCAGATACAACTGTGCCACTGTTGATTGTCTTTATATCTTTCTTATTTATTACAAACTTTTATTTAGTTTCACCTGTCCCGTTGTCTGTCGGTCTATAATCAAAAATATTGTAAGTTAAATTTGATCCACTTCACGGTTTCCGATTGAGTTGAAATTTTGTATACACGTTTAGTTAGGATGGCAATGAATGTTTTGGCCATTTATATTCCAATATCGCAATTAGTTAAAAAATATTAATTAAAAACGAACTTTTTTTAAAAAAACCCATCTTAATCTTTCTATCAAACTGAGACAAAAATAATTACATAATCGGAAAGATTATTTATTACGCCATAATACGGTGTAATTCTTTACAAAAAATTATGATATTTTCTATTTCTTACGAATTTTTCTTAAATGAGTCAAAAGCGATGCATTTTCATGAAAAATGATTTCTAAATCGTTTCGTATGAATTTCTTTTCGTGTTAATGAGTCGATATTCTGCACTAAATAAGTTCAGGCTTTTCTCTTTTAGAATCAGTCATTTAAAAAATAAAAAAAAACGAATTTTTTTTTTTTTTTTTTTTTTACGATTTGTCAAAGGAATACTCAAATTTTTAATAAAACATTTAAAAATTCGTCATTTTTAAAGATAATCGCACGAAACATTTTTTCGTTAGTAGAATAGTATTATCCAAATTCTGCACAAAGATTTTAAGAAAAATGGTTTAAAATTACGGATTTAAAAAAAACATTTTGTGTTTTTCGTTTTTAATATAGTATTATAGTAAAAGCAAAAAAAAAAATTAGTTTTAATATTTTGAATAATTTTGCTTTGTCCAATGCTGTTTTAATCTTACAGTGTGTATCCCCGTCCCCCATTATCCTCTTGTTGCGGCTGAAGTGAAATATATATCATATGTACGTGGCCTGGTGGGAAAGAAAGATTGAAAACTCCTGAGCTAGCCTGTTCAAATATAACCGGCAAACGACCTTGCAACAATGATGTGTTGAATGAGATGAATAGAGAGAAAAAACTGTCCAGCGATAAATAAAAAGTTAAATATAAATTAAAAGCAAAAAAAAAAAATTAAAAACACAAGCTTTTATTTAAATGCTCTAAAAAGAATAAAATAAACTTTTCTTTAAAACTTATTTTCCTATCAACTTATAACATCATTACACAATTTATGATATAAAAGTTTCTCGAAAGATTTACCTGCGTAGATAAACAATCAAATTAAATAACTTTATCTGATTGATTTTAATTTTTAAAATTTTCAAACTAAGTAAATATGAGTACTTAAATCTCGTGACAAGCTTTTATATCATAAATTATGTAATGATGTCATAAGTTGATAGCAAAAAAAGTTTTAAAAGAAAAGTTTATTTTATTCTGTTTAGACCATTTAAATAAAAGCTTGTTTTTTTAAAAAAGCTTTTTTTAATTTTCATTTATTTATAACTTTAGCAAGCAATATTTAAAACGCGGCATTGTTATGATACGAAAGAGTTTTAATTTTTATAAACAAGAAAGCATCTGATTCAGAGATTTTGTGAATGTTCAAATTTTCAAAAATTAGAAATTATAATGTGTAGACATGTACTTTACACATAATAATGTAGCTTTATTTTTATATATAAATACTATATTTTTAAGTGAAATGCACTTAATAATGAATTATTCTTACATATTTTACCAATTATGCTTTTTCAATTACACGGATAATTAAATGTTTCGTGCTAAACATTTGGAAACTTCCGAAACATCCTGAGTTCCTTTAATTTTAGTTCTCTACTGTGCTGGCATATATTTTTTTTATTTCTTTTGTTTGCTTTACGCGTTTTACTCATATTATTTGTAGCCTATCTTAGAAATATGTAATAAGATATAGTAAGTTAAGGTTGTTATTCTTGGCGTGTCCATGAAGTGCAGATTGATTTTAAAAAAGAAAAATGTAGTGTAAGAAACACATGTAATTGACAGAGACATTCAGGACTTTAAGAAATATTTAGAAACACAAATAAGTTTTGAATCTCAATAAGATCAATTGCAAGTTACAATTGTATTTAAAAAATAGGAAAAAAATATCTTATGTTTATTAATTGTAAGAAGTGTATTGCGCTTCCTCGCCAGAGATCCACGGCTTAAACCTTAGGCTGGATGAGGCTGACTCAGCCTATCATGCCTTCAGTGGGTCGATAAGAGAGTACCAAGCCTGCTTGGGATGGGAACTAAACACTGGGGGCTTTGCGCCAGTCTGACCATCTCTGACTGGATATCCACTCATGAACTTCGGTCCTTAAGTTCAAGAAAACTGAGATAGTCACAGCTAGCCTAGACAATCTATGGGCGTTTGCGCTTCAAGCAAATATGCAATTTTTTCAACAATTTTCTTAATAACACATAATATTTTTTAAGTTTATTAAATTAGTTATTCTTAATTATGAAATGGTACACTATTTTTATTCATGAAATGAAATGTATAAACAAAAAAAAACATATATTCTATACTTTAGTTTTTGAAAAGGGAAAACTGTAACAGGAAACAGTCCGTTGTACTTGAATAAGTTATATTTATTACTCTCTCAAGTAACGACTATAGTAATAATGGTAAATTTTCATTAACACAGAATATTTGATACAAATATGTATACTAATTATTTGTTTAATATATTGCGGTTCAGTAAAATTATATGATTTTAGCTTAGAAATTCCTCAGACAAATTATGTATAGAATTAAAATATTTTATATATAAATATAGAGTGAGGAGACATACATTATTATTCTATCTATTTGCACTATTATATTACGTGTATATTAATAGGTGTTCTACACTAATTGTTTCACAAATAATGTGTGAAGGGAATGTATAATCTTCATCTTCTATAAGTTTTCCTAATTAGAACTCCCCGAATGCCAAACGAAATCATGCTAAAATAATTACATACCGTATTGTGCGTAACCTGACTATTATACAATTAATGTTGCTTTTAGTCAATGAATTTCAACTGTCTATTCGATCGCATTTTACCACTGAGAAGTAGCGAAAAATAATAATTTTGTTCAAAAACCAGAAAATAATTTCAATGAGCAACTTCAAATTTAAGAATCATCGATTTTCTACTGATGATCAAACTTCTGGGAAAAATTAAGCTAAAGAATGTATTAATATGAAGCAAAAACTATTCTAGCTCACTTAAAATAAAATAAAACAAACATTTTAGTATTTAATTTAAGTTAATTTAATTTTAATGTATAAAATTATAAAGTTTGATTTGTTTTGTTATGGGGTTACGCTTATATAGGCCTCTTTAATACGCCTTAAAATTGACAAAATCATCTTTGGTGGTGTCGTATCCATTCATGATGGGTGCCATTGCTAGAGATCGCATACCGTTCAATAATGAACCCTGGTTTAATTGTTCATTAAATGACCATGGGATCTTCATCTGGAGAAGTCAGGATCATAGTTTTCATTCAGTGTGTGTTTTATAAACGCGTGCCGCCATTACTTCAGCTGGAATGATTTTGAATGCTATCTCCTATGACAGTAATTGGTTTCTAGAAAAACTAAGTATAACTTTAATGAATTATATGGCATTGAATATGTCGGTTGTTTGTGTTTTATTCGTAACTGCACATCCTGGTCTCATTTTACTAGAAGATAATGTGAAGTACTATACTAGTCGTATATCGCTGGATTTCAACCCATGTTGCTAACATTTTTTCTCGGTTGTCTGTTCATTTAACCTTTGTAAAACCGAAATAAATAGGACATGGTAAGTTATCAGACTCGAACACTCTAAATGCAGCAGATTTGTCTCAAAATATCATGAATGGTTGACAAAATGTATCGCAAGATTGTATTAGGAATATTTATACAATCTCGTATGCATTGCTGCAAGCATATGTTCAACAGTTACTGAATTTAACGTTCAATTACAGCTGCTAAGTGTTGAATTCTATGATAGTGAATCGTTGATAATTTCAATGCATAGTTATGAGATTCACATACATTAGCATCGAACTAGGCACATCTCATAAGTTTTTGTTAAAACAGTTACTTTTTCATGATTTTTTTTAAAATCTTGGATGGGAATCATCAATTTCGGAAGATTTATCTCAACGTGAATAATGTTTTATTAACAAATTCATGGGATTTTAAATCAATCTGAATTTTTATAATGATATGCATATAATTTTTATATTTCTTCATTACTCATGTTTAGCTGTACATAGTGTTAATTAATGCACGATCTAAAGGGTGCTTTTTTAGAGGTATAGAACTTTAAATTGCAATAAAACAACGATGTATTATTCGATTGACATTAATTTTTTTTATTCGAAAGATAATCTTGTGGTATTACATTTTAAATATGATTTCTAGCATATATGACTGCCATGGCTGGCTCAGATGTAGTCCAATCTGGACGTCCAATTTTCGATGACTTTTTCCAACATTTGTGGCCGTATATCGGCAATAACACGGCGAATGTTGTCTTCCAAATGGTCAAGCGTTTGTGGTTTATCCGCATAGACCAGTGACTTTACATAGCTCCACAGAAAATAGTCTAGCGGTGTTAAATCACAAGATCTTGGAGGCGAATTCACAGGTCCAAAACGTAAAAGTAGGCGGTCACCAAACGTGTCTTTCAATAAATCGATTGTGGCACGAGCTGTGTGACATGTTGCGCCATCTTGTTGGAACCACAGCTCCTGGATATCATGATTGTTCAATTCAGGAATGAAAAAGTTAGTAATCATGGCTCTATACCGATCACCATTGACTGTAACGTTGTGGCCTTCATCGTTTTTGAAGAAATACGGACCAATGATTCCACCAGCCCGTAAAGCGCACCAAACAGCCAGTTTTTCTGGATGTAACGGTGTTTCGACAAACACTTGTGGATTAGCGTCACTCCAAATGCGGCAGTTTTAATTGTTGACGTAGCCATTCAACCAGAAGTGCTCTTCATCGCTAAACAAAATTCGCTTATGAAAATCGGGAAAAACGGCAATCTCGTTTTGGGCCCATTCGACGAATATATGCCTTGCTTGATGATCGTTTGGCTTCAATTCTTGCACGAGTTGGATTTTGTAAGCACGCAAACCAAGATCATTCCGCAATATCTTCCATAAAGTGGATGGACACAGATCCAATTCCTGTGCTCGATGGCGGATGGACTCATTCGAGTCTTCCTCAATGCTACGCTCTACAGTAGCAATAGCTTCTTCTGTACGCACCGTACGGCGTCTCTGTGGATGCGAGTTATCAATTAGAGTAAACATGTTGCGAAAACGTTCCATGCTTAATCGAATTAACTGCTCTGATGGACGATTTTGTCGACGATAAAATGGACGTAGTGCGCGATACGTATTCCGCACAGAACCATTATTTTCGAAATAAAATTGCACAATTTGAAAGCGTTGTTCAGGCGTGAGTCTATTCATGATGAATTGCCAAACCAAACTGAGAATAAATCACTTAACAGCTGTTAAATCGACCGCCATCTTGGAAAGTAATGCCAACTTAAACTTCTATACCTGGAAAAAAAAACACTCTTTACTAGCAATTTCTACCCCCTTGTGAAGTTCAGCAAAAAAAAGAAAGAAAATGTGGAAAAAGATGAAAAATGTCTCCCTTAATCTTAACTATGTTGTACTGTCAATAGATTCAAGCAGAAAATAACAATATAAAAACAATAATATTATTAAGAAAAGAAGACCTTTTATTTTTATATACACGTAAAAAATTGATTGAATTGATCGGGTTTTAGTGGTTAGTAGTATGTTTAAGAGTCAAATATCTAAATAAGCTGCAGAAAATTCATGGTCGAAAATTCCCTGATAATAATTTAGTCTCTGCAGCTATTTGAAGATTAGAGAAACAAAGATATGAAGTTAACTTTTAAAGCAGAAATCTTACAAAATTATAAGTAATAAATATGTGTTTCCGTGAAAAATTGCGGTTTTACTCTTCTTACTATCATTTTTCTGTACGATTACATAACATTACATACTTATAGAAGAGATACTAACGATTGTGTAAAGTACTCTATCTGAAATTATTGTATTATCTTAGCGACTGTCTACTTTTCACTGAATCTCTTGCCTTAAAAAATTTAACTCAAAAACTTCTACTTCTCCATTGATTTGAATTAAATTTTAATAATTTTGACTAATACATTTAACTTTATTGTTCCTCAAATCACTAGATCAGGTCAACCACTTCATAAATAATTAAATGATAATGTGTATTTTCAAGTAAGGAATTTAACTTCTAGTAAGAATATCAAGAAAGCTTAAATTTTTCAACACAATAAAGTAACTTGAAATATCTCTTTTTAAAAAGGAATTTCCACCTTCAATTAATTAACTAATTCCAATATTTGGAAAAATTATTCTTTTAAATTATTATACATGATATTTAATTGCAGTACGCATGAAAATATTTAAGCAATGTATACTTCAAAATTATAAACAAGACTTACTCCAAAAAGGAAATGGCAATGTTGCCTGACTATTAAAATATCCTCATTTTATTCATAAATAATTATAATTTTGTTTCATCATAATAAATCAAATATTAATTTGACTAATATTCTAACATTGCATCTAAGTTTATGTCAATATTGCAGACTTTATGTTAGATTGGACAAACTTAGTAAATTCAGTTTAGGAATTATTTTGTTTTCTTATTTTGTTTATTTAAATATGCATTTAAGAAATAATTTGAGTTTCATCTTTTATGAACTTTTTCTAAATCTGACTTATTTGCGGAAATGTTTTCCCACGAATTCATTTGTTTCAATTACATTGCTTCTTTAATCTTATATTGCAAATTCTTAGTTTTTCTATTAAATAATATTCTTAAGTAACTGTTAAGTAACTGTTGTATAATTTTATTCTCAAAAATATGTTTGAAAAAAATATAACTATATGCAAAATATTCGATTATATGATATTTAACGGCTCTTTATCTCATCTTTTGAAACTTTCTGTTACAAATGTATGCAATACGCTACACGCGCACGTCTTCTAAAACAAAATAAAATATTCATCCTTGCGAGACTTGATTTTTTACTGTGTCACGGCGACAAATTGTATTATATCGCTCAAAATAAGCAGAAAGTGAACCTTAAAAGCTTCTGAATTTTGTTCCATGTAACAAAGGCCCTGAGGTAAGCTACGTCCTTTTGAATAATAAATAAAACGAATGCAAAATGTCTTGTCAGAATGTTGAAAAACGATCTTATCGGTTTTCGAAAGGTTTCTAGCGATTTTAAAAAGTTTGCCGAAGAATTACCTTTCAAATATATCTGGAATTATATTGAATTTGACTTCAATTTACTTCACTGGCCTAAGAAAGTATTAAAGAAGTGAGACAGAATTTTAAGTTTTAAAATGGTGGAAATTTGCTGTTGAAGAATTTTTTCACGTGGATTGATTTTTGATTTGTGGCACTTACAGCATGCATTATTTAAGGATTGCAAACGGGAATGTCGTGCAAGTAAGCCAAACATTTACCTTTAAATTTTATGATGAAATAAATAAATAAATTATGGAGCAAAATTAAGTTTGTTATATTAACTAGATTCATCTTATATAAAGTTATTTTCCACAAACAAAAATATACACTTAAAGCAATAAGTGATTTAAGAATGAAAGCATTTTGAATAGTTTATGTAAGAATTTATAGAGTATATGTAAGAAGATTATAATTTAAAATAAGTATGAATTTGAACTGGTATTTTTAATTCTTGAAGAATTGTTTAAACGTAAAAAAAAGAGTATCTAAGGGAGAAGAAAGGAATCAAAATTATTGTTTAGTTGGGGGAAATTATTAATATTTTAAATTGCATTATTTGTTTAAATAATAGTTGTATTACTTTCATAACTTTATCAAAAATAGTAGCTTTATTTCATTAAATGAAAGTTTAAAAAAATCATTCATAAGAAAATGATAATTACAGGATTTTCAATAAAAACTCAAGGAAATAAATGTATCAAATGTTTATTTTTTCCTTGCTTTAAATAATGTTGGAAACTCAAGAAGTATTAAATAATTTTGATACATAAAATGTAAACCATGAATGATAAATTACTTAATTTTAGGAAATACTAATAATACTTTTAGCAGTTAGTGTTAGTATAAAGAGTGAAACATCGCAAGTATTTTAATTATAGATACTATTTCATTAAAATACAGTTTTTAAGCATTGCTTCGCATGAAAAAAGTTATATTTTAAAATAAAAGTCTAAATTTAAACAAATGAGTGATCCCAGTTTATATAACATATTTTTAATTCAATATCAATTATAATATCGTACAATTTTGTAAAACTGTGTGTTTCACATCCATAAATTCTTCTTCAAAGCATAACAGCCCTTTACAGGCGTTGGCTGCCTCAACCCCACAATACTTCCAGCGGCTTCTGTTTGTAGCGATTCTCTTATATTTTTAATTTTCAAAATACTTAAGTCTTTCTCTCAATGTCATCCAACCGTCTAGTTGGTGGTCTTCATTTAGCTCGGGTTCCTTCAGGATTTTTAAATGTCAAGATATTACTGGAATTACTTTCCGAGCTTCCACAAATATGGCAAAGCCATCTTAATCTTACATCCTTAACACCGTGGAAAATTATGAAGATTGATAAATGAATTATTTCTAGTAGAAAGTTGATTATGTCACTATACTACATTTAGAACATTTTAAGTGAGTATACAAAATACAAAATATAAGTTTCAGATATTTTGAAATTAAACACATAAGTTTTAAAAACTATTTGCTAAATCCATATTTAAAATAACAAGAGCTTTCATTACTTTATATTTCAAATGCAATCTGTTAGATTGATTTTTCTTATTTTTATGGATATGCATTGTGACAATTATTTTCTTAGCATATACCGCATTTCAATTTGTATATCATTTATGTATTCTAAACAATTAATAAATGCACTGTTATCAAATAAAAAAATAAGTGCTTACTCTATTTGAAAAAGAGAATAATCTGCTGCAGGAAACGTAAAAAAAAGTTATTCGACAACAGTATTTTAAACATATAATTAGAATCGTAAACTAACAACTATGCACACATACTGTCAGCGGGTAAAAATAACTTACGATTGGACAAGTAACCGGAATAATTTGAACAGGGAGAGAATATTTTCTTCATGGAGAATGGATGATGGAATTTTCTTTCTCGACATAAACGATGTTTCTTATACATTATCATTAAAAACGATAAGCATTTAAATGCATATATTCCTCGCTTTCATTTATGTTTGGTGGGTTAAAAATAAAGTAGTTCTTCGTAAGAGCAGAATTGCACATTATGCAAATGAAGTACTTTTACTTCATTGCGCTCCACAAGAACGGAAGGGCTTATGCATTATTAATATCGCTCATGTTCTCTTGACTTTTGTCATTTTTAAAAGCTTGTTTGTGGTCCCAAAACTACAATAGGCATTCCAGTTGAAAAGTATTACTTATTATTTAAAAAACCAGCATATGGTACGAGTATTTATTGCTCGCATTCTCGAAAAAGACACATTATACTTAAATATGTATTTTAAGCAGTAAAGTAGTCTGATTTAAACGCAAAATAGATTTAAAGTTCAAGTATATCTGGGGAAGAAAGAAGGTATAAAAGTTACAATTTGTGTCACGCATAACTCAATGCGGTTAATTAAAAAGTTAGTTATACATTATACAAAATAAACATGTGTTACATTTACTACTTAAAAATTAGGGGAGCACATTGATTAAACGAAATTACAATTGCTATTTATTATAAAAAAGAAAAAAACCAATATTGTAAAGTGTAGCAGAAAACTTAATAGGCGAATCAACATTCATGACGCTAAACTGAGAAATAGGGAGATACATGTTAAATTTGTGATTTCCTAAAATATCTTTTTGCACTGCCTCAATTATAGCATGCAAGTGTTCAAGTTCAGCTATTAGAAGAGAGATTATTTGAGTATGTTATAACAATATGATTCACCGGAATCCATTCTGGAAAGTAATCGGGAGTTTTGAATTCACAAAAAAATGCAAAGAAAGGCAATGGACTTTGTTGAATTTGCAAAAAAAAAAAATCATTATAATGATGACAGATTGATAATTCAAAAAAAAAAAAAAAAAAAAAAAAAAAAAAAAGGAAAAAAAAAAGGCATGTTAGATTTAGACTAAGACATGGTCTTCTACTTTCTATTCCAGTAATTAAGGGTAACAATTCATAGAGGAAAAGCATGCAGTACTATTTAGATGCAGGAACAGTTATTTTTCATGGGAGGAAGACAGTGTCAAGCGAGCAGTCTAAAACATATTTCGTCATGGTGGATAGGCTGATGGTATGCATCATAGGCTAACGGTGTGTTTCTGTTGATCTCCAAACACCATTTGGCCTGAAGAAATCAGGCTTCTGAGCATTTAAAAAAGATACAGCGAGATTCGAGTCTGGTTTTGTTTACTGACAAGTCCCTAGTTCACCAAGACTTGAGTCTGGATTTGAATAGATGACACATCGGCTCCAATCAGTACGGGTGGACATACGAATCTGTATAATATTACTTTGAATGGTTATTTTATAGCCCAAAGTTACGAGAACGACATACTCAGATTGCAGCAATACAATATTACTTTCTTTTAAAACTTAATACTACTCACGGAGAACACGCTTGAAGACGAAACAATACAATATAGAAATAGGTCAATTTGCTATCTTGTCATGAATATGATAGATAATGTTTGGGGTGCACTTGAATTATACGCATTGAACTAAGACTAATGTCTTTGTTTAATGTCTGGGAGTTGGTGATTACACTTCTTGAACAGAGGAACATTATTACTCTAAACATTTTTTATCACATCATTTATTCATATCACCCAATTCGAATGTGAAGAAATTTGAGGGAATCACACTTAATGAATGTATCATTTCAAACAATATGTTTCGCCCTTTACATGGAATCAGATTATTGTCCTGAAGCAATTTTCATATCCTTTCGATTGCTTAAAACAACATTTTGCATCTTTTTTTCTGTATTTCATTTTAATACATGTGTACTTTCCATTTTATTCCAAGCATTACTGTCCTCATTATATTCCCACATAAGAGGGTTGTCCATTATATCTCCATTACATTACATTATATCCACATCCATGCAGTTTTCTTCACTAATTTGTTTGTTTCCCTGTAAGTATTTTAGCAGCGTACTATGAATTTTCTTTGTCAATACAATTTTTGTGTATCGATTGATATCAATGAATATCATAATTATCATTATTTCAAAAAGGAGTTGTCTCAAATATTAAGGAAATACATAATTTCTGAAAAATATTTTGTTTGCAATATATGGGAGATATATTTTAATATAGATAATTTGTTATAAAAATATTTGTTCACACTAAGTCAAATTTTAAGATCAATCCCATAAAATAAATATGTTCTATTGTATTTATAGAAACTTCCAAAGTACATTCTTTCCTAATACATGTCATTAATGATGAACAGAACTTTAAGTAAAATAATGGCCATATTTACGGAATATAGTATATAATTTTCAATGAAATATTATTCGAAATTGAATGAAAATATTTTAAATAGTATGTGACACATTTTTAGCATGTTTAGATGAGGAGTTTTTTAATAAATGGTTCATAATAAAATTTCAATGTAGCGAAAGAAAAGTTCTTAGTATTTTTGTATTTATTGACATTTAAATAGGTTCTGTTGTATTTATAGAAACTTTTCAAAATTTATTCTTCCCTAATATATTTCGTTGATGATCAACAGAACTTTATATAAAATAATGGACATATTTACGGAATGCAGTTGTGTGTGTGTTTGTATATAATTTTCAATGAAATATGTATTTAAAATTGAATGGAAAATACTTTAAATAGAAGCTAAAAATTAAGACATCACCGCATGAGTAATTACATGCATTTGAGTGTTGATAAATAAAATAAATATTTTTGTGGATTTTTTTATTTGTAAAATGATAATGGTAAAAATTAGAAATATAAAATATATTTTTAATTGTTCTAAAGAAGATTTGTAAATTAACTTCATTATTATATGCCACTCCACATACGCATTTTTTTAAAAAAAATCAGTCAAAAAAAGGAAGATAAATAAACAATACATACAAATATATCTCACTATTTATCAACTGGGTAAAATCAACTCATTCAATAAAATTTCAACTCAAATCATTTTAATATATAACTTATAAATTATGTAGAAACGGCATACAATTTGCATAAAACTATTTTGTAATAAATTCCTCTTTGCGCACAAAAGAAAATTATATCTTAGCTCTATAACTAATTTTATCAATGCATTACGCCAGGATTCTCTTACTAACATTTATGTACTCATATTAAATATTAAACTTGATTTTTGAGAACTATTTCATCATAAGGAAAAATAAATTAGTTTTCATTATTTATGGTGAGAATTATTTCGCAGCTTTTCAAGGAAAGCCTAATTTACCCCCTATTTTACCTTAATGACAAGTAATTCAAATAGCTTAAAACTAAAATTTGTTATTACGAGTATTTAGAAGTGAAAGAGGATTTTTTGAGACCCTGATCAAAGAGCTCAATAAGACAAATAGTAGATAGTGGAGGGTTATACAACTTGGACATAGTGGAGGGTTATACAGCTTGGACATAGTGGAGGGTTCATTATTTTCCAACTATTATCTCTACTACTACTAATGCCAGTTCGTAAGTTTGAGCTTTGAATTGTAAGAGCATATGTATGTATGAATTGTATAACTAGAAACCGAATACCGAAGAGATGAAGTCTGTTTTTTTCACATCGCTCAGAAAAAAAGCAACAGACAAAATTATGAATATACTGAAACTCCCCAAACTAACAAAATAAACTCAAACAATATCTGGAAGAAAATAATGACTGCGAATTTTTAAGGTGACAGCCTACCTCGAAAATGTCGTTTTTCGTCTGCATATGTAAGGCGTTTTTCTTTTTCATTTTAAAACCTTATAGTTTGAATATTTTCCTTTCTAAAACAGTTTTTCTTTTTTCTCTACGCGAAATGTAAATAAAGTTATAATGATTTTGAAAACTATCACTCTATGCAAAAAGACTGTAAGATAAAACTTTAAATGAGTTTTTCTCAAAATTATGTTTCCGAAAGAAACTCTTCACCAGATACATCATATTTTAAGAACCAAACCAGATAACGTTTTGAAATTTTATGGGAATGTTTATTATACTAATTTTCATAAAGTGGACCATAACTTTCGTTGTAGGTTAAATATTTTTTCATTTAGAGTAGTTTCTATAAAGAAAAAACTTTAAAAATATCAACATTTTCCATACTATTATGTATAATTGAGTGTAATTTTTTGGTGTTTTAATATTTATCCTAGATTTTAGTTCATTTTGAAAAGCATCGTAATATTATGTTGTGTATAAAGAAAATTATGTGATGCTTGTATTAGAAATTTTTATACAGTATTACCCATTTGGGTAAAAATTTGGTAAAATTTCCTTGAAAGCAACCAATTTTTCTAAAAGTACAATATTTGTTTAAAAAATTGTATGTATTTACATATTTTTTTTCCTAAAAGCACTCAATTTATTTTAAAAAATTGGTTCTAAAAGTAGGCAGTCACCTTAACAAAATAAATATTTGATGGTGAGTATATAGAACCAAGAAAATGGCACAGTGAATGTTAACTTCTAAAGTTATCGTCATTCATGGCAATACTCTTCTCCACAAGACTAATGTAAGCTAACAGCTTTTGGGACAGTTTAAATATGACATGCTTGATCATTCGTCGTATAGTTTCATTTTAGTGGTGAGTTGATTTCTTACTGAGTTTTACTCTGGCTAGCGATACCAAAACTTTCAATACGAAGGGGAGTTTTTAAACAGCATTCAGGCCCATCGCGCATATCCGGTGACAATATTCTCTGAGGAAAGCTTCGGAAGAAATCGCCCATCAGAGTGATAAATGTCTGAAACTTCGTGATGATTATGTCCAAAAGTAAACGTATTTGTAAATAAATTTTAATAACAAATTCATCTCTTTTTATTCTGGCTTTTTTTATCATGTGTGAAACACTGAAATAAAAATGCTTCTAATTTAACTAGTATTTATTACTCTCCAAAAAATTAATGTTAACCTAACGGAAGGTTTTTATAGAACTTTAAAAAAAATTGTAATGAGGTGATACAATTTTTCGATCTTTATTTTCTCTGAGCTTTCCATTTCTACTGAACATATTGAAATCTTAATAACGTGCATTCAGAAAAATGCATGCTTGAACTCTCATGAGTGTCTTAGACATGCTGAAGAGTGAATTAATTTTTATTATGGTAAGCCAAATTAAGGGATGAAATTACTGGCTGTAATGTTTGGTAATTTTAAGGTGTTGTTGAAATGACAAAGTTAAAAAATGAATTGTAATTTTTTGCACATTTATGTTTCTAAAAAATTCTATTATTGTTATTATCTTTTTTATTTGATTTTTTTATTTCAGGCTTATAGACTTCCTATTTTGTATTTTTTATTTCTTTTTTCATTATTAACTTTATTAAAAAAATTGTCTCTCTTTTTAAGGCTACAGGGTACCCTTTTTCAAAAAAAATTTTTGGAGACAGTTACAGTAAAAATAATTGATGTTTTATATTTAGATTATATTATTAAGCTGATTCTGCAAGCAAAAAGTCAGTTTGACCACCCATTATTTTACAATTTTAAAAAATTAGGAATTTTTGAAGTTTTTTCAAACTCTTATAAAATACTTAATTTTTATCATTTTTTTAGTAATTTAAAGTTATTTATGATTTTTAGATTATTACAAACAATATTTAGTATGGATTTGAAAATCTATTCCCTTGTTGATTTTTAATAATTATTTTTTCTAGAAAAACCTGGAAAAAACACGAACATTTTTAAAATATCAACTTTAGCTTTTTTTTAGAAAAATAACTAGAGTTCTCTGCCCTAAATCCATACGAACTTTTACAGAATATACAAAAAATTGGGAGTATATACAAACAATTCAAGGCTCTATCTTGAACAGGAAGAAAGCCTTAGGGATTAGAAAACACTTATACCTTCAAAATTAAAAGTCTGTTACAATCGCATTTAAAGTTTGTAAAGTCATAGAACAAAAACTTAAAATGCCCGTAAAACTCTAATTTTTTAATATGTTATTTTCCAATGTATATTCTACATTAAAACACTATTTTTATTAAATATGACTGAAAATTATATTTTTAATTCAAAATATATTTTTGCATAATATTGATAGCCTTTGTTAAGACGTCAGTTTATTCAGCTTTATCTTAACCTAATATATCACAAAAGTTTTGAAACACGAAGCATTTATGTACAAAATAATAATTATACTAACTTAAGCTAAAAATTGTCAGGTTTGCTCATAAAATTTAATTTTTTTCAGTTTTAAATTGGGACAGTTTAGTAAGTTTTAGCTTTTGTCGTACGACTTTAAAATACTAAAATATAGTACTACAAAATGTTTAGTATAATGTAGTTTGGTATACATCAAGGAAATATTCAGATATATCTGCAGCATTTGAATTCAGAATACTTGTATTTGGAAGTGTAATTGCAGAATCAGCTGAGGACTGATTTTTAGATACATCATTTTCAGTAGTATTCCATCTCTTCGAAAATATTGTTTCTCACAGAAACCCAGAACGTATTTGCCATGGCATTTTCTCTACAGGAAAAAATGAATGATAAAGCTTTAAAGTTATATAAACTATTTTTAAAGCAAAAATTGGCCATGAAATTAACCTTTATTAATTAATTATGAGAACTCAAAAAACTCAAAACATAATCAAACAGAAATGATTTTAGTAATGAAAATTAGAATTAATAACCATTTAAAACTAAAAGCTCAAAAATATTTTTAATTAATTCAACTTAAGTGTGAAAAATGCTTTAAAAAGAAACCGAAACTTAAACCATAGCTCATAAAACTTCAAATATCTTAAAAACTAATTTGCTAACAAATCTGAAATTTCGTGACAAGCATCTCAATGATATGGGCTACCAAAACATGCAAAAAAAAATTCGGTAAAAATGAAATTTTTAGGGTACTGCGTATTCTTAAATTTATAATGATCCTTCTTTTACCAGCTTTATTTAACTTGTAATGTAATTTGTTCGGGTGGAATCTTGCAACCCAAATTTGAAGCCGATTTCTTCAACCGATTGAGCTTAATTTTGTATACGTGATTAGTTTGGATGACAATGCATTTTTTAACCATTTATATTCCGATATTGCAATTAATTAAAAAAGCTATTAACTTAAAACCTTAAAACGTATAATTGTTTTACCCCGTTGGCTTTTTATCCCACAGAGCGATTTTTTGGATTGAGCTTAAAGATGTTCCGATTTGTTCGCGTTTATAAAAAAAGCCATCTCATTCTTACCATCAAACTCAGACAAAAATAGTTATAGTATTGGAAAGATCCTTTATTTCGCCACGATACGGTATAACTCCTTTTACAAAATAATGATATTTTCCATTTTTTGCGATTTTTTCCAGAATGAGTCAAAATTGATGTGTTTTCATGAAAATCCATTCTAAATCGTTCCGTATAAAAAAAAATTTTCGTTTAATTTTAATTAAAAATCTACATTCTGCACTAAAAAAATTTATGCTTTTCTCTTTCTGAATTATTTATTTAAAAAATAAAATGCCAAAACTCTTTTTGTGTGTGATTTTTCAAAATAGTTTTAAATTTTTTATTAAACATTTAATAACTTCATCATTTATAAAGATAATTACACGAAACTTTTTTTCGTTTGTAGAATAGTATTTTCCAAATTCCATACAAAGATTGAAAAATTGGTTTCAAATTGCGGATTATAATACAGTATTAAAGTAAAAGAATGTGCTGTATACCTTTAATACAGTATTAAAGTAGAAGAAAAAAAAAGAGTTTTAAGCTTAAATTAATTTTGATTTGTCCAATGTTGTTTTGGTCTTACACTGTTTACCCCACCCCGATTGTCCTCCTGTTGCGGCCAGTGTGAAATATCTATCATATGTATGTGTTCAGGCGGGAAAAAAATTCCAGTGCCCCTGAGCTGGACTGTTCGAAATTAACCGGGAAAAAACCTTGCAGCAATGATACGTTGAATGAGATAAACAGACTGAGAAACCTGTCCAGCAATAGCTAAAAAGTAAAAAATAAATTAAATGTAAAAAAAAACCTTTTTTAAAAACAAGCCTTTTTCAAATGCGCTAAAAAGAATAAAAAAAAATTTTCTTTTAAAACTTTTTTACTACCATCTTATAACGCCATTGCACAATTTATGATACAAAAGCTTGTTGCCAGGTTTACCGGTGTAATTAAACAAGAAAATTAAATAACTGGATCTGATTGATTTTAATTTTTAAATTTTTCAAACAAAGTAAATACGAGTACTTAAATCTCACGACAAGCTTTTATATTATAAATTGTGTAATGACGTTATAAGTTGATTGTAAAAATAGGTTTTAAAAGAAAATTTTATTTTTTTCTTAGCGCATTTAAATAAAAGCTTGTTTTTTTAAAAAAAGTTGTTTTACTCTTAACTCTCTTTTACTCTTTCTCTCTTTTTATTGTTTTTCTCAATATTGTACAGGTACATTTTTTAGATTAACTATCATTATTTAAATTTCTTTTACAAAATTATTTAAAAGTACTTTTTCTTTTCTTTCCTTTTTTTAAATTTTTTTATGTACGTTCGGTCTACATTCAGAAAAATCTTTCTTTTGAACATTACATTATTTTCAATGAAACCATCCATATCTTGATGTATAGCAGGAAAAAAATGAGCCTGGAGAATGAAGCAAATATTGAAACAAGAACACGCAATATTCGTTTTGATATAATACAAAATTACTCAATAGTATTTCAAATATTCTATCTACAAATTAGTTATGAAACAAAAGAGATATTTTATAAGGAAAACTGGAGTAAAAATTTTTCTGAAAGCTTTATTTCTTTTTGCCAGCGGATCTGGCGGAAGCAAATAAGAGTAGAACAGAAGATATCTTATAGATAAAGAAACCGATACGTTATCTAGATTCACGACAGAAATCTGTTTCCTTATCTCTGCTTTCCGGATCAGTTGACGCAATGTCAGAGTCAAAGCATGCAGGGAAATGTCTACTAGCATTCCGGAAAAATCTCCTCTGGAGCAATCTAGAAATAGAAGAAATTTTAGAAAGCATCGTGAAGAATAGAACAAACCCAGATAAAATATATCTCGGTCCCTTTTCTTTTGTTTAAAAAGAAAAAAATTCAGTGATTGCTTATGTAAGGAAGATATATAAGTAAACTGTGAAAAGAAAATTAATTATGATGGAGTTATCGGTGTAATGATATTTTTGCTTTTGTGCCTTGTTTCATAATAAATAATCAAAACGAAAGTTAAATAGAAAAGAAAGCGAAATTAATTTTTAACGATTTCATTAACACCCGTGTGTTTGTTATAACTTCATGTATGCATAATCTGTACTACAAAATTGCAATGAATTAATTTTTTTCTCTTGAGTACATCTTATAACATAAGTATACCTTCTCTTCGGATTGCGTATGTTTATAAATTATTTTTTTGTTTGTAAGTGTGTGCAAGTATCAAACATCAACTTTCTTTTACCCTAAAGCGAAACATTTATGTCTGTGAGTTAAATTGGAATGATTAATGTAGTTCCAATGTTATACTTTTTTAATAGGACAAAAAAACTATTTTACTTAACTATATAGAAAGACATGTCCGTGTAGATCTTACAAACTGCGAGGAAAAAGTAAGTAATAAAAATAGCGTATTTTAAATTATTAGTACCTTTAACATACATATTTCTGTATTTACCAACATTTATTTGATTTGATTCACAAACACAAAAGAAAAACTTTATAAAAATTAACAATAAGTGACGGATATATCCACTATCCATCAACTAATCCTCTTAGGAAATCTTTGGGCTATCAATTCGCGTTATTCACAACTAACCCTTCGGAAGAAGAAAATAGTGATACTCAAATTAACTTACTATGTATAGTCGAAGTTTTGTAGGTAGAATAGAGAGTAGGAGAGGAGATAAACTCGATTCAGGTGAGATTGTTACTGTAGGTATCTTATTTGAATTATTGAGATTAAGAACTTATTAGGATGAAGTTTTTAAGTGACGATTTTCCACTGAGATTACATTGATATTAGATGAAATCGGATGATAGGTTAGATCCTTTATAAAGTAAGGATAGCGTTTGATAATTTCCTAATCGTTCATGCATTACTGTCGTTGTTCCACTTTCGTAGTTAGCATCGAGACATTCTTTTACTATTATTAATTGGATTTGTGTCCTTTCTTTCTGTGATAAATAAATGGATTGATTAGATAATGGCGAGTGTTTCTTCTTTACCTTCCACATATCTAGTTGCCCGAGAGATGTGTCAAACACTCACAAATAATATTTTTCAATAAATTGAAAGATATTAAAATTCATTCTTCAGGATAATTTCGAAATTAACTGAATTGGAGGTCAATACTTGGTGAGAAGTCAAGAGTGTATTCAATGGATGTAAGTATATTTAATTTATGGTTATTTTCCCACCATCCATACATATCCCAATATAAAACTAAACAGCTAATATTTTCTCGGAAAAGTTTATCCAATCATCAGATTCCAATCCCATCTCATTTATTTTTATGGACTTACCCCATTATTTTCCCCGCTTTCCACTTAAATCTAAACCTTAACCAAAAAGTATGGATTTAGCAGTTACTGAAATAAATATATAATACAATTAAAAATGGGCACATTTGGCAGTAAAGATGTTGTCGAAAGCAGTCTAAAAGAACGAATAAAAAACTAATCATATATATATATGATACTATATACCACAAGAAGAGTTGATCTACATTGCAAACATATATATTTCTTAAATATTTTCTCTCTATATATGTCAAAATGCGCTAATGTGGAAATTATCTGTCTATTATGTGGGAAAACAAAGAGTGTTATTTTAGGATAACTCCATGAAAAATTAATTGCAATAGAAACAAAAACCGTAATATGCACTTCTAAACTTGAATAGTATCTTTTATTTTTCACAAATATTAGAAAAGTTACATTGCTTTCTGTCTATTCTCGAAATTTTATAAAAAAGTATTTTCTTAAAATATCGACCTGATGTATCTGTCTTATTGTTTCTCCTGTAAGTAGTATTGTGCATTAAATCACAATTTCATTTAATTTTTTTCTAAGGAAATTGTTTGTTTTTTCTATCAGTTGCTTACAAAAGTAACAAATCAATATTCTTATTTTTGAAATTCATTACATTAACTTTCTTTGTTCAAATGGATAACAAATTTATACATGTCAGTGTATTCTGTCTTTTAATGTACAATATTTTACAGTTTGAAATCTGTAATTATTTTATTTAAGTCATTAAGACACGTAATTAAATAAATTTCCGTGGTCATGATTTTCCCTTATAGGTGCACAAAGTATAATTTCTTACTTCCGTAAAAAATTAATAAAGACAGAATATTTAAAGGTCAAAAATATTTTTAATTAGTTTAATATATTTCTGTATAAGTGTAAGAAAAATACTTTATTTTTATTTCTGTTCTCTTCAAGAGTATTTATAGACGTGACAGGTCTAATGACGAGATCAGGTTTTCAAAAGCATTTGCAATCTATTGTAATGAACTTAAAAATATACTTCAATTTAAAAGCATTTAAAGAAAAAAATCATTCGGAACCGATCTCATGAATACGCATGTCCCTCGAACACAAAGACATCTATACCCCTTTTGTCATCTGCTGTAGTTTATTTATAACACGTCCTTATTTGCATTTAAGATGTTGCCAACTTCAGATGACTAAACATCCACGGATCGGGTCCAAACCGTTTTCGATACTTGAATCTAAGTGCACAGTATGGAAATTGGAAAATCATTATCTAGATTTTATAAACTATCTAACAATTTCAATACGCAATAAAATAAAACTTTTTTTTTACATAATGTTTCTGGGACGACCTTTTAAATTACTTAGATAATTTTTTTTCTTATGTATAACTTGAATTGCAAAATATGTCAGAAATTTTCCAGGCGTTTTCGAAGTAACGTTATAATAAAGGCATAGGAATTAAAATATTTTCATACTCATCTCAATCTCCAAAATTTTAATTTGCAGTTAATCCAAGTTTTAAAAAACTACTAAAAATAATAATGCAAATTTCTATTAAGTATAATTGAATGTAAAAAATTATCTCTTAAACTTTATTTTGATAAAATTGTTTCTTTAGTACTTGGGATATCGCAAGATTTTTATTATAAACTTAAAAAAAAACTTGTGTCAAGGTTTTATCTTATCACACAGCTACGCTTTACTTGAATATATTTGATGCATCTTATATTTTAAAATAGCATTTGCAATGATTTCCCATTGTGCTTTACTATATATATTACATGTTGTCGCACGAAATATATATAAGATAACATAAGTTGATATTTATATAAATTAATCTAAGCAGAATCTCTCTCAACACACTGTTCTCCCTTAAAATAACAAATGCAACCTAAACATAAAACCTTTTCTGAAAGAAAACAAAAAAAGCCCCATATCAATATCCTATTCATATATCAATAGGGCATATTTACTTTTGTTTGATGACAATTATTTTTGAAACAAAGATTATCTTCATATAATGCATGCTGTGAGTTATTACCTTTACTTTGTTTTAACATAAAAATAAAAAAACCCCTATTTCTACAAAATTTAAAATGAAAAATAATATTCCACTATTATGAAAAGAATAAAACTTTTTATATTTGTTTTATTCTTTTACAAAATACTTCTAAAAGTAAGGAACATGCATATTTTTTTAAAGGTGAAACATGAAATAAATAAGTAAAAACATTTTATCATATAAGTCCTTCAAGTGACTTGGGAATAATACACAAACAAAAAATGATATGAGGATTATATTTTTAGATAATAGCATTTTCTTTGCTGGATATTAACTGAGTCATATTCAACTACTTCTAGTATATATATATAATTTATTTTCTCTATTCAAACGATAATATTTCACAAGGTGTATCTTGTAAAAACGGCTTCCATTATTACTAAAGAATCAAAACTTATTCGCCAACTTATTAAGCAAGTACATTGCTCAAATGTAAGTGTATTAAATGATAGATATTTATTAAAATAATCTTTTATTTCCTAAATAATGATTTCAAAGTTTGACTAAAATAATATAAAGTTTTTTTCCTATTTTATTATATTAATAAATACGTACTATATACTAATCAAATTTTTTCAAAGGATAATTCAAAGTGTATTTTTGGTCATTTACATATATGTATACAAGTTTAAAAAATTCAAAAATTAATCGTAAGTGTATACTAACTTTGTTTTGTCGTTGTATAAGTAATCAAGATCAAAAAATCAAAATGATATTTTCCATATTTCAACAATTCTCAAAGAACATTACCAACGACAATTTTAATTTTATAAAATTTTCCATTATCCATGAAATCCCTTCCTAAGTAAACGATATAGTAGTTAAAAGAATGATCCATGATATAGAAGTTACACACGAAAACATCCCTTAATTTTTAAAAATGTTTATTAGTTTTCTATGCATCTATTCTAATTTTAATTGACACATTAAAAATTGTTTTAAAATTTATTTGATTTTTTGTGACATTAAAATTAATTAAAAAAGATACGTACGAAAAAGCATAAACTTTGTAATTTTAGTTATTGTCATGCGTGTTAAAATCACTAAACTTAAAAACTTAAAACTTTTTGAAAATAATTGAAATGCAAATTTTTTCTTTGCATAATTCAGCTGCCCAAGGCGTGTCAAAATATAAATATTTTTATTATGTTTATCATTATTTAGCTATTCATCCCTTCAGTCCATCAATAAATGAATACCAAGCTTGCTTGAGAACTTAACACTATGTGTTTCGCGTCAGACTGACCACCTGAGCGGAACATCTGCTCATGCACCTCAGGGTCCAAGGTCACGTATACTAAGTTGGCCACAGTTAGTCTTGGCCCTCATGGGCTGTTGCCCAACCGAGTTAAGTTAAATTAATATTTTATCCTACGTAATTTTTTCCAATATACCTTATTAAAAATTATAGCTCATAATTTCAAAAGTTAAATTACGTGTAGGGAATCTTTGAGTTACTGCCGTTTAGAAGAAAAGATATAGTCAATAAAATATAGTTAATACCTTTTAATTAAAATTTTCAGTAAATGAAAAATTTGGATCAAATGAAATTTAGTTAAAAATTTCGAATGGTATTGTTTCTTCATTTTCTTTTTTAAAAATTATATTAAGAATTATGTGATTTGTCTAATCAAATGCTTATCAAGAAACAATAATAAAAATTACGTTGAATGTTTGAAACGAATTAAAATACCCAATGCCTTACTTTAATATATTATAGTTAGAGTGTACTGAAATCTAATAATGTAATAGAATGTAAGCTTAGTACACAATCATACAAATATATCAGTTTTGAATAATTTCAATTCAGGGTTTTATAAACATTGGGGAATTAAAAGAAGTTGATTTTTTTTTCAAAATGTTTCTACCACAGTCAAGTAGCTACTTTCTCAATTTATATTAGAAGACCATTTATTCCATACATATACTTCAAATATGTATTCTGAATAAACCTTTATGTACTTAAATGTGTTTTAGTAACAAATTTTGTCACCTTATTTTTATTTTGGTACTATTCTAATTCACTCATTCAATACAGAAAAAAAAAACTTTTTTACGTTATTTTCTTCTTTTAATCCAATAACAATTTATATTTTACTTTTTTAACGCAATTACGCTTTTATATCTAGAAAATTCAAATATATTGAATTAGCAATATATTATATTACATTTAATGTAAAAGAGGGATTCTAATATCATAAAGTATAGCACACGTTAAGAACATCATTTATCTTTCTCAGAATCACAACACACAATCTTTAATGTAATAGTTTCTTATTTTTCTCTGGAACTGCGGAAAGTCTGAAAATTAATGATGAAAACATAGTAATTCTTATTATAGATGGAAGAAAGCGATATTAAATCTCGCATACATCATTAAAAATGAACATTTTAATAAATTTCTTGAAGTAATATTAAAATATCGTTCTATTGAATTCCTTTCAACATGTTTTAATAAAATATGGATATACCTTTAAATGAAATATTTGCAGATAATAATTGTTTTTCTTTTAAAAAATTCATCATTAATAAAGGCTTTTATAATATTATAAGACTGCGAAATAAATCCGTTCTGTTTTAATTTTATTATGCACTATTTTATACAAAAATCTTCCTCCTTGATTAAAAAAAATGCATAGATTCCAAACAGTTTATTTCTAAAAAAATATTTTTTTGATAAAAAATTAATTTTGAAAAGTAGCAAAAAATGAGAAAAGGTATGAATTTTTGAGGAAACTTATATTTATGATGGCGTGCAATAAGTATAGTCGAAAACAGCCTTTAAAGTTTATAGTAGTTTTAAGAACAGTACCAATTTAAGAAGGTTGGTGTTTTTAATTGATTCAGCTGGATATTTTTTTCGCACACATTTAACCTCATTTCTACTATGCACGGGTCGGTTTCTAATATTCATATTTCAGTACCTTAGTCATGTTTCAATTCTGTTTGTTGAAACTTTACGTATTTTTCAAAAACGTAAATTTATTCAATGTGTATCGCTTTCGGATTCGTAGATACTTTTAAATCCCGTTTGGAAAAAAATGGTATTTTACCTGTCTGCACCGAATCATCCTATATTTTTAACAAGCATAAAAATATATGTAAAACCAATTTATCTGTTTTACGCATGATTCTAATTTGAGTCTATAGACTTATATCTAAATCATTCAATATATTTTCTTTTAAACATTATTTAATAAATGGTGTAAGTGTACTGAAATACAGAAACAATGGTTTTACTTTTAAATGATGTCTGTTGTTGCTTTTCTCCAAATGGACAGCTACATTTAAAAGCTATCTAATGTAAAATGAGATCAATGATTTCCGAAGAATCATGTATCTTTGATCAAGGTATACGAGAAAGAATAAGAGTTTTATTAACGTTTGAATTCTTTTTTTTTTTAAAAAAAAACGAGGGTTATTGGTGATCGGTCTCGTAATTTTGAACTTTGGTCAAAATTTCTCCAAACTACCACACCTTGCCAAAGGGTCATTGAGTCTCGGTAGACACACGATGGATCTTCAGTGGTACCATTACTCGATCCTGTGGTTCTCCATCATCGAGTTCATGACCGTAACCGCTAAGGTACTGCGAACATAAATGAATACAAGAAAATGTTTAAAACTTTAAAAAATCTAAGTCAAAATGTTTTTTGGGTTACAAAGTATGCTTTATGATGGGCTTATTTTGACATTCTTATAATGCAATACATGTATAACATGGAAAATGGAAAGCACTTTCTTTTTGAAGAAGATATCAGAAAACTTTTACAAGAGCACAATGATCAGTCTGAGGAAATAAACGACGATGAAATGAATAAATCAGATCACTTTATCATTGCAAAAACTTCGATGATCAGACACATATACATATTTTGGAACCAAAAAGATAAACTGTTCTTTGCTTGAGAAGTGCTTTAACCTATTTCCAAAGATGCTCATTTCTTACGAGAATTGAACAACAAAGATTTCGTATCTTGCCGTGGTAAGTGTCCATTTAGACAATATCTACCATCAATGTCAAGTGGGAAACACGGAATTAAATTATAGTTACTGTATTATGTGAAAATATCTTACTTTTACTCTACAGAAACTTATAGAGAAAAGTGTATTCTGGTGGTGAGTGAGAATAAATCTAGGAAGGAATGGTTTATGGGGTCACAGGGGTGTTAAATTTCTTTAGGGGTCTTAAAATATAAACAATTTTCAAACAGGTATAATTTCTTTAAATTTAAGTTAAATACTTCGAATCTTTTACTCGTTACTTATAATGGAATGGGGCTTTAGAAAAGTATAAAATGTTTAAAATATAATCATAATTTTAAAAATTATAAACATATGAAAATAAGAAACTTTTCTATTAGAAATATTTATTAAGTTTTTCGTCGCGCATGCTATTTTCTAAAAGAGTATAGGTTTAATTACTATCTCTAAGTTGATTTATAAAGAAAAATGTGTTCTTAATACTTTGTAGCTACTTTTATATAAATAGAATAATAACGTACATATTTTAATAAATAAAAAAATACATTTTTAAAAAATATTTAAAAAATTGCAATATTTTACAAATATTTTGAAATACAAAAGATGTATAATATTAAAATTAGGTAGGGTTTGAAGAATATAATGCATTGTATAATTCTATAAAGTTTTATGCATCAGAGGCTAATATTTTAGAAAATAGCGTGCGCAAAGCAAAAAATACTTAATATTTATTATAGAATTTTCATATGCTTATGACTTTTAAAATAATTATTATATTTTAAACATTTTATACTTTTCTGAGGCCCTATTCTATTTTAAATAATATGTAAAAGATTCGAATCATTTATCCTAAATTTAAAAGAATTATACCCGTTTGAAAATCGTTTATATTTTCAGACCTCTAGAGAAATTTAACACCCCTGAGACCCTTTATGTGTACGCTCCACAACGATCATTTTTGTGGCACGGCCAGTATATCTGCACACAATAATATACATTAAAATATCAAAATTTTCCCGAAACAGGAAATATTGTAGCAGAGAAGAGGTGCCACGAGAGTTTCAGGATATAAACATTAATTTTTTGTTCTTTATTTGCTTTTATTATACTGTGTATTATTCAAAATATATTTACGTTTCTAAGACTATTGATTTTCTTACCGCTCACCTAAAGTTAAACTTTGTTTTTTGATCCAAGTAAGCCTTTGAATTTGTTACCCTTAATGTACACCTTGTAAAATTAATTTAAGGGGGGGGGGACTACTGGAAGTATTACTGAATTGATTTTTCACAAATGATATCCTTATAGAACTATTGAAGACAAAGTTATCGACTGGAACTGTCTAAAAAAAGCATGCTTCCTCCTGAATTTTGATCCTTACATGACCTTGTTGTTGTTGTTTGGCATTCAAAAGCATGGAATTATTGTGTCATTTATACTTAAAAATATAAAATAGTGAGCCTACTGCACTATGACAGAATAATTTCACAATAAATAGGAAAAGAAAAAACTTATACATGGTATTGTTTTATATTCAAATTAAAGATGGATTGTTGTAAATATGATAGATAAAGTATAAGTCATTTTTACGTGAAAAATAGGAACAAAATGTTTAGACTGTTTCTTTTATAACGTGATTAATCGAGCTGTTATTAATACTTTTGTTGCTTTATGCATATCGATCTATCGTAAAGTGGCACGAGCTTTTGAAAAAGGCGTAATTTGCTAGGTTACTTGAAAAACAACTTACAGAGAAGCATGGGAATTTTAAGAGGAATACGATCATGTCAGTAAAAATCTAACGCTAGCATTCTACATTCAAAAATAAATGCAAATCTCCGCAGTTGACTAAAAGTAGAATATCTCTGGGTTTTTTAACATTTTTGTTATTTGATAATAGAGTGGGTTTAATATAAACAGTCTATAAAAACAATTTTGAGATAAATGCGACAGGAATTACAAAAACAGTTTCAAAAATAAAATTTTAATCCTCTATTTTTTTGGCATTATAAACAAGGCATAAACAATCTCTTTGTATAACAAATATGTAAAATTTTTCTAATGAAATAAAGTAAAATATTTGGAGTGTGTATAAAATGCAAGGATTATATAACTACTAGAAATTAAATTTAAAATCAGAGGTTTTTATTTCGATATAGCTCTCCATAAAAACTTAGTTGTGTTTTCCCTTTTATTACATAAAGGATTTTCTCATCTTTTCCATCATGAGAAATCCTCCGAATAGAAACATTGTTTGTCACAAAAACAATCACAGAGGTTTTTTCCTCAAATTCCCCATGGAATTTCCGTATATTCCCCAATGTACCACAACTATCCTTTATGAATAAAAGTCATACAAAGACAATCTCTATGGGATACATTAGTTTGGTAATGTTTTTGTATGAAGGGGAATAATATTTTTTTTCGAAATATATTCTTAAAGACATTATCCCTATGTTCTTCCTAAATTTATTTGAAATAAATCTAGAAAATATTAAAATACCTCTTGATATCTGAAATTTGTGCATAACTCCTTGGGTTCAATAATTTTAAGTAAAAGTTGAATGAGATTTAATATTGAAGCTCCTTAATTCAAATTTACAACTGTAATCTCAACTCTATTTTTAAAAAGACATTTCTGAAGATAAATGTTTCTATTATAAGTATTTTTGAAGGTATTTAATTATCAGTTTATAGAAAGACTGGAGTAGACTCATACAGAAATAGGGTTAACTTAAAATCAATTTCCCCATTAAAGGCAGTGATAAGATATAGATTGGAATTTATCATCAAAAAAATTTTTATATATACCTAATATTCCAGTATATTTTATGCGTACCTATTCTTCCAAACTTCTTTTTCTAACTTTTAGGTATATTCTACATATGTTAAATGTTGTGTAATTTGATATGTATATATATATATATATATATATATATATATATATATATATATATATATATATATATATATATACATTGTGTGAGTACTAACAGATGATGCAGCTAAACTGCTAAACTGTTTTATGTAGTGTACTTGTATAATCAGTCTCGTCTTGTCATTTAGAAATATCATACAGATCATTTCGTTCTTGTCATCATGTTTCTAAATGTCTCTCTTGAATGAAGTTTCTGTTCACTCTATGTTAATATTTTTCAACACCTACATAACTTGCATCTTTATTTACAAAAAATCTTGAAATATACGTTTGTAATGTGTTTTTCTCTTTTGAAGTTTTTTATTCCAAGTTTTGTCACAGGACTTTGAACAATGGTATACTTCTAAAACTGAAACCCTAAAGCAGAGGGGAAACAGAAAAATTATAAAATATTTTATTTTGAAAGTTCACAAGATCTGCCATTACTTTGAAATAAGAAGTATTAAGACATACTAAAATGCTCTTTTTTCTATGTTTTATGAGTTACACGTTTTTTATCCGACATATAACGAACACCCATATATTTCGATATTATTTTTTGTGTTAAGAGAGACTGTTTATTAACGTCCCACTATACAACTCTTAGTTTTGAACCACAGTCAAATAAAGAAGACGACACCTGAAGTGACACACCCCGTCTCCAAGCTTTCACATCAAACCAACAGGAGTACTTGGAGTCTCTATAGATTTAATAAGCGACAGCCCATTGAACGCATAGCACTCTTGCTAAGAGTCCGTCATCTTCTCCACTTAGCTACCGTGGTCACATTTTTTGTGTTGAAAGTGCGTGTAATATGCCGAGATATACGGTATATAAGATGCAATAAATAATACCCGTAAGTTAAATATTTAAAAGGAAAAAATAATCATAAATAATCTTCATTATTAAAATTCGTAAGTAAACAAACGTATCTATGTATGTATCCTAATTTGCTCAAGAACTCCAAGACGCAGAAACTAGCAGAAGGTATCAAAATTTAGGTAATGATCCGAGGAATCCGTTTTAGCCATTTATATTCCGATATTCCATTTAGTTAAAAAGATATTAATTAAAACCTTAAAAAACTGGATTTTGGCGCCAGTTTTTATTTGTTTGCATTGCTGTAATAATGTTATTGTTACAACAATGACAAAAATTGGCGTCGAAAATCAATTTCAGCCAAACTGGCCAGACCTGGTCTTCATTGTTACAACAATGCATACGAATTGTGCCTTTTATTGTTTTTAATTAATAACTTTTCAAATAATTGCAATTTAAGAAATTAAATGGTCAAAATGGATTCCTCGAATCATTTCCCCTCTTTCGGTATCATCGGCGCATTTTTGCGTTTACCGTTTCTTGCGAAGATGGCCTTATACGTATAAATAGATAAGTTTGTTTACGTTTGAATTTAAGAACACTTATCCAAAAATAAGCAGTCGTTTCAATGGCTAACTGAAACAATTTTTTGATTCATTATTTAACAAAAAGGGATATAAATTAATATTTTTTTTAAAAAAAATAAAGCTGTATTGTTTTTTATCATTCATTACAAAATTAATATTTTTTCATAAGAAATTCGTAGATTCTCTGTTTTCTTGTGAATAAAACTGGATTAGCTTTATAAATTATTCATCGAAAATAAAAATTTGAAAAAAAGGTCTTATCCCGAGTAAGAAAGAGTTTTATACTTGAAAAAGCCATGCACACAAAGCTGGGCAGAACAAAAGGAAAAGAAAAAATGAAAAAAGCAAACTCTGACAAAAAAAAGCCGGTCTCAAAAAAGAAAAGAGGAAGAAATTTCAGACAAGGAAATTTAAATGACAAAAATATAGAAATTACTCACATCGCGCTTGACACATACCTAGAACTGCTGGCGTCCAGAGAGAAAAGGAAAATTTCCATGGGGGTAAGGGTATACCCCCGAAAAAAGCCCGTGCAACGCCGGGTTAAATGGAGAGAAAACAGAACTATATGACGGGGTAAAGAGGTGAAAGAAACTTCGAAAAAGAGAACTTTAATGACATTAATACAGAAATCACGCTCACACTGAGAGGGACAGGAAAAATTTCCCAAGGTGAAAAGCTGTACACTTGAAGAAGCCCGGCAACGCCGGACCATGCAGCTAGTCTTTGTATATAAAATCTTTTGTGCGTGTGTATGTGACTAAACTCCTCCTAAGCAGATGGACAGATTTTTTATGAAATTTTTTCTGTGGGTCCAAATGTATTCGTGAATGGTTTAGATTCACAATTCGGTCCAATATCGCAATTAGTTAAAAATGCGCCAAAATTATGTAAGTGCTCGATTGTTCATAAAAAAATCGTGAGCAATATTCTTGAGGCCACTATTTTGAGTGGCAAACTTCAAGGTGAAGTTGTACTACCACATATCCCAATGACTCTTTCAGACTCACTTACCCATTCAAATGTTAGCAATTTCCATTTCCCTTGGTATTTGCTATGACCATTAATAAGTCACAAGGTCAAACAATGACAATTTGGGGCTTAGATTTAGAAAACCCTTGCTTTTCACACAGCCAATTATATGTTGCATGTCCGAGGTTTGGCAAACCTTCGCATTTGTTTGTTTAAATTCCTCAAGGATTAACCAAAAACATTGACAATGCAATGGGATTAAAATAAATTTATTTTTCGTGCATTAAAAATATACTTGTTATGAAAATAGCTCGAGTTTTATCTTTTTTACCCTTAATCAAAACAAGTTTAAGTGTCTATCCAGAATAGGTTCCATATTCAACTTAGTTCATAGTACATACATACTCACATGCAGTTGATAGGTCGAATTGTGGTAACTGTACATGTGATGATGTCAGGTATTGTAATTAATTTAATAATATAAAAAAATATTCATCATAACGGTCCAGATTGCAACAACTTATTCAAAAAAGTTTGTAATTTTTGGATTTAAGACGTGTTTATAGGACAACATCTGTCGGGACCGCTAGTATAGTATATAATATTAGAGTTTGAAAAGAGAAAACAAATCAATCTTTTAGGATTATATGAAGAATTAAAGTTGCACTAAAATAATATAGTAATTTGTATTAAGGAAGAAAACGTGTTGCTTTATGTAACATAAGAGCATTAAACAGTGGGTTGTACAGTAAATTGCAATTGCATATCGCTTTATGACCCAGCTCGCACGTTCGTGCGGGAACATTCCACGTTCCAGGAAAGTAGCAAAATTATTTTTTACTATTTTTTTCCAATGTCATTGGAATCAGTATAGTGTTAATAACCAGAAGAATATACTAATGAAAGATAAGAAAAAATTCTAGTCTTCAAGAGTTCTTAATATCTGACTCACACATATACACACAATCTCACGAGCTGGTCTTAAAGCGAAAAAAACAAACTATATAATTATTGGAAATCTGACAAATTGCGATTATACAATTAAAGATTTTAAAGAAAAACATTTATAATAAAAACAATATATAAGGTGTGTTTATGTGTGCGCAATGGTTTATCAAACTACTTTGATCTCTCACCTACACGCAGAAATTAATTTAAACTGAAATAAAACGATTCATGTCCTTTTCAGTATGTGAATCTTACAAACTGTCTATGATTTTCAAATACACCTTTTTTAAATAATATACCTTATTAAGAAACACAGAATTTTAGCTTAACACTTAAAAATATATATTTAGCTTGTGGCACGAAAGAGAATACTTTACGGGAAGTTTACTTAGGGAAATCGCTACTATGATATATTTTCATAGGCAGGTAACAGTTAAATCTCTAAGATACAATACCATAAATTATTTTCAGTACCTTATAAAGATCATGTATACGGTGAATTATAGTAAAATTGAACTAAAGCTAGGGCTACCATTTTACAGGCAGAAAGATTAAAAGAAAGCAGATTTCAGAAATTTCTGACCTGAATATTTGTTAAGGCATTCGAATACGTTCGGAACCATGATTTTTAAAAAGCGCATAAATGGATAATTTTCATGATATTTAGTGTCACTTAGATTAGAAAACATGCGCTCCCACACATGCGCTACAGGGGACAAATTGGGGGAGAGGGCCGGTCATGGAAGAGTTTGAAAATTACGTAGGAAGTCTTGAGCAACTCTTGCTGTATGCGGACGAGCATTATCTTGCTGGAAAATTGCTCCTGGGAGACCATTTATGAAAGATCCTACATGGGGTCGCAGAATATCATCAACGTAACGTTGGCCCGTTAAGGTTCCACGCATCACAATTAAAGTGAACTAACTGGCTATTATAGGCTATGGCCTCCCAGACCATTACACCAGCTGTGTGGGCAGTGTGACGTAGAACAGTGTGGGGGGAATTGTACCGCTCAACAGGGCGCCTCCACACCCGTACACGGTTATCATCCGTCCCCAAAGCAAACCGGGAGTCATCACTAAACACAACTTTTTGCCAATCTGTGACATTTTACATTGATCTGGCTTGGCACACCTGTAGACGCAGTTGCCGATATTCCGGTGTTAAAAGGAGTGCACGGAAAGGGCGCTTGGATTTAAGATTTGCTTCTGCAAGGTGTCTGGAAATCGTTTGTGAAACAATTGCTACGCCTACGTCTGCTCGTATCGTTGAACGAGTCACTGTGGGGTCCACAAGTGCTTGCCGCACGATCCTTCGATCTTCTCTCCTAGTGGTCTTCCTGGTCACTTCAGACCCGGTTTTCCGCGCGTGGGTACCTTCTCGTGTCCACTGCTCCCAACAATTTCTAACGGCACACTCCGAACGATCCACCTGGCCAGCAACATGGTGCGTCGACCAGCCTGCAGTTTTCATCCAGATGATCAGGCTTCTCTCAATCTCGCTTAACTGTGAGAAATGTTTTCTAGCACGTTTACCTGGCATGTTTCGGTTACCAAAGTCTTCCTACAATCGGTGGGTAATCGTCACGTTTATGAATCTTCGAATTTGCGCTGGCTTATATAGCACCCTCTTCCTGATTGTAGCTCCACCTAGGCGTGTATGAGCATGCGTATTGGCACAAAACTTGGATCATTTGCATATCACATTACTCTGTACTTATTTGCAAAGTTTCGCGATTGTACTTAGCTTCCTTCTTGGGTTGCTATTTTCAATGTTCATGAGTGTACATCAAATACAACACAAAAACCATTTAAACAAAATACAAGATCATGTTAATTATTGGGACAGAGCTTAGCTCGTAATATCTTCCAAATAAATTTTAAAATGTTACTTTACATTCATAGCTTTCATTGTGTTTCTTAGCGGGCTCTCCATTATCAGTTTTATATATTACTTATAATTGTACTGATTCTCGTATTTTTTCATAGTTATATTTAGTATTGGAATAGAAAATAGAGTACATTTAATTTTTGTATTAACTTTTGCTGAATCAAAAACGCTGCTTTTATAAAAATAGTACACATATTTGTGAAACAGTTTTGCCAATTAGATATTTGTGTATTGTTCGAATTTTAGGCATACCATTCATTTTTTTTTTACTTTGAAACCATTCGGTACTTATTGTAAGTTTGGAAAATTAAACTGATATTACAATGTTACAATCATTTATATCCACTGGAGATAGCTATAAGTTAATAATTTTGGTGGACTACTACTTTTGATATATTTCTAAAATTAATTATCTCAATATATTATGACAAATTAGAAAAGAACATTTAATTTTTTCCCCTAAAATACGCGTTAACTAGGTTGAGTAAAGACTTCTAGCAAAGCTAGTACTAGTACAAAGCTAGTTGAGCTAGTACTTCTTACAAAAACATTTCTTGAAGTTTTAAAATTAAATGTTTTTTTTGTAATTAACTGACAATATATTTTAAATATTTCTTTAAATTAAAGGGTTCCTTTTAAAAACGACATTTGCCACCATCGATTTTATTAAATATGAAAACTGATTATAAAATTATCTTCACTATCGGTTAGATTCCTTTTCATTTTACAAAAATCGAAAAATACCCGGAAACATAAATAGATTTCTGGAATAAAAGGAAATAAGTTTGTGTTCGAAACAGATGTTGCAACTTGACAGTAAAATTAAAACAATCTCCGTTTTTGTATTTCCGCTGCAAAAATATTTACTTTGTTTTTATCTCTTTGGAAATAAAAGTTCTTTTTTTATTCTCTTAGGGAAAATATTTCTGACTTCCTTGAACATATTTTAAAAAATATTGTCGCACAAAATATTCATTTTTCATTTAACACAAGTAATTACTGTGACATTGAAAAAATTATTTGCTTTCCATACAAGTTGCTTAATATGTTGCAAATAGTTGTTTTTCGCTTAAAGGTTAGCATATTTTCTTTCACGGTTTATATGATACAAAATTCCATTTGGTAGAATTTTAATTGTAAATTCAAAACAAGTAGTTTAATAAATAAGTAAAATTATTAAAATAATTTCCATGTTTTCTTATCCGAATAATACTTGTTAGGTTTCCTCCATTTCGATATTTTTGATTACTTGGATAAAATATTTCGATATGCAATTAGGTATCTTTATTTTGATTTCGATATTATTTCTATGAAAAAAGATAGTTTCAACATTCCCAAACATATTTAAAATAAATAAAAACTTTAAAAACTAAGTTTTAAGTGGTATTAAAAAAATATGCGTAAATTCACTGATACTGCATTTTTAACTTAAAAAATGTATATTTTTACTTATCTTATTATTTTTGTTTTCGTCTCGTATTCTAAGTTACTATAGTAGTATAGCAATTATTCACATGACCTTTTCAATTACAAAAAAGTAGGTTTTTTTTCTAGTTCGTGTAGCTAACACAAACTTTAATATTTATTGTATCCCAGTGATATTTGTGATATATGCGGACATTCATTTAACCGTTCTACACATTTTTTAAAAAAATTAAAATTACTACGTTTCTTCTTTTGTAAAAATTTGACGACTCCTTATTGTTCAAGTATTAAAAGAAAGCTTAAAGTTTATGCTCAAACTGCCAAATAAAAATATTGAGAAAACATTTGCTGACAGTGAAATATAATGAAAATTATTCATGGTAGGGATGTACATTTTGAGTTGGAAGTGATTTTTGCAACGAAGTATTGCACAGAAGTTCTCGAAATAACACACCCTCTTTCATTTCCAATGTATTTTCTTTATTCATTTTAGCGTCATACCTCTTTGAGAGATCACAAGAGCCAGTTTAAAGCAATTTTCTATCAACACTAATACAATTAGAATAGTATGAAATACTGCAAAGTATCCAAACTTTCTGTTAAAATTTGTATTTCGCACCCAACGTTAAATGGTTGATTGCATTTTAATGCATTTTTGTCATCTTTTTCTGAGAGTATTCCGTCACAGCCTTCACGAAAATAGTATGAATGGTGTTATAGTAATATGAAACAGGTGAAGAATAAAGTTTGTTTCGGATAGCAACTTACTAAATCTTTATAAAGGTTTGGTACAAAGAATGCGATACTGGTTTTTCGTCCATGATTTGTACTACTTTGATAGCTTTCAACAACTGTTCTTGAGTCTTTCATTTTTAACAAGTTTGGGGTAAATTATGATGTTACACAAATATCCTATTTGTAAACGTTCGAGTGTTTTCTTTGGATTATAAAATGTATGCTCTTCTAACACTGAATTGTGAATGCGATTATATAATAATTATAGGTATTGTGTTGTAGCTTAACTCGGGATCAGGTGCTTACTTGATACTAACGTTAATATGAGGTATAGGGAAGGAAATTTGGAATCTCCTACCCTCACTTTTTCGCAAATACAAGTGGTCTTGATTTTATTTTTAAGAAGAACAGCATTCTTTTTCATATAGAGTTTATCTGGTGAAGACTTTTTCGCAAATGCTCTTTGACGTGCTGCATTGTCTGGTACTTGAGGTACACTTGGGGACGCAACAACTACAAATCTCTCTACTCGTACTTCTCTCTTCCAGAACTGTCAAATTCCTGAATAATACTGAAGGATTGGAACTGACTGTCAAAGTAATTTGTAAGTGTATCATAGCCAGTATGAGTTCATTTTGAAGAAAAGTTTTACAGCTCTTAAAATATCACACTCTGTGCTAAATCTATTATTTAGTTTCATCTTATAACCTAGGGGTACTCAACCTTTTTTTCTGCTAGGCCGTATACATGAGTCAACTATTTCACACGAGCTGCAACATGAGGCTAAATGGGTGAGCGGGGAGGGGGGAGAAAAATGCTTTAAAACCAAGGCAACATTGGGAATTTAAAATGTAGAAAAGTGATCAAAGCATTACAACTCCTGTTTTGCATTTTTATCAATTTATATATATTTTTTTTAATTTTGTCACCATTACTAAATTAGAAGGATGTAGAAATTAATCCGTCAGAATTTCTGCATCAATAAACGGTTTTATACGATTACCAATAAAATAACAAACTTCATAGAATGTTCTTGTTACCCCAGTGATATTACCACTGACAAAACACTTCGTTGTTGTAGCAAAGATTATTCAAGAAAGCCTATTTATCACCTCTTGAAAGAGATCTTCTAGAAAAAGTGTCATTGAATAAGTTATGTTTATTGGTATTTTTTTAATACAGCACTGGCATGGCAAATCAAACAATTACTGATCCATATTTGTTTTTCACTACAAAATAGGCAACCTCCCAATCGTCTTCAAACGATTCATTTTTTAAAATATTTTTCGCTTGCAATATATGGAAGATTGTTGAAAATTAGTTCCACTCATAAAGTTGTCGCTACTTCACTGTTGTTTGTTATGACTAACAGTAACAGCTCTAAATAGAAAAGGAACACCAATTGGTACCCGTACAACACCGTCAGCAAAACGTATAATTAATATATTTGATTTCTTGACAATGAATTTCCCGCCAAATTTTTAATACAATGTTCTTAAGTAAGTAAATTTCTCACAGCAATGAACCATGACCAGGCCACTTAAAAAGGCTCGGTAGGCCGCCGGTTGAGTATTGCTGCTATAACCTATCTCTTTTGTGTTCTTTTGCTGATTAGCCAGGAACTTGAACATGGATGTGTGCCGTAATTTTTGTATCGTATTTTTTTGCATTACATCCATTTATTTAACTTTATTAAACTCTTCAGAGAACTTCTAGGCATTATTAAGAGAAAGTGAAACTCTCACTGTACTAATTTACACGAGTGAGTACCCAAAGTAAAGTGTAAAAACTAAACTACTGAAATCCATTACCTAGCATTAAGGAAACTATATCATATGTAAAAGGTATTTAAGTGCATCATAATAAATACTAGAATAAAAAAAATGATTTATATTTTAGTTTCTAGAAACTGGCTCTGCGTGGATTTAATTCAATAGACGTTTATCTACAAACTTCTACTTTTTTTTTCTTTTTCCTCTCACGCAGATCTAGGACAATCCCTCAGGCTGATTCCCATCGAGTTCTGTCTTTCGCTGCAACATCGTTAATTTCATTCTTCTTCAATAGAAGATTGCGGAAACCCTCCAGTTACCCCTTGTTTCTATCGACGCAACAGAAGATACTTAATCAGAAAGTACATTGCACAATGTCCGCAGTCAATTGAATTTTATTTTTCTCTTAACTATTGTATATTTCTTTTCTTTTGTCTCCTACATTTATAAAGTGTTATTGTAAGGTAAGTAATTCAGTTGTGCAAAAGTTTCTCAAATACTTTTGCTTGCAGTTATTTTCGTTTGAATCCTTTAAGAAGAGAATTTTATTTAGTAGATGGTTAGGATTATGTGCATCAAAGAATTATATTTAATGCTCTAGTTTTTCCTTTTTTATCATTCCAAATTAAATATTTCCTTAAAAATAACGAAATCCCCGATTGATTTACAAAGTAGTATGAAACTAATGAATAAAATGTTCCCTACAATTTATATGTTTAATGTTCAATTAATAGCACATGCCAAGCATGCTCAATGCGTTTGCTGAAAATGCATATTTGTCTTAGATAAGATAATATTAAAGTTTTTCTATTGCGCTTCAATTTTTAGTGCATCGGTAATCAGTGGCACACACAGGAATTTTTCAAGGGGGTCGAAAGTTTACCATTCTTGTATCATGCTCCTTTTGATTTTGTCGATTTTCGGGAACAAAACACAGTAAAAAACTAATTATTTAATAAATAATTAGCATTAATTAATAAAATTAATAATTAATAACAAATACTTCATTAAATTTTACGTACTATGTACTTAGAATTATAACCAATAGGTAAAAAGTTCAAGGGCTTTGGGAGGATCTGGACCCCCAGGATCCCCCCCTTGTGTGCGCCACTGTCGGTAATTTATTTCAAGCATTCGACATTTACATAAGTTTTCAGAAAAAGTTTTGTAAAAAAATCCATTCAAATATTTTAAGTTAAAAACTTTGGTGGCAGAAGTATATTCTTTGTACAAACTAAGTTCCAAATTATCATATGAATTAATATTAAGTCAAACTAAGTATTGTACTTATATCGTAAGAATAATTTTTCATGAAATTTTATTCTAAAAATTTTAACAAAAATTATAATTTTTTTACAGAAATATGATATAAAAAAGTCTATGAGATTCACTGGATAAGGCGACGAAATGGTTTATCAATCGTAAAGTATTAATTTTGTCTAATCAGTTCTCACGCAGTTAACTAACATATCGGGAAATCTATTTTCTCTATTTGATATAATTACTTTGCGTTGAGAAGTGTCCTTGATATATCCAGAATAGGCTTTCTATTTAAAGTGACCTGAAGACAGGAGATAATGTCGAAATTGTAAATGTATGGATATATGTTTTTGTAGTTTTAAGGTGTAATATGAAAGAGGATATATATAATCTGTGAATTATTATCAGCTACAGCAGTACTTCTCAAATTTTCAATGTTTGCGACCCAATATTCAATCATAGTTTTCTCGCGGCCCCTCCTCATACTATAACAATGCATTTAATTCAATAATACATTTCAACACTAAAGTTACAATAAACTCTTGTGCCTTCGGTGTATATAATCGGCTCGCAAAGCGAAAGCGTTAATTTCCACTGACGTATATATACATCTTTCCGAAGTACGATATTGTATGTGCATTGCTATCCATAAAACTATTCCGAAGGCTTTGGAATGCAATAAAAGGATCTTTACAGTGTTTGCGAAGGATTGACATATTTCTGAGGAATTTGCTATTTTATTCCTTTTCTGTCCCCTCCCTGAATACATCACTTACTTGGGCCTACATGGAAAATAATAGTGTTATTTTTAATATTTAAAGTGAGAAGACTTCAAAATGTTTTATCCCGTGGGCAGACACACAGTCGATATTAGCGTTAATGGTCATGCGGGGTGATTGAGTCAGCCCAATCCGGTTTTTTAATAATTATTTGAGTGTACACGATACAAATCGTGATTGCACTGAATAATTTAATTAAGAGAAAGTAAACTTACCTACTTTCAAGAACTTTCAATTTTTCTTTGGTGACAAATAAACAGTTTTGCCAGCATTTAACGATTTCGTGATCTGTGTGTCCCGCACGACCACTTCTGGGTTAAAAGTGTATTCCTTATGCTAATATGTATGTTACTGCTAAAAAATTGTGTAAAACGTTTTTAATTATGCTTTATATGTTTGGGAATACTCATAAAAATAAGTCTTAGCCAAGTAATCCTTCAAAGTGCCCTCCATTGTTTTCCAAATATCATAAGACTCTTTTGCATGGAAAAAATTGCAACAGAGAAATACAACTAAATGAGTAATACAAATAAATACTTACAACTTCCCTAAATCAGAAACAAACACACAAGAAAGAGGTCATAACTAACTGTACCAATAACTTAGAAGGTCAAACAGATTATGAGCAAAAACATGTGTAGTATTTTAAAAATAATCACAGTGATGAATTTTTATGTTCCTTAATTTTTTCGATTGTGGGTCTGGGATTTGTTTTTCTCTGAAAGAGTAGCATTTTAGGTTTAAAAAGAAAACGTAATAAAAAATCCCTCATCATGGGATAACAGCAAATCAAATAAAAGTTTTTTTTTATTTAGTTATAGGATCAAAGATAGCTAATTAGGTGTTGAATAAGTTTTTATTTTTGATGACTTATATCGCGCCTATAAACTATATCAGAGTAAAAGTGCATTTTTTATTACGTCTCAAAGTATTTTGTTTTAATACATTCCAGTAAATTAATTATTTTTTAAATCTTTTACTTTCGATGTGATCGCGCCCCCCTCTTAAAGGTTTCGTGCCCCGTGGGGGCGCACCCCACACTTTGAGAAACACTGAGTTAAGGGAATACTTATAAGCAGTGCAAATTATTAAGACGAGTGTTATTTTTTGAATATAATTTTATATATGACAAGCCCATGGGGTAGCAGGTAATTATTAAAACTCTTCTTAACTTAGTATTGCTAAATTATAATTATGAAATACATCGTGCAGTACTGATCCATTTATAAGTGTATTAAATCAATGAGTGTATTTTATTTTTTTTATTATATTAGGTTTTTTTGTTTGTTTCAGTAAATAATGTTTTTTAAATGATCTTTTGTTCTTGACTTTTCAATGTGTGCTTGCGCCTTTCTCGTAGAATTATCACGCCCCACAGTTTGAGAAACGCTGAGCTACAGGCTAATCACTTAATTACAGCTGTTGTCCGGACTTATTCTGTAGCTGATAATTGCGTAGTTTTGCCTCAAAGCATCTTTCGCTAAGAAAATGCTTGTTATTTTAATTTAAAATATATTTCTCTGTCATCGAGTATTTCCCCATGAGATGTTATGATTTTCTTAAATAAAGTATGTTGAGTTTTACACACACAGCGTCCATTGAATTCTTCCCCACTCAACATTAACATGAATCCTGGTTTATTTGGGCACGTTTGTTATTTATGTGCGATTTGCGTATTATCATCTTTAAAATTTCTATCGATGTAAGCAATTAAGAAAATGTTCTGTGAAATGCTTTTGAAAATTTTGTTAAAATCTTATTTATATCTCACAAATTACAATAAGTAACGTTAAATAATTTATTTCGAATTATTTAAATACTGGAAATGACTTTTAACATAATTTATATGTAAGCATATGTTGTATTACTGAAAACAATTTACATGTTTTTAAAAAAGGTTAGAAAGTTATTGTTTTACATTCTTTCAAGAATTAACAACTGAATTATAAAAGAATAAATGCCCATATAAATTAAATGTAATGCTTATTGCTTATTTGTATTATTACGAATAATCAAAGCCTGAAATTACGCAAAAATACCAACAATATTATTTAGAAAGATTTTTATGCAGATTTTCAGATGTGTCGTTATCAAACTCCTCAGTTTGAAATTAAATTAGTTCCAGTAAGTTTGTAAATAACTTTCTAATTTCAGACATTTTATAATACATTCAAATTTAAACACACCCAGATTTTCTTATTTTTTATATCTTAGTCATATAAACATATGCAGATTTCTCTTTATTGCTTGAATCTATTAATATTTTATGTTGATGAACAATATTTTTGAAAGAAGAAGAATGTATGTTCTCATTTCTCCCAAAATGATATAGTGATTCATAACTTTACAGTATTAAAAAACTATCATTTATTATTACCATTATTTTTTGTAATCTGATTTATATTAAAATTATATAAAAACTTTAAGAAAGGATTTGAATAGGCAAGACACAATTATTATATATTTAAATAAGTTTTTTTTCCAATTTTCTTGAGATTGCCATATTCTATGCAATTAAACGTTTTATTTATAGAATATGTCCTTTATTTATTAATAAACAACTTACAGGGTAATATTTGAATATAACTATTATTTTAGAATTGAAAGCTCTGACAAAGAATTATATCCCACATAATATATATAATTAGTTATTGTGTAATCCTATTGATTGTACATTAGTATAATTCAAAATGAAAAGAAAACCGATTTTTCATGAACTAAGCAAATACTCAAAATAGCTGTTAAATGATACATTTGAACAAAAAGTTTATCAACTGAAAATCAATTAAAATTAAGTCCTCTAAATTGATACAAATGTCAAAGTGATTATTATTGATGATTTTGTAAACTATTTTGAGTGTATTTGTTTTTATTTTACCAAAAATCTTAATATTATGATGCAAAATTTTAATGTCGTGACTTAAATGTCTTTATTGTACTTACGTTTTCCAAGCATTATTGATATATAAACACGATTTGTGTGCTTTTATATTTCGAAAGCACAAGCAGTTGTTTGCATGTTACATAGATTGAGAAAAAAACAATTCGCTTAGAACGTCTTTCACAGACACGCTCTTGCTTACCTTTTATTTCAAAAGTTAATCAATAGATCAGAAATATAGGCATAATAAAAAAGGAAAAGAAGAAAATATAATATATATATATATATCATGTAAAATAAAAGTATAAAACGATGTAAGCTACAAAATAATACTCATGTTTAATTGAAAAATAGAATATTTTATATATATAAATGGAATATGAATCTTAAGATGACTGACTACCTCCGTAATACTTGATAAGCCCGTGGTAGCCTAGTGGTCGAGGTAACAGACTCGTGGAAAGCATGCCAAGAGTTCGAGCCTAATACCGCAAATATGTCGAGAGCTCAGACGTCCTTCCGTTGGTGTTGTGTGGTAGATGGAAGAGGCGGATTGGAGTTCAGGTGTTGTCCGCTTTACTTGATCATGGCTCTAAAATACAAGTTCGGTCGCCAAAATCCCTCGAATAACTGAACAGCGGTAAAAATTAATATTCACTCACTTACTCGTCCGTGGTAAGTGATTAGTAAAATGGGTATACATGTTTTGTTTTCTATATTTGATGTCAATTGAATTAGAATAAACAATTAAAACTAATCTAAGAGTATTATTACAAGAAAAAAATTATTTAAACGCAATTTCTTGACAAAAAAATTGAAAACATTATTTTTAAAAACTATTAACAAAATATTCTCTTTTTATGATACATACTTCTATAGTATTAATATATATATTGGGTTTCCAACTAAACATTTTGAAAAATTCACATTATTTTCAGTGACGATTGATTGAAATAATAACGGATGTTTTCTTTGTTAAAATTTCTCAACTGAAATAAAATAAAATATGAATAAATGTATTTCTAAATTAAACATATCAAAAAGTATGATTCAACTTTGGTTTAGAAGGCTTATCTATAAATGCGAAAATATTATTGTTATAATAGTATTTTTATAAAGGAAAAAAAGCTTTAAAAATATCATTTTTTTCATATATATATTCTATTTTTACTCTCACTAAATATCAAACAATTATCATCGATAAGCTTTTTCAACGGCCCTGTCATGAATATAATCAGCCAGTTAATAGAGAATAAGAAAGAAGTAAAAAAAAATGAAGTTTCGTTTTTTATGCAAAAGGAAGCAGGCTTTCAAGATTCCTGATTTAGGTTTTAGCTTTTAAAGCATTTTTTTTTGGTCAAAATGTTCTACATAAAAAAATATAAAATCCAATATATATATATATATATATATATATATATATATATATATATATATATATATATATATATATATATATATATATATATATGTGTGTGTATATATATTGCATTTTTTATTTGTATATATATATATATTGATTTTATATTTTTTATGTAGAACATTTTGACCAAAGAAAATGCTTTAAAAAGCTAAAATATTTATATATATATATAGTGTGTGTGTGTGTATGTGCATGTGTATATATGTATGTACATAAATTGTTTAAAATACAACTGGTTCTCGTTCTGTGGTCGTAATATTTCCAGGTACGCTCACGCATTTTCTGAGAGGGCTTTTGTGATAGATTTATAAGCTTTTTCTTTAAAAAAAAAGTTCAGATCCTTGAAGCGTTCCCATTCAAGCTGTATTTCCATTTACTTAGCTTGAGTACTCTATAGAATTTACAGCACGTGAAATTTCCATAATGGCAGCAGATGGTACGTGGTCCCAAACAATGTTGGCAAGGCAAATAAGTATGTTGGCTGAGTGGATGCATTTTTAGATCTCGAGGGCTGCATAGAAAAATGTAGAAATAAACGATCCCTGTTGCCCTGAAACCATATGGAAGATATCTTTGTTCTTTCACACATCAAAGTTTTGGGAGCCATTTCCTTCATTTTGTTGAATTTATTCCACACAGTACACCACTAACATATTTACTAAAGATGGAAGTCTGGAGATCTCCGAATACATCTTTGCCTCAATTTTTATGATTTTTCCAATATATAAATGTGGAAAAGTTTTCGGAAGAAAATATAAATCGATCAAGGCTAAGCAGGCATTATTTTTAATGTAGAGAAGAGAGACTTCTCTTTTAAAAGAAATCAACAGTTAATTTACATCAGAAGAGAATTACAAGCTGTTTGTAGAAAGATATGAGCATTAATCATTTAATATAACTCACTCACCCTATTTGCTGTTATATTTAACAGTGCCATTTGTTGTTATATCTTATATATAAAAATATTTTGTCATTTCTTCAAACTAATTATAGAAAGAGCCAAACTGGTATGCATTTTCCGACAAATTATGTAATATAATATTTTAAAAAAACAAATTGTATGCATATTTTCCAATATATATTTCTAATTTTATAAAATGTAAGAATTTTTCAAACAGTAACACTCATTTCTATTTTCAAATTTCATTTATATTAATAACTTCCTTTCATTCGATAATTAATAGATCAAGAATGGTTAAAAAAAAATTATCGTAAGTAAAAATGTTATAAATAGATTCAGGTCAAAAGCTATTTCATAAAAAAGAGTAATTGGTGTTATCTATAAAATTTTGATTTCAAATTAAGTCTTTCTTTGTTCTTGGTACTATTTAATTGCGTTAAAAGTTAAAGGAACTGTATTTCTTACTTAATATTCCATTTCATTCAGTCTTAGTAAATGGGAAAAAGTCTTCATAATAAAGATTTCTACATCACTTTACCCCCTGAAAAAATGATAACATTCTAAAAAATGCTTCTGAAACATTTAAAATGATTATTCTTGATCACATACCTACAATAAGTTTTTTTAACGTAACTAATTTTTTGTAAACTCGGGATCTTCTAATTTTTTTTTCTTTTTACCTAATCAGTTATGCATTAAAAGGAATATTTTGCTCTTCAAATATAAAATAAACCGTAACAATTTAATTGATTTCTTTTCATACATATTCTTTAAATAATTGAATAAGATTAAACTTTCGATCTCAGGAATATCACAGTTTACATATACATATATATATATATATAACTGGCATAAGGTGGGTGATAACATAGAAGTGGCTATTTTGGAAAAGTTAAAACATTCTTCTTCTTCTCGCGAGATCCATCTACAATGCGTTCCTTCACGCGTTAACATCACGGGCAATGAAATTGCTGACTCTCTAGTTAAAGATGTCGCAGCTCAACACACTATGAACTCGGCCGCTCTCACCTGTTCAAAACTGCACTCCATCTACATCTACAGCAAGCAATCAACTGTTCCTCCTGCTCATCACTGGTATGAGTCTAAACGACCTGGTCGTTCTCTTTTCCCTCAATACATCAGGAAGGAACAAACTATTCTGACTCGTTTCCTGAGTGGCCTTCTCCGAACTTTGACTTTCAGGAATGGAAACAAAGTTTTTCCAAATTGTGTAAGGTTATCTGCCTGCCATGCATCTCCAGAACACATTCTTTACTTTGTGGGGCTTTCTAAACAAGATCTATATGAATACCCTCTAATAGTATTTGACTTTTTGAGAGTGAATGGGGTCATATATACTTGAACTAGCTTGGCTAGATATGGAGATCAGAAACAGAAACAGAAACACACACACACACACACACATATATATATATATATATATATATATATATATAAATAGGTTGCTTTTTTGATTTCCAGAGTTTTTATTTTTAATGTAAGTTTTTATCCTAATTTTTTCTTTGAAAAAATTTATTTATTATTCCTCTCCTTGAGAGATTCATTATTGTTCTCTTTTCTTAATTTCATTTTATTATATTGTCAGGTTTATCATCCACGTGTTATAAATAGGCTTAACTTTTCAACATGGCTCTATTTTTTTTTATTATGTCGTAAATTTCTACTGTACAGGGAAGGTTGGATCCATAAAGCATTGCTAACCCTAAATCACTGGCCTAACTCAGCGACAGGTTTAGGAATCCTAATAGGTCTCACGTTTAGTCCAAAGACTTTTTTGTATCTGCATCTGATGGGTCTTGGGAACTACAATTTCCTCCTTCTTTAGCATTGAAGGTTCTAGAACTTTTTCACTTTTATTTTATTATACTATATATATATATATATATATATACATTCTGAATTTAAGTAAATCCATATCAATATTGCACTGAAAGTATACACGATCTATGATGTCTCTAAATAGAACCATAATTCTTTTAATAGCAGCAATATATTTGAATTCAAAGTAATTTAAACTACCATATATATTTAGAAAAGAAACACCAATCATATCTATAGTTGGATGTACAATTTGAGTCAAGTAGTTTGAAAGTTTTTTTTGTTTTTATTTTTAAAATTCTTAAACATTTCGATATTTTGTTAAATATTGGATAAATACTAAATGATTCTTTTCATATGGTGGTCTTGAAATGATTAGTTAATTGTCATAGTAATCTGATTTCAGTTCTCTCAACGTACCATATTTTAGTATTACTCAATATATGGGATTCATTTGAGATTCTATTTCTACAAAGTCATAAATACTCACAATAATGAAAACATATACATGAGAGTTTTGGTTTTACTACTTATCTTAATAAAAAATTGAGAAACACTATTTTTTCGTTGAATAGACATATCCATTACGTTTAAGAGAAATGAAATTCAATCACAATCAAATTAAAAACAACTTGATAAAAAATAATTAGTGAAATATGTGTGACTCACAGGTATTATGTTAAAACATATTTCGTCATAATATTCTGGGAATTAAACATACTTAACCAAACAGTACGTTGAGCGTTTTGCTTAAACGAATGGAAAATATCCCGAGATTCAAAGCAACTCATGGAAAGTCTGTATAAAGTTTTTCAAGTTTCAGTTTTTCTTCTCGTGTTATTTGCGTTATTTCTATATTAAAGATATAAAACATAAATTTCTTACATTTTAAGGAAGTAGAATGGCTTGCATTATCTTCTGACGAAGTAATAATTAATTTTAATACTTGTATAAGCATAAATATAATAATTACCTTAAATGACCTCCAAGACTTCACGCGATTCTTAAGTTGCACTCCTATCGGAAATTAATCACAAATTTAGTTCGCAAAATCAAAAACTTCAACGTTTTCAAAACAGAATTATGAATTTTTCATCAACAGCGTATTCGGCTGAATCAGAAAGGTTTTTACCAGAATTCATATATGTTTCTCCCAGAATCCGGTTGACTAAAGTTACAAATAGATAAGATCTCAGGTGCCAAGATGTGCACGTCTCTGTTGTATTTCTTAGCTGTTTAGTCGTTATTAGTGCCATTTTATGATTATGTAATATAAACATGGATTTTTAAGATATAAAATGTCACTTTCTTCAGGATTGCAACCACCACTAAAAAGGGATCCTCTCAATACCAAAATATACAAATTCAAGTCCGATATTACTATGTATATATATATATATATATATATATATATATATATATATATATATATATATTATAATTGCTACTTCTGTAATTTAAGGGGGAGCACACACACACAAAATTTTGCAATTTAGATCCTAAATTTTTATTAACTGTATTTTCTTTTCTAAATTTTTATAACCCAGTTGTTCAATTGTTGCGAAACCTCCAAAATCTGTGAATGATCTGATGATTTTGCCACTGATGTATTCGTATTTGAACTTAATGTAGAAGTAGATATAGAAATCATTTAACTAATCACATATACTAATATATGTCAAATATATTTAATGATCACGTAGCATAAAAATACAATAGGGCAATCAACAATAGAAAGCCAGTATAAGGAATTAAACTTTATTTATCTGACGGAACCAAAAGGGATCCAGAGGTCATTGCTACAACTCTCAGAAACTTAAGCATGGTGTCGGAGCTGGCTTGTACTCTTTGAAATAATTGACTGAAAAGAATAACTATATGGGCATATCAATATGATCTGACATAGTATGAATGTTGTTATTAAGATTTACTTCAAATAACTTTATGCAACACGACACATATTGCTTTTTCACTACTGAAATAATTCTACCTTGCCTTGTCTTACTATTTCCTTGTCTAATAATCTGCTATAAACTAAAAGTACAGTAGTTAAGTTTAGCATTACATTATATACATGTGTGTATATGATGTCCAGTGGCTGAGCGGTTAGTGCATCGCCTTTCTACATCACATGTCCAAGGTTCAAACCCCTACTGGGCAAGTTTGACTAAGCCTTTCATACCTTCAGTGGGTCGATAAATAAGTACCAAGCTTGCTTGGGAACACTGAAGGTTTCGCGTTAGACTGTCCACCTTACTGGAGCATCTGCTCAAGCACCTCAGGGATGAGGGTCACGTATACTGAGTTGAGCTCAGTGGTCCTTGACCCTCATGGACTGTTGCACCACTGATTTAAGTGTGAGTGTGTATACACATCAATTACGTGACATTGAAAATACAACATCAAAGAAGAGTAGTATAAAATTTGTATAATTTCATACAAATTCCATTGTGGACACATCTCATTCAGTACTGAAAATGATGTGAAATAAATGCATAGGTCTCCAAAACGCGTTGAGTAGGTTCAAAGGGAAAGAAACCATAGAATGGACAATATTCGTTACTTTATTTCTGCGAAGGAAAACATTAAGAGAAAAAAATATATTGTCTTTGAGGGTACACACGCGAAAAGACAAAAAACAAGCAACTACCAGCTAGAATATGGAGATTAGACTGCAAATATCAAGTTGTTGCTTACGTCAAATCTTCACTTTTACGCTTCTTTGGTGCATCCATCATTGCAAAGCTTTTCAAATAAAGAATACTGAATGAACTTTACAGGCAGAATAACGGCGAACTCACTTGGTACGCATCAGCCGACGTGCTATGTATTCCAGATCTCGATCTCTACTCTCTTGAACACATCACCAACGTCAGTTGGCACGCGCTTATGCCACTTTAGTAATAGTTTAAATTACTTATATTTTTGTTTTTAAAACAAAATTACGATTTTGATTTTTACATTGTTAGATTGACGAAATGATTTTAAGATTTTCAGAAATGTTGATAATTCAACAGTACACGGTAAAATTAGTGAAAATATTATTAATATAGATATACTGCCACGATTCTTTACATCTTATTAAAATAAATACTATCTCACTTTCAAGAGATTATCTGGAAAAATATTTCAATATTTTGGATAGTATTTTCACAAGAAATATTTTTTTGATAAAATAAAACATTTAAATTTAATATTAATAAAGTTCCTTTCTGGAACAGTAATATTCACATTTGTATTTATTGAAATATTACTCTTAATTACTTACAATATAATAGTTCTTTGGTTAATAGAGTTGTCTGTTTTTCGATTTAGTAATTTTTCAAATCTTCAAGTGTCCTACATCTAAGTATTTCGTAATTTTTTTTTTCTAATAAAATATTTTTTTGTTTCAAATTTTTATTTGGTTTTCATGTTTTTTAACAAAATATAGTTTTGATTTTTTTTGAAATTTTTGTAGGTATCTTTGAGCAATTTTTCCCGGGGTGTTTTCCCACGTTGACTATATTGGGTGAATTCCGCTGGTGGATTTTCTTAATATTTTGACTGTTTAAATATTTACTATAAGCAATGTTTCAATATATTTATGACTCATTTGTTATTTTTATATCTGGGCAGGTAATTTTTTAATGCTATAGTATTAAGTTCTTATATTCTTAGATTTTTTTTTTACTCATACAATACAATTTGCCAACTCCATTTCATGTTATTTTTCCGACGTATTAGAGACAAATGTAGGATAAAGTGAAGCACACCTTATACAAGTTTTAAGCATACATTTTAGTCTTAAGTCAAAAACTAAGCTAATATCTTTCTAAAGCCATTTTGCTTTGATCTATATTCTACATATTGTTTAGTTTTTGCTTAAATTTATGGCAATTTCGAATCTGATTTATAATTTTTCAACGTCCTGCACTGTACCATTTTCAAAGATGGATGATCGAATACGTTTGTAGGGCCACCATTATTGTTATGACACATTTTTATAATTCCATCCTTCATAAGGATTTCTGCATGCTCTACACCAGTGCTTCTCAAACTGTGGGGCGGGCTTCCCTTAGAGGGCGTGATAACTCTACAAGGGGGGTGCGAGCATATTGAAAAGTAGAAAACAAAAGATAGTTTAAAAAATTATTAATATGCTAAAAGCAAGCAAACAAAAGAATTAAACACGCATTTACACTTATAAATATATCAGTACTGCGTAATGAATTTTATAATCATTTTAAAGATACTACGTTATAAGAACCAGTTTAATAATTATCAGTGGCCCCATAGACTTGCCATATATAAAATTAAAAACAAAAATTAGCACATATCTTGAGAAATTATACGGTTTATAATTAATCCCTTAAATGCCGGTTAAAAATTACGTGATTCTCTCCCCAATGCCACCGTTTAGCACGTAAACGAGCGTATGTGGTGTATTGGGAGGGGGGAGGTTGCAGGAATAAAGAAACAAAAAATCTGAAACAAGTAAATCCTTCGCAAAGACAATCAAGCTCCTTTTATTGCATTCCAAAGACTTCGGAATAAATTTATGGATATCAGTGCACAGAAAATATCGTACTTCGGAAAGACGCATATATACGTCCGAGGCAATTAACACACTGGCTGAGTGGGACGTTTATTTTCGCCGGTGGCACTGAAGAGGTAAAAGTCAAAATGTAGGTTTAGCTTCAAAATATTGAATCCAATGCATTGTTGTTGTATGGGAGGGCGAGATGAAAATAATGATTGAATAATGGGTCGCGAATATTGAAAGTTTGAGAAGCACTGCTCTACACTTATCTTTATATGTCATTGGATGTCCTCGTGTTTCCTGCAATAGAAAAAAAGCAAAAATCCCCGAAGGATTCAGAGAGAGAATCAACGGGTCTTATTTCAATAAGACACACATTTCCCACGTCTCTCTTTCAATTTAAACTTTATTTAAATAGTTCAAGTAGCTGATTTTATTTATTAAAGTATGTGCAAAATAATATGTTGTATAAAATTCTTTAATTTTAAAAATAATTGAGTCAAGTTATAAGAAGAAAATATGTCAACACATGCATTATAAAATTTCTGAATTTAATTAAAAAATATAAATGAAAAGGAAACTGTATTCTTTTATTTTTAAACTCATTAAAAAATTACTTTTATTTTCAAAGGCAAAAAAAAGGTGATTTCAATTATTCATCATTTGCTATATACTCTAAATTAATTGAAAATCATTTTTAAACTAAAGAAGAAATTAAAAGAAAGTAAAACCTATTTTCAGTGAAGAATTTAATAAAAAAGTGAATTGCGTTCATCTGAAAAAAACATAACTACATTTATAACAGCAGTCTGATATGTATTTTCTGAAAAACCAAAAATAGACATAACTAGAATCGTCAAATGTAAACGTACTGAATGGGTTGGAAAAAAAGGAACATAAATATAGTTTCAGAAGACTTTTCAATGGAACTTTTCTGAATTATTTTTTAAAAAAATATTCTTTTTACTCATTTTCAAATTCCTCGAAAATTTTGAAAGAAGTATGCATAAACAAATAATTCCTTGAAATATTCAGATTTGTATCGTTTTTACTTTTTTATTTCCTGGGAAAATGAAATAGATTTAAAAATTTCTGTTCATTTTTAAAAATGACTACCTTAACGAATTTTTCAGAATTACTTTTCCCGGTTGGTTTATTTTATTTTATTTTGAATATCAATTTTACTCAATTTAATACTGCCTAGACTTTTACAAAATAAAAAAAAATTGCTAAATTCCGTAAATGTTTCGTAAATTAAACTTTCATTACTGCAGCTTCCTCTGGCATCTTTTGAAAATAAAAAGAATTACGATGCTATTTCTGAAGGAATATATAAAGGCAAAATTGTATACCTTCTTGTGTTACTTCTTGTGAAACAAATTCTCTTACTTCTTGTGAAACAAATTTAAAGACTTTTCATTTTTTCGATCATATTAATTTTGAAATATTATTTTTTGATCTTCTCAATAGTACATTATAATAAGCTTACATGATAATGTTTATGAAAGAACGCAGCATACATTTAGACAATTGATTTCGTTAAACCTTCAGTTAAATTTTTGCTGGCATCTTTTTAACAGCTATAATCAATCGAAGAAGAAAAGTAAAATGCATAAAAAATAAAAATATTTCTTTCTATGTCACTATAGTAAACTAACTAATGAAGATAAATGAAATACAGTCTTGAATATACACCGAAGAGCCAAAACATTATGAACACCTATTCAATACTCCTTGCCCACTTGCATTACTTTTTGACTGCAAAACAGTTGCGACTTGCCATGACATGGATACCTCTTAATGGCTAAACGCAGCTTGTACCAAACGTCTAAGTTGTGATTGTGTGAATTTAATATTTTCCGACATGAATATATTTAATCTCTGAGTTGACTTTCTTTGAAAATCTGAATGTGCCTTATCACATTAAGATTCGTCAAGTAAGGGAAGCTGGATATTAATTGGAACTCATCTTCATGGTCCTCGAACCCTTCTTCTAGCCTATTGACATGGGGTGTTGCATGGCTTTTCCAGTTGGAAAAACAGACGCCATACCAGGTGTGGCGAATCTTTACGGAACCTTTCCACTAATACTCTTAGGCGTCTTTGGGAATTGTAAATTCGCGTACATTTCCAATCAGCTCTAAAAGAAGAAAATAGGATATGTAAAGTAGATAAGGTATTTAAGGAGACAGTTGTGGGTTAGCGAAGAGGGCTATTGAGCCAGCAGCAGTAATGACGAGATTTGGAGGATTCAATTGGATTACGATATTGGAGTATCGCTGTTATTATTCAGCGAAGGAGACTTAGGAGGATTAATCTACCTGGAGAGATCATAAGTACAGCCATGTGATATATTCTAGCTTAGTACCACTTACCACAAGCGTTAGTTTAATATAGTTAGTTCAATTTTAATGAAAGGTAATAATTCAAGTTGCGTGTATTTCCGGACCTCCTATTCCGGTAAACCTTTTCGATATTGAGCTTATTAATTGATTAATTTCATATTTCGTAATTTAATTTAATAGTTAAGGTGAATCCCTTTTTGACGTAGACAAATAGTTAAATATTTTTCCTTAGAAGTTTGATATTTGAACTAAGTGAATAAATATAATTTATTATTATACAAATGGTGTCTGGTCATTCTTTGCCTCAAGTTAATCTTAGTGTCCAGGGTGGAACCCAGGGGGGTTCTCACAAAGGGTACAACCGATCCGTTATTTTGCTTAAATAGGGTTTACAACTTTCTCGAGTTCTTTTACTAGAACTAAGGGTCCAAGAGTCACCTATGAGAAAGTTCTCCAAAGCATAATACCGCCTTCACCAGTCTGTATACATGAAGGGAGCAACTGTTTGACTGCGAAAGACGACACGCCCTGATACAGCCATCGATGTGATGAATGAGAAATCGGAATGATTCTTCTAACGTGAAATCTCTCTTCCACTTATGTATTGTCCAATCTCAATGTTTCTGAGATGACTCTAGGCCTAGTTGGCAGTGACGCTTGAATAACAGAGGTCCACGAGCGGGATGTCTGCTATGCAGTCCAATAAGCAACAGTGACCGCTAAGATGTATGTTTCGAAACACTAGTGCTTTGATCTGCATATTATTGGGTTATCAACTAAGCCACTGTCTGGCGCTTATTTTGCTTTACTATGTGGGGCCATTACATAAGTCCTTTTTCGATGATGATACGAGGCGTGTAAATTAAGTAATGAGATTATTAGCGTAGTGTTGGATATGGCAACACTGGGGAAGTGGGACATGGATGGGAGGTAGGTAAACATGTGATGCGTCATCAGTATGAGTTTGAAGTCACTGAGTCCAGTTAATGGTCTGTAGAGATTTGTTTAGTGAAACAGGTTTTTCTTGTGTTTCTGAAATGAGTGACAAAGAGCAACGATGTGCTATCAAGTTTTGCTTCAGACTTGGACACAACGCAACGGAAACATTTGCAGAACTTCAGCAAGCCTACGGAGACAGTGTTTTGTCAAGGGCCCAGGTATTTCAGTGGTCTAAGGCATTTTCAGAAGGAAGAGAGTCAAATGAAGATGAACCTCTAAGATATAAAGGCCTTCAATTTCAAAAACCACTGAAAATATCGTTGGAGTCCGGGATCTTGTGCGTTCAGATCGTCGCTTGACAGTCAGAATGATTGGGGAAGAGTTGAATTTGAATCACAGCACCGTTCATCAGATTTTGACCAATGAATTGAAGATGAGGAAGATCTGCGCCTAAATGGTACCGAGAAACCTTTCTCAGTGAACCGTTTCTTAGCCAGTAAGAACATTCCTATTGCTCCTCAGTCCCCTTTTTCGCCCGACATGAGTCCTTGTGACTTTTTTCTCTTTCCGAAATTGAAGAATCATCTCAAGGGACATCATTTTGGGTCCCTGGAAAACATTCAAATGGCTGTAACCGACCAGCTGAAAGCTATTCCAATATCCGAGTTCCACCAGTGCTATCAGGAGTGGTAAAACGTCTCCACCGCTGTGTGGCTTCAGAGGGCAGTTACTTTGAAGTAGACAATATTGAATTGTAAGTTTATTGGAATAAACAAGTGAAAAAAAATCAGTCTCATTATTTAATTTACTCACCTCGTAGGTAGACGTCCAACAGCTAAGAGTCTGCTTGTTGTTTACTCGTTATTGATCCACTTTCCACAACCACAAAAGTGAGTGCAAGAAGTTAGCGTGTTTATAATGTGTTTTGGCTCGATGGTGTAAATTAACAACCACAAATACAAAAATGCATTTATAGGTAACAAATTTTGCTTCAAATGTACAAAAATATTTATAATAGAAAGGAATTTTGATTAAAAGGAACAATATGTAGTTTAAAATTGCAACTATAGAAATTATGTATTCCTTACAGTAAATACATCAGAAGTTTTCCAAAACGTGCATTGACTACACACGCGTACACACAAAGAGAGATAATGTATAGCAATTAATAAGAATATAAGTGTATTTTAAATAGAAAATGTAGTACTTAGAGTCATGGCGAAGAGTACGGTAATTACAGTTTTAGCATTAATTGCAGTAATAGTAATGTGAACAATATTTAGGATTTTCAAGTTTTCCCTAAAATTCAATCAGGAAGCTTTAATAAAAAATTTATTTTAAATAAAAACATTTTCTAGAAAATGTTAAAAACAAAATAAATTCAGATGGCCGTTTAATCCTATCTGTTAGCATTTACTTAACAAACAGATATTCGGCTTACGTTTTATCGAAGATCTAAATAATTATTGATGAAGAAAATGCTATGTGGTTAAAACTATGCAAGCTGCAATTCTTCAATTTTTATCAAGAATACAATTAAAAAATGAAAGCATTTCACCATGTGATGAGCTAAAAAAAACAATTTACCTCTATCTAAGCAAGTGAAATTACTTATGGTGTATGCAACAACTGAATTCCGCTTTCTTTGTATCTCAAAATAAATAAAACTAACATACCGATATCTACATTTCTGTATAAGTAAAACACATATTCTTTGCATCAATTAATATCCTTCTTTATTACATACATTCCTTATATCGCCTTTTCTTGGCATATATATTGCGTAATTTGATTTAATTATACTTTTAATGCAGTACGTAATACTCTATTTCTTGCTTTTGTCAGAAATAGTTGTTAAAGAATGACACTTAAATTACAATTAATTCAATCAATATTTGAAAATTATTTTAAATAGGGTATCTTAAGACATTAAAGAGGGTTCTTCAAAGACATTAAAGAGGGTTCTTCAAAGACATTAAAGAGGGTTCTTCAAAACAAAATCTACGCTTTCTTTGACGCCAAACCAGCTCTTTTTATTTGGGGAAGCCTGGTGATAGTTCATTCTTGATACTATATTTAAATTTACTTGCACATAAATATGCTTGCATGTGAGAAACACTTATAAAATGTATGTTTTCATTATTTACATGAAAATAAACAGCACAAAAAGGAAATAATTAAGGCATCCGACTACTTGCGACAAAAAATTTTTTTAAATAATGGATATATAGAGATTTTTTGAGGTTTTTAGATTTATTTAGTACATTTTAAGAAAAAAAAAGACTAAAATTAAGAATTGAAAAATAAATTATTACTACTAAAATGGGAAAAAATGGGTCAAAATTGACAAAATATTACATAAACGGGTCCCTCTCTGTACAATCAGTAAACAAACAAATTCTCAATTTTTCAATTTTGATGTATTACTTTGCTATGCCTTTTTGAAGTGACCATCAGGATAAGATATATTTTAATTTTTTACAAAATAAGATATATTTAAATTTTAAAAAAAAAAAATTTAATTTTTATCTTAGTTGTTATATGAAATTGCTAAAAAAAATAGCGATTATACTCACAAAGGAATAGTAAATTTTGTAATAAAACAGTGATTGATAAATCTGAAGGTTCAAACACTTCTATTGTTATACAAAACATGCACAAAAAAATTTTGAGCAATCGCTGTCCCCATTTGAGTTTTTCGAAAAAAACACATTTCGAAAAAAACACATTTCGATTAAAATGCATTTTAAAGTTTGACATATTTAAAGTTATGGCATCTGCTTTTACTAAAAACCTGTAGTTTTTTTTCAAGTGAATGTGGAAAATAAAAACATTGGTACTTTTATAAAGCTAATAAGATGGCCTATAAGATAAAATCATAAAGAAAAATTGTCCATTTTTAAAAGTTTATGATTTTAGGGTAGTCGGATAACTTAAGAGATATTTACCGTATGATACATTCCCTCTAAATAAAAAAGTAAATAAATAATAGAAAAAATCCATAAATATATACAGGGTGTTACCAAATTCAATCGAAAAATTCAGACGATTGATAGGAAGTAGCATTGTGATGAGAAATCTAGGTAGAATATGAAGTCACAAACTACATTTAGTCGGTGGAAATCTCGATAATAGCAGCCGTCGGGAGGGCGATGAGCCACAGTAATGGAGCGTTCGAACGAATGTAGGGAATTGGAGCACACTGTTACACCTGAAGAAACTTGCACGTATGCAAATTTTTCTCTTCTCCCAGTGTTGCTGCACTGCGTACCAGTACGTGTGGTTCATGCACGATGATACACTAGAGCATTTATCTATTGCGGTGCGTTCCTTCTCCATGCTACCTATCACGGGAGGTGGATTCGACGTAGTTAAACTGTTGCTTGGCCTCCATGCTCCCCGGACCTCAATCTCTAGGATTTCTTCTTCTGGGACCATCTGAAATCGATTGTGTATGAGACGTCAGTGGTGTGTATGAGATTCACGGAATGGATCATCGTCGCTTCATGTAACATCGCCAGCACACATGATTTGCTTGCACGTTTCTGACAATTATTCGTCGGTCTGTGGTGGCTGTGATATCACACCTAGGTGACCTACTTCGAGCAATTCATATGAAAACCACTTGTAGTTGCATTTCTGAAGTTGAGCTGTGATGCTGTTTTCGTACTATAACCATACTTCACGTCTAATAAATGTTTTTCTTATCTGTTATTGCTCATTTTCATTCCACTTGACATCAAACCCTTCATAACTGTTTTTGTGAATTACACATATAAATCTTGTGACGCGGCTTTTATCGTGATTTCTATTAACTGTCCTTTTGGGTCAGAATTGCAATTCTTCCCAACCAACTCAACAAGAAGAACGTGTATATGTAAATTAGGAATCATATATGTATGAGAAGTTTAGAATTCACGAGGTCACTAGGTGTTGCTGAGTTGAAAGATAGTCGTAAGATGTTGTGTGATATAATCTAGAAAAGGAATTCTTAATCCTGGAAATTAGCCTAACAGTGCTGCTGAAGATTAGCCAAAGTATAGCCGGATTAAAACCAGAACAGAAGTGATAAGGACCGTAGCTGCTTATCTAGAACACAGCGGTAAAATTGATAAGTTAAACTTTAAGTACAAAGCCTTTACAAGTGAGATAGTATTTAATCTATAAAGTTAGATTCAATGGTTAGTTGCGCTATCGATTGGTAATACGTGTTGCGTCTTCTTCGTCTTGATCCTATTCCTTAGATTATTCCTGTTGTTGTATTGTGTTTAAACTAAGATCTTAATAAACATATTTTAGTATGAATGATTTAGTAGTTATTCGTACCTCCCTACAGACACAGGTCGAGGGGATAGCGTAGAACGGAGGTCCCCATCGGCGGGGACCTCACAATCTGGTTTGCGACTCCATATTCTACGGCGATTTGTCTTCCGAACGCTGACAACTATCACCCCTTTAAATTTGTCGGTCGAATTCGGCAACACCATATATATATATATATATATATATATATATATATATATTTATTAATTTGTAATATTTAATTGTATATAGGTTATATACAAAGGCTTTCAGAAAAGCTACAAATTAAAAATCGGAATAAATTCTGAAAGATGTATGGAATTTATAAAGTTTGTACATATTACAAATGAAAACAAGCTGTACCAAGAAAATATATACAAAAGAGGGGCATTAACATCGTTTTACGTAAATGAAACAGAGTGTAAAGCCATTTTTTAGGGAAAAACCTCTGTATAATTAACTGGTTTCTTAAGTAATTTTGAGGACGCCTAAATGTAAAAAAAATAACTTTGAAGTGGAATTTTCTAGTTGAATTATCTTATAGAAACATAAACGAATTACAAGACAGTCGTGGATGAGTAAATATTGACTCTATAGTAAGAAGACTATTTAAGATAAATTGTGAACTGTCGATTTAGTTTCTTGGAGACCTATTAATGATAGCAAAAAGATAACCAATTTTTATAGGCATGACTTAGTGATTTTCGAAATAAAACTACAATACCATGTGAATTTCTGTTACAGGAAGGGCAGTGTCAGCCACTACAGTAGAAAGAAGGCTGCATGAAGGTGGTCTGTATACTAAGTGGCTGGTATCATGCGTCCCACTTATTGATCATGAGGGGACGAACTATTTAGACTGGGTATGTTGTCATGCAAACTAGACTGAAAATCAGTAGAGATTCGTTCAGCTCATTTATAAATTTCTATTTTTTACATAGAGTTTGTCAAAGTGTTTATTCATAGAGAAAGTAAACAGGTAATGAAGTGAGATTTGAGAAAGTGACACTTTTTGCGGAAGGTGGTGTTCTCATAAGAAGGGAAGCGTTTTTAAATTGGAGTCTTGATCTAAATATATTCTTCTTTACGCAAAAACATCAAATTTCGATTATCTCTGTAGATGTGAGTTTTGAGATATATGTGTTGAGTACTTACACATTTTATCGCAACAGTCACCTACTCTATTAAAAACACCGAGTTGGCAACCCCAATTTCCTATTTGTTGTGCGCGCTGGCTTCCATATGGGCTTCATTTCACATAATTTCGCTAACCGGTTGCGATAATAAGTAAATACCTTGTGTTGTTATATAGAGCTCTGAAAACATTAATGAATACATGAGTTTTGAGTGCATGAATGAATACATGAGCTCTGGATACAAATGCACAGTGGCAGCATACTAAATTCTATTGTCCGTCTTATGCAGCCATAGTTTGATATACTTTTAATTTGAAAGCACACAATGCCCATTTTCACTCTGTTAACTTCTTGCTCCGATTTCTTATAGATGAAACTGATTATATTCCAACTAAAAAAACCAGCACACTCTCCCATCTTAACTTAAACCCCATTGAGCATGCATGGAAGGTTCTGTATCACTTTCCTTCATCCTTATCTCTATCCCCACATCTGATTATAAATTTGAGTATTCAATGGTTATTTATACGCATGCAACTATTTGAGTGCATCATAAAAGGCACGAAACAACACTGTCGAGTCTGCATTTCCATTTCAGGTGAACCCACTCATTGTTCACCTTACTTTAAATTATTTTTGTACACAATTTGTATATTCAAATTTAGCACATGTTCCAACTGATATTGCGAATTCAGATATTTTACGTAACATTTTCTTTTGATTTTAAGATATATGGGGTATAAAACATATAATCATTAAGTTCAATCCATTCAAATATAACAATTATCTATGAAAAACTAAATTTAGCTTTATATAATGCGCTTTTTCATTTTTCTTTTAAAATAAATATCATCTAGGGATGACTTATGTGTGTATTTCTCAAAAGATATAATTTATGCCAAAATAAAAAAAATTCATTGACAATCCTTATGTGAAATGATTTATGAATTCTTAATATTAAAAACGCCAGACTAATTTTGTCTAGCTAAAGAGCTTAATACCGGTGCATTTATTTATTCGAATTGATGTTTATAGCAGAAACGGACCATATTGTGGTTTATTATTTTTATATAGCTAATTTAAGAGCATTTATATTTAAATTATATTATTCAAAGACAAAAATAAGTATGACATGCAGTCAGGAATGAAAATTTGATAGAAATACTACAAATACTTTTATTAAAATTGAATGGGTAAATGGGCATTCATATTGAAAAAACATGTATGCATATTTTTATAATTATAATTTACTGAAAAAAAATCATAATATATAAAATGTAGTGAAGTAGTTTTATATTTTAGAAGGAATAATATATAATGAAAAAATAAAAAACTACTTAAAACTTTAAGGCGTTCAACACAGCAACACTCTATACATTGATACAATTTATTGAAATTTTTCCATTTTAAAATAGTTATTTAAAATATCATTTTTAAAGCAATATGATGTAAATGTGTTTTTAATTTGCAATTATTTTCTTTAATTATGGTACCATAAATTTTGCACATTGCTGAATTATGGTACTAAAATATCTTCATATATTTGAAATGAGGCACATTTTTTTTAATTTTGTAATTAATCAAGAATATCTCTAAGTCATATTGTACTTTAGTAATTACTTTATCCACTTAATTACAAATTATACTTAAAAAAAAGTACCAAATAAAATAATAAATACATAGAAACAATTGAAATAACTACTAAAAATAAATGAAAGGAAAAATGAATAAAATGCGCTCTAACAACAACAATAAATGAGCCATATTTAAAATAGAACAATATATATATTTATATTTTTTAATCTAGTGTCCTTCATTGTATGATCTCTTTACTGCCTCTGTGTTTTTTCTTATGTGATTGGTGAATGTTTATCTTTTGTTTGTAGAGAATTAGACTATATTTATATATATATATATATATATATATATATATATATATATATAATGCAAAATAAAAATTCAATACATAAATATATATATATATATATATACATATATATAAAATATATATATATATATATAAATATATACAAATATATAAATATATATATATATATATATATATATATATATATATATATATATAATAGTATCTTTTTAATGTAAAAAACATTTCCTAGCATTTAATAGGCGAAATATATTCCATAAATCCTTAACTGAATCTCGGTTCGGCAAACTTTTGATTCAGAAGAGCCAATATGGTAATGAAACAAAAGACGTTAACTAGTAAAACGCCAAAACTATTTATATGTACACTTGTATAGGAAAAGTGTCGGCTTTGGCAGCATTTGCGATCATAATTCCCATGCTTCAAGCACATTTTTTTTAATATTTAAATCCATTTTTACCTAAAATAATATTTTACTCTTCTTTAAAAACTAAAATTCGATTACGGAAGATATTTTCATTTCTGTTACTCAATGTAAGAAAATCTATTTTGAAAAGTTCATAATGTTGTGAATTTAAAAATGCCATGTTTCACCAAAAAATGTTCTACCAGTAATATTGCAAATGATTTATTCTGGAACTGATGTGTACATTAATAATTAAGGATTGAATTTCGTTGTTCTTGCATACAAAAGTCATTTCAACACATGTTTATTGACCTTAAAGCTTGTCATAAAATATCAAATATGTTTCTGACACTGCCGTTGGATTAAAAGCGCATCTCTTGTCGAAGACCCCGAACGCTCTCGGAACTCATGGAAATAAGTAAACGTTACTGGAAACCACCTTAAGATATGCCTTCCCACGGAGGCATTTTTACCAACAAATTTACCGCTTTAAAAATATATGTAATATTTTCACTGATTCTCAGTAAGCTTTGTTTAATAAAAAATATTTTAAAAAAAACAGAAATAATAGTCTTAATAACTATCATAAACCAGTCAAATAATTACATGTCAATGCAAATTCAGCTAAATTTTGCATTAAGAAAAAAAGAGAAAAGGAAACAATTGTTTTTAGTAGTTATCATTAATTTTTTAGTAATTTTCAGAGGTAGAAGGTTGTGAAGTACCACAAACATGTATGCGAAATGAAGCATATGGCTTGTAAGTAGAATTTAGCTGACTTCTGAACTAAATTATCTTGTTGGTTTCGAAATCCTTCATTTTAACGTAATTAGAATTATCTATAGGTTAAAAAAAGGTTTTAAAAGTCTAAAAAAAACATTTGTGAGTGACCTTCTATAAATTCGATATTTATTGCATATTACCCCCCCTACCCAAGGTTCCTTTAATTTTATAGATTATGGATAAAAAAAAAAAATATGTTTTTATCCTTTTTTTCAAACATACGTATATTTTTAAACATGCAAAATATCCTAAGATTAATGTAAAAAAATTCTATCTAAAGAAATGAGTAAATTACTTGCAAAGGTAGCTTTCTGTAAGGCAGAAATTATTAGATTTTGCCGTCAATTTACTCTAACTGTAAGTATAAAGTTTAGAATGCCTAGCTTTCATATTGAATTACAACTTTTATTTATATCTTCTGCATTTACATAAATCAATATAGCATTGTTTATTAAAATTTGATTGTATATGAGATAATATTGAAACCACGCTATCAAACATCACAAGCTGGATAGTAGACTCTTGTTCCACTTCTTCCCTTTACTGTCTTACTTTGAACAGTAAATAATGCAATGTCATGTTGGATTAGTTTTCTTCTCCGTTGGCGGAGAGAGTCCAGAGTGTCTTTCAGATAAGAGTGAAGCAGGATGCTCAGCAGAAGGGTGTTCTTTTCTTGCAGAAAATTATTCAAATCCATATTTATTCCATAGCATTTATTCGAATCTATAAAAAAGCACATGTGAAAAAATTCAAGAAAGACTGATTGCACAGTGTAAATTTCCAAGGTGCCCGAGCTACACTCGAAGCCGGGATGGTAAGCTTTGCCTGTCCGAGCTCAGTTTGGGAAAAGATGGAATGGGGTTACGAAAAAATATTAGAAGCTATATCTATTTGTGATAAAATGTGTTAAATGTTTAATGCGCAATGGTTTTTTAAAAAAAAATTGCAGATATGGTTGAATTAAGGATATCAGCCAGTATAATTTTTGTCCCTAAAGTTATTAAGTTTAAAAAAACAAGAAAGAACATAAAAACTAGGGAAAAAAGTCATTACAAATTATCATGAAAATTTCTTATGAGGAATTCAAAGCTAATTACATTCTACATTTCAAAGTGAAATATTTTTAAAACCTTTGTATTTATGATTTAAAATGAATACAAAAGGCATAAAAGTAATGACAGAAGCATTATCAGTTGACAGATTTGTCCATACTTTATTTTAAAATATTGAACAAAATTTTTTGTTGTTTTTTTAACATGAAGATTTCTAACTCATCGACAAAAATTCAATCACAATTTTAAGACATTTGATTGTACTTTTAAGCATTCGGTGCTCGCTGAAATGTAACGAAATGTCTAAAAAATCAATAAATACGTATCAAATAGCTGAATGAAGTTTAACAGAAAATGCTACAACGTAAACCAAATATTTTTGAAGTACATCTATAAATTGCTCTTGTCAAATTTTATTTTCTCTGCCATGCAAGGTTTTGTTGTTTTTCCTGGTCCAACAAAATGATTCGGGAAAAAGATAACAAGAGAGGAAAAGAGTTAGAGCATACTTTGCCTGTAAACGAAAAAAAGTATTTTCATAGAAATTATTTTAGAAATTCTATTTCTTTGAGCGGAATGGAAATACTTTGGCAATTTTTTTGTAAATGATTCATCTTAAGTGCAAAATAATAGTTTTCCAGTTTAAATGCATGATATATTTTTAATCCATTATTTACCATTGTCTTTTTTTAGATGCTTGTTTCTTATTTATTTCTACCAAACTAGTGTAACTTTTAATTTTAATTGTTGTTTTGACTTCTATAAAAGTTACAAAAACAGTAAAAAACATTTTTTCAATTAATAGTTTACTGTTGGAAATAAGTTAATTAGAGCATTTATTGTTTTGTACTTGACAAGCTTGCTGGTAAGAGGTATACAACAATTGAGAGAAATATATTTTGTGGACGTGTTTGTAGCAAATTTACAAATGCCAAGTTAACATTCAGTTAATTCTATAATTCATGAGGTGAGAGCAAGATCAAATTATTTAATGCGTTCCAATAATGGGGCAATGGCATATATGCAATACTATTTCAATATCAGTATCATAATGGAATTTGTAAGAAATGGGGTAGTAAGGTCAAAGGAATGTTTGCCGCCATTACTCACCTAGATGATCGATATTTGTGTGGTAAACACATGGATTGCATACCAAATTGCTACTCTAGAGGAGAAGCTCTTGGTTTTGGTTGTTTGATGGGAAATAGTGTTTTTATACCTCTCAAAGAGAAAACAGGATTAACTTCTAAAAGTTGTTGATTTTAAGGAAACAAACTGATGGGAGGACAGGTTAGCACAAATTCCCAAAGTGATATAGAAAAGAACTTTATTGTGCCAACTAAAATACAGATGAGATGTGCGTACTGTAAGAAAAAAAAGACGAAGGTGTGTGATAGGTGTAATGTTGGTATCCATGACAAGAGTGTTTGGTTTCGTTCTACACACCATCACAAACTCAATTTATTTTGTCTTTCTTGGTCCTTATTACAGTTTCTTGCATTACAAACAAAGTTGCGAATTTCTTAATGTATTTGGCCAGTGTCTCCCCAAAAAAGGACGATCTATATCAAAGCACATATAAACTCAAAATCAGTTTTTCTTTTCATATTCCATTCATTTTATCATATTAATGTATTTCGTTTTTGAAAAAATTAAAGATTATAGTTTTGGCATATAATGGTTTAAAGTTCTTACAGAGAGAAACGCCATATGTGTATTTAATTTTCCCTGTTATAAATAAATCTCCGAGAGAAAAGAGAAGGAAAACCTCTGAAAAATCCTTACTACTAATGTGCTCAGTTAATCACAAAAAAAAAAAAATGCACATTTTGAACAGTTCATCCTTTTTTGGAAAAATTCAATAAATGAAATTAATTATACAGTTATTTTAATTGTTGATTACGTAAGGATTTACGTACGATTTGGACGAATGTGTATTTAAAAGTAAACTTTTCACAGGAATATACATGCTAATTTTCCCCCTTCTTTCATTCATAAAGTTAAGCAACCTTTTTGCAACATTTGGAGAAATTATATTGTTTAAAGGATTCTTTTCTGTAGCGTAATTTTCTCATTTTGTAGTGACACAAGTATTGGCGTCGACATATCTAAATATTTTGAATTCTTACCTGTACTTCTTCACACTCTTGAAGTTTCTACGCCATTCCGAAATGAGGACATCGAGTATAGAGTCCTATAACGCGTGCCAGCTCTTTAATATGATTAATCCTTAGCATCAGTGTTAGACATTTAAAAAGTAAAACCATTCGAAATATTTTTCGGATCCAAATTTTTATGATCTCCTTGTGGTGTTTTCCAATCCCGTTCCATGATCTCAATGAAAGTAAACACACCGATTCGAACCCGATATTTTTGCAAGTTTCGTAATTTGTGGCTGGCAGCAACTGCAATGCAAATCGAGCGACTATTTAAATTCGGCTCATGTTAGTTTTTCAGGAGTGAAGGAGAAAAAGAAATATAAGAAGTGTGTGAGTGTTTTAACTCTTAGAGGGAGAGAGCGGCTGGTTGGCAATGCAACTGTATGTTGCATCACCATTTTCAGATTATAAATTCATTTTACAATATTAGACTGTAAGAAGACGGTTCGAATCGGATGTCTGGATAATGTTGATTTTTGAACTTATTGTTTTTTTATCGCTCCAGTAACGAGTACATTGATTTTATCATTGATTATTAAAAGCCAATTTTAAGAAACTGCTTTCTTCTTCATGCCTCCTCGACACAAAAATTTCACTGCTTGCTTTGCTAAAATTTGAGTTAGTTTACCAGTAAGTGTAACAATCAGTAATTGAAGGAATGACTTGACAAAAAAATAAACTCAGGTTTCTAACACGATTTTGAACATTCGGTTAATTTATAGCACGGGGACATTTAATTGCAAACTGTTAAAATAAACAACCCTCAATATTTGTACAATAAAATGAATTAGGTAATTTTCAGTAGACTTAAAGCAGATGAATCTATACTGAGTAAATCACTGATAACTAAAATATAACTCCCAGCACTTTATAGAGATTATTCAATGAGAAAAAATACTTGCATGATAAAATGAAAAGGCAAATTGCAATGAAATATAAAACAAAGCAGTTTAATGTGAAATTACTGCAGATTTTACAGCATCACCGGGAAATATGTACAATTTATGGAGTCAGAGTAATAAGACTGAATTCTTAACTCTGGAAAAAATGTATTAGGCCTATGATGATTGGTGTTAGATATTTGTATATAACAGCAAGGTGTGCAATTTTTCTTTCGTTTCAGGAATTTTAGACTATGCTGTACATGGTCTCAAAAACACAAAATCCAAGGGACTCAAAAACAAAGAATTCATTTGATAAACAATTCATTAGGTAGACAGGTCTAACACCCTTGCAGCATGACAGTGCTTTGGCAAGATTATTTGCCCTTTAGTGACGTATTTCATTCCATCATCCACTTAGCCTTTTTTCAGCATGATAATGCCTAGGTGCACTCGACACATCTTTTAAATGCTTGCCTTCATGATTTTTTTAAACTTCTCTGGCCGACGTAATCGCTAAATGTCTTCCTTATAAAATATGTTCGTGATGCGATAAGCATAAGTCTCTTTCCGTTCCTGAACCATGTATATTTAGTTATTCTATTGGAAACTAACTCCGAAGTCAGCTGAGACAATAGGAGCGACGAATCATTTTCGGAACATGATACCGTTGCTTAGAGAAATTAACGGTTCATGTATGAATTTGAAAGTCAGTAATATACTGGTGAAATAAATTAATTTTGAACTTCTAATTTGTGCATGTGTTGTTATTTATTTAAATTTCTGAAGTAACGAATATTGATGAACGTTTTACACAATGTTTTAATTTTTTTCTTAAAAGCGTGTAGATAATTAGGAGAGCGGCTTAGAATCGTATAAGTACAGTAGATATATATAAATGTAATGGAGAGTGTTCATTATTTTTAAAAAATGTTACAAATTTCAAGAAAATAAATACAAAAATTGTCTTAAATCAATTCAGTTCAGACCATTGAATGAAATGTTCCTGACAAAAATGGATATCTAAGTTTTTTTTTACAAATCAAGATTTTGACTGCATTATTGAGTGAAAAATATATATTTTTGTACTACGAATTTTTTTTTTCTTTTCCGTTAGTAAGGTAATATTCCAAGTTTCGCATAAAATCAAATAAAAGAGAAATATTTATTTCAACAAAATGGGAATAATAAAAAGGCAATAAGATAATTGATAAGAAAGTTATGCTATAGAGAGTGAAGAAAAATAACGAATAAAACTTACAGCAAAGTATCGTACGTATATCGTGGTTCGAAGAATTTTTGTAAATCAGTCCCAAAAAGCAGGACAGTTCTCAAGGAGCGGTGGAAATTTATTGTCGACAAACGATCCTTGAAATACAGAATACAGTGCTCAAATTCGCTTAGTAAATCTCAAAAAAGTCTTCACACCTTCTGGGGAGCTGAAACATAACTATCAGTGTGTCTAAAATATAAGTATGTATAAAAATCATTCACAAGCACTTCTCGTTCTACTCAACAGCCGAAGTAATAGCTAATCACTGGTCGACTTTTCAGTGTCAAATCAATGCTACTCTACTAAGGTCAAAACAAGACTAACTCAGCTTCGGTGAATGACTCCCTAATTATAAGCCTAACGGACATTTCGGGAAAAATATGCTTGCGTCATAGATTGTGATAGTAGTAAATTTCTCCACTTATTTCTAGGAGAATCCATAAGGTCCCGAACTTGCCAAAAATGGTCGCCAAGTCACCAACATGGTCTCCAAAAATGAAGCCAAATTAGCTTTGTCGTCAAGATTTCGCCATGTTTTCATTGAATCCCCATTATAATGTAAAGAACTACGTGATTGGAAATATTACAATTTTAGTATAAAATAAACACAACATAGAGTAATATAACACTAGCTGCACGGGCTTTTATCGAGTGCGTAACTTTTTGCAAAAATGGAAATTACCTCTTGCCGTCTCGTATTCAGCATTTTCTGCTGTTTGTGTGATTTCTTTATCAATCTTATTAAATTTCCCTTTTTTTTTTTTTTTTTGAGATTTCTTCCACCTGTTTGTCCACTCAGATGTGTCTGTTTCCCTTCCGTTCAGCCCGATGTTCCACGGGCTTTTTCGGAGAATATAACTTTATCCAATGGACATTTCTTTTCCCCTCTTCTTGAGGGTGTATGTGCGACATGAGTGATTTTTATAAAATTATCAAAATTATCTTTTCTGAGATGTCTTCAATTTCCCTTCTTTGACAAAGCGGTCACAGAGTGGTTACTTTTCTCTTACTTTATCCCGGAGTTGCACGGGCTTCAAGTATGTAGCTTTTTGCATTGGAAGTTAGCCTTTTTCCTCTCAGTGTCAGCACTTCCTGTTGTGTGTGTGATTTCTGTATTAATGTCATTAAAATTCTCTTTTTTGAAGTTTGCTCCACTTCTTTGCCCCGTCGGATGGGTATGTTGCCCCTTCCCTCATTTAGCCCTGCACTGCACGGGCTTTTTCCGAGGATATTACTTTATCCCCATGGACATTTTCCGTTTTTCTTTGAATGCCAGCACTTATGGGTGTGTGTGCAAGCACGATGGGGGAAATTTCTATGTTTTTGTCATTTAAATCCCCTTTTCCGAAATTTTTTCCACTTTTTTCTCTATCAGACAGGTTTTTTTTTCTCCATTCAGCCCAGCGTTGCACGAGCTTTTCCGAGCATAAAACTTTTTTTTTTCCTCAGGAAAAAAAGTATCATTTGTCAAATTTCTATTCTCGATTCATAATTTACAAAGCTAATTCAGTTTTATTACAAGCAAACAGACAATGTACGAATTTATAATTAAATAATTTATTTTGTAATGAATAATTAAAAACACAATGCACAGCTTTAATTTTTTTTAAAATTAATTTATATCCATTTTTGTTAAATAATGAACCAAAAGTTTTTTACAGTTAGCTATTGAAACAACTGCTTATTTTTGGATGCGTGTTCTTAAATTCATAAGTAAATATCTGTTGATGTAAGGATATTTTCACAAAAAAACATTAAACGAAAAAACGCGCCAAAGATACCAATAGATGGGAAATGAACCAAGGAATCCATTTTGACCATTTAATTTCTAAAATTACAATTATTTGAAAAATATGTTAATTAAAAACGATAAAAAGCAGAATTCGTCTGCATTGTTGTAACAATGAAGACCCAGTTTGGCTGAAAATCGATTTTCGACGCCAACGTATGTCATTTATATAACAATAACATTGTTACAACAATGAAGGTGAATATTGAGTTGAATGTTTTAATGCTTTTAATGGATATCTTTTGAGGTAATTACAATATCAGAATATAAATAGTCAAAACGGTTCCTCGGATAATTCTCAATTTTATGGTACCTTTGGAGTGTTCCTGCGTGTTGCGGTTCGTGAGAAGATATGCATACACAGGTAGATAAATAGACAGATAGGTAGATAGATAGATACGTTTTTTTACCTACGGAATTTAATAATGTAGATAGAGTAACACAATATAGAGTAATCAACTTATTACTCATCCAGATATAAATTATTTACACTATTAACATTCATTACACAAAATTCGCAACAATATAAAATAGATAATGAATGGAGAAACAAATGCTTAGCAATATTTAAAGGAAGAATTTTTGACTTCTAGAAAAAAATTTCATATGAGGAGTTTTTGTAAAATTATATACATAACAATAAATTTTATCTTTTTATATATATTAACGTATTTATTCTTTCCAGTATATGATATAAAATTAATTCATATGCTAATAAATTTGCCCGTACAAGGTTGCTATCCACTTATTTTCCAATTGAAACATTCAAACACAAATAGACAAAAATTTCCATGATTTTAAACCTGGGGAAAATGTCGATGTCCTTTAAGGATTTGATGACGAATTTCCTGCAACAAAAATAACGCCCATGTGCTCAATTTGTACTACAACAGCATTATATTTCATCGTTTGTATATTGCCGTTTGTACTTTGCTTTCAATTGTAAGTGTAAAATATACTATGCAATAATCCTAGCGATTGCTTATAAATTTTTAATGTTAGTAGATCATGGATAGCAAAATGAATCTAAAATCATTAATTGTACAAAAAATTAACTTAAACTTCATTAGAATCTCCCAGAAAGATATTTTCGTGCTGCTTCAAGAAACTGCATAGAAACTTTTCTTGTAACAATTGGATGGAAATCAATAAATCTGACAACCTCCCATTAAATTCAATATTTTGTCACCACACGATTTCAGTCTTTTAAAGACAAAATAAATAACAAAATCTGAACGTGACAAGAGCTATACTTTCCCTTTGTGGCAACATCTCATTAGAGTCTTATGTTCACTTGTTAAAACTGGAGTGAGTATTTTTCTCTAAGGAGCTGTGGTGCTGGTTCTTTTAAAATCTAAATGAAGTAAACAATTTAAAAGGCAATTTAAAGGATAATAGTAAGGCTCACATTTTGAGAAAATCGTTTGAAGAGATTTAACAGCATTTTATAGTTAACTAATGATTAGTTCGAAAAGTCTTAGGATTACATCCTTTTAAGTAGTGTTTGTTTCTGATCCTATTTGCTTAGCTTTAGTTTTTAAAAATAGAGTAACAGAAAACAGTACAATCGTTGTACAATATGTCATTTTGAATTAAAATAAAGAGCTAAGAAGAAACTTGTGTTTTGAAGGAGCAAACATATTTCGTTCACGGAAGTTACTTTAAAATTTTTCTGATTCATAACCTAAAATACATAGGAAAAAATTAGATAAAAAATATGTATATTATACGCATACAATATTTTAATTTCTTAGTTTTCTCCTGAGTATTATGTTCAAATCATATGCTATGTTAGAAATCATATTCATCTCATAAATTTAAAGTGTATTCTGTACAATATATCTGAAATATCGTCGTACCTAAATTTAACTATGATTGCATGGATATTATATGGTCACAATTCTTTATTTCATGCATATACATTTAAATATATAGTTAAACGTATATGTATTATAATAAGTTTTCAACTGAAAGTTATTCAAAGTGTAGCATGCGAACGATTTTTAATATATTTTATTGAAACAAAGGCGATATTGAAGATATATGCTTCCCGGCACGCACATGTGCAAGAAAATTTGTGACAACTGTATTCGTAAGGACGTTGCATTCACTAAAATTTCTGGTGATGATACAGCAGTGTTGAAAACGAATCAGCTAGCTGTGGTAAAGTTTTTAACTGTGAAAGTTTGTAAGCCGGTGGATATTCATCGCAAAATTCCGGCTGAGTACGGAAACACGTGTGTGTACGAGAATTTTTAGCGATTGTAGACAGGAGATAAAGACATTTGCCGCGTGGTCAGGCGCACAAAATTGTAACAGAGAGACGCTAATTACGTACGCTGACACTGCAATCAAGGAAATTGACGTCGAAACATTCGTGACTTTGCAAATAAGTAAAAGGTTTAGATCAGTTCCATATTGTCAACAACATTCTGAAGTATTGAAAAGTTTGTCGCAAATAAGTACCCCGAATGTTTTCAGAACACTATCAGAAACAGCGAATGGGCCGAAGCTTACAGCATTTGTTGCGCTACAGACGGTGAAGACTTTGGCTAGGGATGAAACATGGTGTCATCACTTCCAACTGAAGGAAAAGCCCTCCGGCATGCATTGGAAACATCCGACTCACCTAGGCTCAACAAATTCAAAGTCAGAAAGGTAATGGCATTTTTTGACGTTCAGAGACCCTCTTTGTGGAGTTTAAGAAGACGAAAGTCTTCATCAATGCCCAATGGTACATCAAAACACTTTATAAGCAGCATAAAGCAAAAAAATCCAGGTATGCTGTCGCCAGGTGTCATCATTCTGTGTGTGTGCCAAGGCCCTGACCCGTAAAAAGTGGGGAATCCAAAATCATCTCACTTGCAATCCAGATCTGTCGCCTTGCGACTATAACATATTTAGAACCACTGAAGAAAGGTCTGATATAACAAAGCTTTTACTTCGACAATGACGAAAACAGTTCAGAACTGGTTCAACGATCAATCGACATCTTTCTTCATGAACGGAATTCATAAATTTCCTTAGCAATGAGTGAGTGAATGAATATTAATGTCACACTGTTAAGATACACGACGGCATTTGGAGGCGGAAAACATAATTTTGAACCATGGTCAATTGACGTGGACAACACCTGAGTTAGCATCCCTCTCTTCTAACTAACACACCACACCAATGGAAGGACGTTTCAGCTCTCTACAGATTTAACGTGCATCGCTGCCCTACACGGCGGGTCTTTAGTGGTACTTGGTTCGAACTCATACCTTGACCACTTTGTATGCGTTCCCTTCATTAAGACTATTGTTTTTATTTATGTATCTGACTCAATTCTATCCCTACGTATCTCGTGGATACACAAATCAAATCACTTTCATTTGAACACCCCTCACACATACACATATATATAATATAAATAGTTGTGACAAAAAATTCCGAACAGATTAAAATTGTCACCTAGTTATTATGTTTGGCTTAACACATTTCACCATAAAATTATCGTGGTATCTTAACTATTAGTATTCATGAAGATTTCAAATCTGTTTTCAGAATTTATGTTAAGTCACTATCCAATTCCCAATATTAGTTCACACTCTGTATATATTTATTTGTTTAACTTCGTGGAATTTTCAATCGTTACTAAAATACATTTTAAAGTGCTCAATTGAGCTGAAATTTTATATAAATATTTTTTTTGGATGACAATAGAGTAATTTAATTATAATTAATAAAAATTAATTGATTAAAAATTATTATTCAAAGAATTACAAATACAGCAAAGTTGGCATCGTTTTCGGCGACTTGTGTCAAAACACGAAAAGGTTTTTTTACTCACATTTTAAAACGCTCGTTTGAGCTGCAATTTTCTATACATTATTGTTTTGGGTAAAAATATGATAATTTAATTATAATTAATTAAATTAATTGACTGAAACTAATTATTTAAGAATTACAGATACAGCCACGTTGGTTTCCTTTCTAGTGACTTGGGTCAAAACTTTAAAAGATTTTTTTCTCGCGTTTTAATGCATTCAGTTGAAGTGAAATTTTATATACACGATTGTTTTTGATGGCAATACGATACTGTAATGATAATTAATAAAAATTAATGTCCACTTAATGTTGTCTGTCATATGTATATACATATTTATATTAATTGTAACTTTTTAAGAAAAAGTAGCTAAAATAAAAAATTTCTTTGCTGATCTAAGTAGGAATTGACTTAAATTTTTTTATATTCCTTGTTTTACTCAATGTTTAGAAAAACATGGTGATAAGAAAATCTCAAACGAAATCTAACGACATGTTATTTTTTTTCAACCAATTATTATTCCATTAATCCAACCAATTAGATGTTAGTAGACGAGAAAGTGTTGAAATCAGAGTGCGCAACATGTTTTATTCATTTGAAAATAAATGTCTATTGTAATATGAAGTCAATGGGTGGATAATATTGGAATAATGGGTAAATTTTACTTTCTGCATTAAAATGAAAGATGGAATTTCTAAATGCAGTTTATTTTTAATTGCATCTTAATATAGTAGAAAAGTTTGAGAAATATCTTTCTTAACTAGTAATGACGAATTTTATAACACTTTTAAAACAATGTGTATTGGTATTTAAAGTCCAATGTACATGCAAAAAGGAACATTTAGAAGACGAATTGCTTAAAAAATGAGTACTTCAAGCAACTGAACTCTTCATAAAACTTTTGAATTCTATTTCAAATTCATTTCCTTTTTCTGTTTTACCTCTCTATATGATCATGATGCTTATTTACCTGAAAAAAAAATTACTAATCAACATATTCTATGCAGATACTCTGAGAAATAAGAAAAAAAATACATACTTTTGATAGTGTTTTCTTTTTGCTGCATTGCGTTATTTATTTTTTCTAATTTTCCTACTTAAATTACATATAAGTAATGAAACATTTGTATACCGTTTTCTTCCTGCAGAATAAAACGATTAAACCAACAAAAATTTTGAGGCAAAGAACATTTACTGACTCATTTCTGGGATAATACTTTCGATAAAATTATCGAGTTCCTAAAAACATTATGATAGAAATTAAATTGAGTTTTAAGTAAGAATCAAAATGTTGAAAATATAGATAGTCAATTAGTACTCCAAAAAGTGCAAGATGGATTTATGGGCAACATCAAAGGGTTTATGAAATGATACATTTTTGCATAAGCCCTCCGTTAGGCACGCGAAACTCTCAGATGCATACTAAAAATAGTTTTGGTGCTGCGTCCATATAGTGGGTTGGAACACTCCCCTTCTTCTTCTATCTGACTTTTGTCACTCACTCTAGGATTCAGTGTCAAGGAAGAAGGTAATTTCTGCGTATTTTTGTTGCAGGGGGTCATTGAATCTGATAGATGCAGATGGTCCAACAATGTCAGCTTCTTTCACTTTGCCCTATTTCGTTAATTTGGATTCTTTCTTCTAGAATAGTGTATGTTTCAGTTTTATGCGCAAATAATTCGAAGCAAGTATTTTGTAACTTCTGTACGGTAGTTTTTTTTTTGCTTAAGTTGAGATACATTTGAAGGATGCCGCACGCCTAGTCAATGACTATATTTAATTCAAACCTCAATGTAACGTGAATAAACTCCAAAATTACTAATACGGCAATCAAAATCACTCAGATGCTCATGCACATACCTAACAAAACTAGGTGAAGAACTTTTGAAAGAGAACATGAGAAAACAGTTTGAGTGTAACATTCACATGCTACTTTCATTTTGACTCGGGATTGAAGAAATTTCTTATATACGACGCCCCATTTAAGACAAAGAACCAAGAACAAACCTCACGAGGAACTTGGAAAAAAAAGATACTGTTCCCTCTGGTCAGACATCTAGAAAATATTAAAATTATGTAATGTATTACACGAAAAGTCCATGGTCCTTGAACATTGTAGGGTGAATTGTGAAGACTTGCAACAAGGCATCTTAAAATGTAAATCGTGGTGACAGTGTGATAACTAACCATTACATCTCTATGATGTTTTTTTTTCGTTTAAATATATCTGTTTCTTATTCTATATAAATATCATTTTATGTTAAATATATTTTAATGTCAAATCTCATCAATAAAATGATTAAACAATCTTCAAACGCTAGTATGAGGTGATGCATCTGGAATATGCCACGCCTATGTATGAGCTCTTTGAAGCACTTAACGGTATATATATATATCGTAGTAGGTTGTATTCTTGAGTTCAGGATTTTATTTTACAAGTGAGAGATTTTCCTAATATCTTTAATACAATTTTTTTCTACTATTCATCTCTTGAGAGATTCATTATTGTTCTCTTTTCTCAATTTCTGTTTACGATTTTATTAGGTTCTTCATCCACGTGTTGTATTAGGCTTAACTTTTCAACTTGGCTTTTTTTATTTCCCTATTATTTCGAAAATTTCTGCTGTACGTGGGATGTTGGATCCACAAAGCATTGCTTAACCCTAATTCACTGGCCTAATTCAGTCACAGCTATAGAAATCATAGCAGGTTTCCAGTTTAGTCCATTGACTTTTTGTATCCACATTTGTTGTGTCTGCTGAATTCCAATTTCTTACTTCTTTATCATTGTAGGTTCTAGTACTTCTTCTTTTTTAATTTATTATACTATATATATATATATATATATATATATAGTTAGAATTTCATTTAAATTCATATTAGCTACATCTTAAAATTAACTGTGTGAGTTTAATCCATTATTTAAAATTCTTGAGATAATTTTATAAAATTAAAAATTTTACTAACTTTTCTAATTCGCAGTTTTTCTTTTAATAATTATTTTAAATAAATAAATTGCTGCAATAGTCATGGGAAATTTCTAATACTTTTGTTATTATTTATTGTTGCGAGATTATGTAGTGCGACTACAGAATTCTATGCATGCATACCGTAGATAACGCATAAAACAAATTACTTAATGACAAAATTTTTTATTGGAAAAGTTATTAAAGAAAAAAGCATTTTATTTCATTCACTAAGTACCAACATATTTTATCACAGTTTTACCAGACGTACCTTGCACATAATAAACAAAAGATATAAATTTGTTAATTATCGCACTATTGATTTAATGATGTCATTTCAATAAATTTAAATTATTTCTAGCATAGAATTTAATTAAAGAATCGCTAATTTCCTAGATTATAAAAAATCTAAACAAATCTATTTATATCTTTCTGTTCCATATTGTATTTAATGCATTTTGCAATTTTTCATTCATACGAACTATGAGAATTCTGTTGTTTTATAAGGGTATAGGATATAAAACGTATAAATAACATATGCATTATTCAATAATCTTATTTTTCCAGCAAATAAAATAGATAATTATTTTGCTTATTTATATAGTAACAAAGCTGTTGGGTAAAATAAGTAGCGTTCCGTGTTTCATATTGTGTAAATATACAACAAATTTTTAGAAACAAGTAATATTAAAAAACATTTAAGTCCATTTCTACTTAGGTCAATAATGAAAAATTTTATTTTAGTTACTTTTTATTAAAAAGTTACAATTAATGTAAATCTGTATATACAAATGACAGAACCACATTATTAAGTGACAAAATGTAAAGCAATTTTCCTTTCTAAGATATGGTGTTGCCTTTTTTTTTCTATCTTAATATTTATTCATTAATTAAATTTAATTATTCTGATGAAAAAAATCACATTCTCAGAAATAAGCCTATCCTAGGTGGGATTCGAACCCAGGAACTTTGAATTAGATGTCCAACGTGCTGTCCATTGCGCTACAAGGACATAAAGAATGATATTTCTTTCTATATATACTGTTGGATTATTTGTGTTGGTTTTACTATTTATTTTTATTTTAATTTAATTAATGAATTTATATTTGGAAAACTATATATAAACAACAAGTGTCATCCACTACTAGTTTAAAAAATTGTATTTCAACTTGAATGGATGAATAGAAACAATTTTATCAACGACTGAAAATTTGAACAAGATGTATGTATGTATATATATATATATATATATAAGGAGAGAGTGAACTAGTAGTATGAATTGAATAAGTATTGAAAAAGTTTCTTTTGATTAAAAATGATCACCTAACTGCGAAGAAAGAGATGCTTCAATTGAATAAATTAAGAAAATTTTATTGAAATTTTATTAAAAATGTATTTAATTTCCTAACAACTATAAAATAAGAACTATATTTTCTTAAGTCTGATACTATGGAAACTTCTATTAGCATATTTAAAAATATCCTTATTGCAAAGCATTATATAGCGTGTTTTTTTAAAGGTATAGAACTTTAAATTGCAATAAAACAACGATGTATTATTCGATTGACATGAATTTTTTTATTCGAAAGATAATCTTGTGGCATTTCATTTTAAATAAGATTTCTGGAATATGAATCGGATGTAGTCCAATCTGGACTTCCAATTTTCGATGACTTTTTCCAACATTTGTGGCCGTATATCGGGAATAACACGGCGAATGTTGTCTTCCAAATGGTCAAGCGTTTGTGGCTTATCCGCATAGACCAATGACTTTACATAGCCCCACAGAAAATAGTCTAGCGGTGTTAAATCACAAGATCTTGGAGGCCAATTCACAGGTCCAAAACGTGAAATTAGGCGGTCACCAAACGTGTCTTTCAATAAATCGATTGTGGCACGAGCTGTGTGACATGTTGCGCCGTCTTGTTGGAACCACAGCTCCTGGACATCATGATTGTTCAATTCAGGAATGAAAAAGTTAGTAATCATGGCTCTATACCGATCACCATTGACTGTAACGTTGTGGCCTTCATCGTTTTTGAAGAAGTACGGACCAATGATTCCACCAGCCCATAAAGCGCACCAAACAGTCAGTTTTTCTGGATGTAACGGTGTTTCGACATACACTTGTGGATTAGCTTCACTCCAAATGCAGCAGTTTTGTTTGTTGACGTAGCCATTCAACCAGAAGTGCGCTTCATCGCTAAACAAAATTCGCTTATGAAAATCGGGAACAACAGCAATCTCGCTTTGGGCTTATTCGACGAATCTACGCCTTGCTTGATGATCGTTTTGATGAATTGCCAAACCAAACTGAGAATAAATCACTTGGCAGCTGTTAAATCGGTCGCCATCTTGGAAAGTAATGCCAACTTAAACTTCTATACCTGGAAAAAAACACCCTTTACATATAAATATAATTTAATATATAACTAATAAAATTCGTAAATATTCAATTAAAGTAATATCATAAAGTATAAAATTAAATCAAAAGTATCGGTAAGAATGAATTATCACTATTAAAAATACCGTTAATTATAGTGGATACTTTCGCAATGCAATGCCAGGAGCCATCTTTGTGAATTTCAAATATAACGCATCCGACTTAAATTAAATTTTTTAACACTTTATGTGTTAACTTGGTGAGTTATTTTCCTACGGTTTTCTGAGGGATATTTTTTTTCTTAAATTAAGAAAGAAAATGGGTATGAGTTATCATTAATAAAATTTGGTTTCTGAAATGTTAAAATCATATTGTGGAAATACTTGCATACTACTAATATTCGCTAAATAGGTTGTGTGATTAACATCGCATTTTGCAGCCACACGAGGTATATCTTTGTGCGGAGATCATAATGTTGGGCCTGACAACTGAGATTGCACTGTAATCTCAAAAATTCTACCCAATGCGAAAGCGAGAACTTTGAGGTTTGACGCATTTAAGGCTTGCCAGCTCGTGTACTTGCTGGGTCTTTTACTGTCCTTTAGAAATACATTGCACCTTTAAAATGAGCTACATATATTTACAGAACATGGAGCTGCATAAGACTCCACTCACTTCAGAAATAATTATCTAAATTGTAATTCATCCTAAATACATTTTTTTAAGTGAAAATTTTTTCCGCTCGAGAGTGATACAGAAAATTTCCCAGTTTCGCGTAACAGTGAAAAAGTGAACGGAAGTAGTCTCCCCCCCCCTCGAACCGTCGCCATGGTAAGGAGAGAGCCAGAAGAGGAAAAGGGAAGAGCGGGGACACCGCGTGACTTGCGTCATATGGGTGAAAAAGTTTGATAATTGCCCACGTCTCCGACTGGTGAACTCGCGCATGTTCTGATTAGGGGTCCTTTTCCCCTAGATCCGGGAACATTATCAGCGGTCTTATCAGTTGTAGTGTAAGCATTACGGTGTAGGCAAAATAGCTCTCGCAGCAAAAGCGTGCCTTTGGGAAATTTTCTTTAGATTGTTGGCTACACGGCGATGTGTTCGGTGGCTAATTTATTTCTTTAATTTTCATTTGCATTGAATTATTATTAATTCTAGTCAGAATGCATAAATCAAATGCACAAAGAGGAAAAGAGTTTTGTAAAAGAAAAAAAAAGAAAAACTAGCAGCAAGTCCAGTCGAAAAGTGACAAAAAAACAGAAAAATAGTGCGAATTCATCAAGTGCTACTGCCAAATCTTGATCAGAGTACATGAGAGAATATCAAGCACGGAAAAAAACATTGCAAAATACTCTCTTGATGCCGAGTTTAATGACATACAGAAAAATAGTGCAAATTCATCAAGTGCTACTGCCAAATCTTCATCAGAGTACACATAAGAGAACATCGAGCATGGGAAAAAACATTGCAAACTACTCTCTTGATGCCGAGTTTAATGACAAACAGAAAAATAGTGCAAATTCATCAAGTGCTACTGCCAAATCTCCATCAGAGTACACATGAGAGAACATCGAGCATAGAAAAAAAACATTGCAAAATACTCTCTTTATGCCGAGTTTAATGACAAACAGAAAAATAGTGCTAATTCATCAAGTGCTACTGCCATATCTACATCAGAGTACACATAAGAGAACATCGAGCATGAAAAAAAACATTGCAAAATACTCTCTTAATGACGAGTTTAAAGGATGGGAATGCTATTGAGGCTCTTCTTATGACAACACAGATTAATACGGACTTTGTGAACTACCCTGTGCCGTCAACTACAGAACCCTCAACAAGTCTAGTGTGTGTTGGAACTGATGCATGTGAATCGATAATAAATTCTATTTTACGTTACAAGGACTATGATTTTCATAAAAATGCGTGGCCATGGTAGCCTAGTGGTCAAAGTATCAGATCGAGGCTGGCGGGTCATGAGTTCGAGCCGAGTACAACTTAAGACCCGCCGTGTAGGGGAGCATTGCACGTTAAAACTGTTAAGAGCTCAAACGTCCTCCCGTTGGTGTGGTAGTTAGCAGAGGAGGATTGCCAGCTCAGGTGATGTTCTCGTCACTTGATCATGGATCAAAATTACGAAGTCCGTCGCCAAAAGCCCTCGTGTAGCTCAACAGTGCTCCATTAACCATTTAACTGGATACCTTCCTCCTGAAAAGTTATTCCGAAAGCGTTTAACACTTATTTTGCTATTCCCTTCAAAAATGCAACATACTTATTTCCTTTCCCCCTTTTAGAAATTGGGAGGTCGAACGGGGACAATTTTACGACCCAGTTCGGTCCCTTTGTAAAGTAAGAACCAAGAGATCAATCGTTTACAGCTAGCTGTTAAGTTGCCTTGGGCAATCTTCTTTGAAAGCGTAGTGGAATTCGGTGTTTCTTTCTCCTATATGTTCAGTCACAGTAAAATTAAAAACGAAATGAAAGGTAAAAAAAGAGGAAAAAAATGAAATAAATAGTATGTTAGAAGTTGAAAAATAATTATATTTTCTTCAAAGAAAATTTATTTTTCTGTCATTTTTTAAAAATTAATATATATATATATTTGGTATTGCGATTTGAACCAGAAAAAGCATCCTGTATTCATTTTTGAATATGAGAGTAAGAAAACGCGCTCACTTTCCCGTTTTTTAAAAAAATAATGAGGTAAAAAGAGCAAAGGCCCTATCTCATTTTTAAACAATAACACAATAAATATTACATACGATGATTATATTTATGAAATAAAACCGATCTTTCTCTATTCAGTTATATTTTTAATTTAAAATAGCATAAAAAAGGATTTCAATACTTTTAATTTATTTTAATTAAAATCATATAAAAGATATTTTTATGTTAACTGAATATTTTTCGGAAAAAATTTAAATTTTCCTTCCTAGTGTTCTCTTTTTGAACTTCTTGTATTAAATAAAAATTCCTTTTCTACATCGGCATTTGTGATGGATATAACACACATTCAGTCAATAATTTTTAATTTTAAAGGGGGATATACTTCTTCTCAAATGCGCATGACAGTACTTCTAACCATTTTCTACTCAAGTTAAATTTCTTATCTTTCTGTTTCTTTTATTACAAGGAAAAATGTCACACATCGATAACTACATTTTCACACAATTCAGTCATTACAAATTCTATTGTGAGAAAAGTTCTCCCTATAATTAATCTTGTCTTTCAAAACAGTACACATAAAACAATTTTGTTCAGTGAAGTTAACCGACTGTTCCACAATGTATTCATATCAAATTTAAAAAACAAATTTAACACTTGAAAATGTATCCTGTATTAAATTTTTCAGTATACACAAATATTTCCTGCTGTAGGAAAGATATAGTATGAGATGTGGTGTGCGGTTGTGAAAGAATGTTTTCGTACGTGTAGACTATTTTTGAAAATTTAAATATCACTGAAGCTGATCATATAACTGCAAATGAGCCTTATTTTAGTGTGTGCTGGTATCAAAGTAAAACACTTTACAATATTAAACAGCCTATGGGTTTATACTCAACATCAAACTATTCGCAAAATGGCTTACAACTTCTATTCAAATTGTAAAGAAACTGAAATATAAATATATCTTACTGCAGTCAAAAATATTCATAAAAAGTAAATATCCCATTCCTCCACTTATTTCAGTACATTTTAAAAACTGTAGCTGAATGCGCAATTTTTTATATTTATAAACGAGGCATAAAAGCTCACACAGTCGTAAAAATGTCATTATCATTTTTAAATACACTACTATAAAACGTATATGGATTGTAAGATCAGTCGTAAAATCCTAAAAGCTTTTAGAGGAGCTAAATACATGTAATTTTGGATTGATAAAATGTTTAATATAATACACAAATATACATGTTATTAAGCAAATACATTTGAATAATCAAACTTCCTTCTGAAATAAACGTAATTGAAAGAAAAATGTTTAATTGCAAATGAGTGGAAATACATGTTTATCTAAGGGGTATCCCCAAAGTGAGGTAATCCTCAAACTTAAGACTCAAACTCAGAAGCACAACAATCCATGAGGTCCAGGAACTACTGTGCCCATCATAATACACGTGACCATTGGACGCTGAGGTGCATGAACAGATGTCCCGATTTGGTGGTCTGTCTGAAGAAAGACCTTCAGTGTTTAAGACCCGAAGCAAGCTTGGTACTCATTTATCGACCCAATGTAGCGGGGATGAAAGGCAGAGTCGACCTTGCGCAGCCCGTTAATAGAACCCTAGACCTGTGGTGTGGAAGCACTATATACTACCACTCAATCCTATTCGGTGAAAAATAAAATTTAATGTTAGAATCTTATATAAATCCCTAATGAATGAGGGAGTCCAAACTTTTTTTTTCATGTAAACTGTTTAGACGGAAATGGTTAATTATGAACATTTCACAAGTTGCATAAATTAAAATTAACCGTTATAGTTTACATAAATTTTTAAGAGTACAATAGATGTGTTTCGTCTGCACGAATTAATTTTAAAAGGAATACGGTTACGAAAAAGTAGTACAAATCTATCTAAAGTAGGGGTGGTTACCTTACATATTGTAAAACACAACAATGTATTGGAAGCCAATTCCACAATTCGTTGTTATAAAAATGTATGGGAAATTACAAGATTTATTTTTGCATTTGTAATTTATATATATATATATAATTTTTCCTGGGAGCTTTAAATGCTAGAGCGGCATCCATCAAAACCGCGGTTCTCTCTCTGTTTTTCCAGATCGCCCGCTGACTAAGCCGGCTCTGCCATAGTAAGTGAAAATGCCGGATTTTGTTTGTCAAGATCATTTTATAGCAGACTGCATTTTTCATGTATTTTAGATGGTCATTTTATATTTTCTACATCAATATCTTAATGTCTGAATTTAAAATTACATAAAATTCTTGACATTCGCATCAACGACCATGATAATTTTTATTAGTATATGAATGTGTCATCAAACGATTACATGACTAATATTAACACATTATTTTAACCATTTAATTAACATTAAGTATAACATAACTCACACAAATTTTCTAAACTTTAAAATAAATATTTCGAAACTACTTCAGTTATACACAAAATTTTTTATTCCTACACTTTAGCTTCTCAGTTTTGCTTCTCTATGTAAGAATTTATTGTAATTGTATATTCATCAATTTTTTTAGTATATTTTTTGCTCTTAGCATGCGGTTTTCAACTGAATTGTATGAAATCTTTGAAATATATTAAATGAATGATTGAATATTAACGTCGCACTGTTCAGCTACACGAGGGCTTTGGGCGACGGACCACGTAATTTTGAACCATAGTCAAATGACGTGGACGACACCTGAGCTGGCACCCCCCGCTCCTAACTACCACACCACACCAACGGGAGGACGTTTCAGCTCTCGACAGATTTAACGTGCATCGCTGCCCTACACGGCGGGTCTTTAGTGGTACTGGGCTCGAACTCTTGACAAAGCAAGCCACGTTCCGATACCTATACCACTCGGCTACCGCGGCCGAAATATATTAAAAGATACCAAAGAAGCTATATTATAAAATTTGAAATTTTTATTATACTCAAACAATTGCTAAAACTTATGGTAATTAATTTTTAACTGCGCGATGCATTTTTTTTCGAAATTTGAAATGGAATTTCTAACATAAAATTTCTAGCTTTATAAGGTCAAGATTTCAAAAAATATCCAGATTTTAATTACTTATTCAGTTAGCCTTTAAAAAAGATAAATGTGGAGGTATTTTGTATAAATAGATATTTTTGAACAATATTTAATTCGAATGTTTTTCAATAGCTCGAATTTAAAATTGATTTTTATGTTTATTTATATGCATAAATGTCTACTGTAAATGTTTCCGAATATTTTTGATTACCATTTATTCAAACATTCAAGTTATAAAAAAGATGTGTGAAAATCTTCATTCATGTTGTCTTTGATGTAAACTGAAATTCAAGCACTTAAAATTCAAATATAATTCGGTTTATTTTAACAATATATAACCAGCCACACACACACACACTGTACTTAAACTTCCCTGAACACTTAGGCTTTGAAATCTAAAAAAAAAAAAATCTAATAAATCTGAATTAGTTTTTTTTTCGTTATTATTTTTATCAAAGTGTAAGAAAATGTTTCAAATGATTTGATGAAGTTTAAATTTATTCATTTTTAGTGGTTGGAAAATTGAAAAGGTTTCAAATTTTAAAGAGTTTGGTGTTTTATTAATTTTTTCGGTATCTTATAATAAAATAATCATGTTACAAAAACTGAAAGCTTTGATTAAAATAAGAAAAATGTAGCGAAAGAATATACTTAAAAAAAGATAATTTGGTTAACTATATAAAATAGCATATTGCACTGACACGCCCCAACTTGTTACAGTTTCAAATTAATATGAAACCAAAAGGGAATTGTAACATATTTTACTTACGCGTTGGGACTTTACAAAACTTTAAAAAAACGAGGTAACAAATTAACACTTCCTGGGGTCTAAAGAAATTTCCCCTCGATTTTTTACGATTGCCCCAGGGTCAAAACACGGGGTTCTCTGCGAGCCATAAAACTCCTGCTGTGTTGCTTCCTCCGTACCTCATTATCTTTCAAGATGTTAAATCTTAAAAGGGGGAAAGGATTTCAGAAAAGTGCGGCTAATCCGCTTTTGAAAACGTTACTTGAAGGCAGAAAAATCCGTGCAGTCCATTTTCGAAGCATCTTTCACTGACGGAATTTTCCGTGCTATCCGGTTAGAGGGTTAATATTCACTCACCCATAAAAATGCTCACAAAGATTTTCAAAAATTCTTCGTTGACAATCCTTTCGGTCACGGGTGTTCGATTTGTGATAGATTATGGTTTAGAAATGATTTGAGAACACCCCTGTTGCTGAGCAGAAAAATATTTTACTGGAAATCAATTTAGAAGACATTAAAGATTGTTACAATTGCCGACAAAGTTTAAGTAGGAAAAGTATACCAAATTTCTCGAAATATAATTGTTTTGTGTACCCAGAAATTCCAGCATATCTTCCTACTTTGGATTTGGTATCAGAAAGTCTCAATTTCCCACGAATACTTTTTACGCAAATTAGGTGATTGATTCATGTACATGGTCAGTTTAGAATATTAGAGCAAATAATCAATGGTCCATCGTCACCAAAGAAATTTCACTTCTACCGCGTAGCATTCCACGCACCATTTTTTTACTAACAAAGAAGCTCTCTGGAAACTAGAATATATACAATTTATTATCTATAGTACAAGTCTCAAAGTGTTTTATCTTATTCGGGAGAGTGACACCAGGTCTCGAATTCATGACTGAACAAAAGCAATATCAGGATATGAAAACAGAAGATACTACGTCAAAAAGTACTAAAATAGAAATATAAATTATTGAATACCAGGAATTTAAATATTAATATATTTTCAATTGAATATATTAGAAGTATAAAGATGTATGGGGAACAAAATTCTCAATAGAAATTATTTTATGACAACGATTTTCATATTACTGAATTAGCTTGAGATATTATACTAATATCTGTACTAAAATATGAGTATTAATTATATACATTGTTACTGATAATATATATGAGTAATGATTTTATAACTCTGATATTAGAATATATTTATTGAAAATATAGGATAAATAATTAAACAAAATAATTTTCATTACTTTTTTTAAAAAAAATATGGTTTAATTTTATTTTAGTACTTCTTTTATAATTTAAATATTTCAAAAAAAACTTTTATTTGTACTTTGTTTTATTTAAAATACTTATACTTACTATAAAATATCTTTTTATAAATCAATCCGATGTAATTTATTTTAGTTTTAAATCTTAAGTGCATAATTTAGATGGCTATTTTACGGTATAAATATACGGAGGGGGGAGTACTTGTTCCCATCTAACAGATTTTTTGTAAACGTGAATGCAAATGCTAATTCTATGAATCTAGACGAATGCATCTATTTGAAAGCACCACAGGGTATACAGAAAGGTAAAAATAACAGATAGTTTGTCTGGACGTATATTTAATCTTTGTTTTGCGAAAAGTACATATTAGTTTTTATTATTTACTTATGAGTTCTCTGAATCTTAACAATTTCTTAGAAAAAGTTTAAGAAATCAAGAAAGAAAAAAATGCAGTTCTAAAGAAGCCTTAATTTATGTTTTGCTTTTTAAATTCATCTTACTGCACTGATGGAAAAAAGGAAAGGATGAAAAAAGAAATACCATCGGAATTTATAATCCTTTTTTGAATTCGAGTTAAAAACCTTAAGCTAAATTACAACATATTTTTAAGATGTCGTCATGCGAATTTTAAAAAAGAGTAATTCACTAGAAATTAAGAAGACATGAATTCAATGTGAATTCAATTTCTTCAGATTACTTTTATAAGTAATACAAGCTTTAATTTAACAATTATTTTTTACTTTTGAGAGAAGAAATTCGTAGAAAAATAAACTCATGGATAATTCTATCTTTCTATAAAAATTCGTTTTCCGATCATATAACTTTTCCATATTTGAAACATAATTTGTGTGTTTCTGATAGTAAAAAAACCCTAATACCTGTTACATGAATTATTATGAAAACAAGAACTATCTCATTAAGTGGAATCTATTATCTACTACAGCAAGAGAAAATAAAGAAGTTGAAAAAAATAAACGACTTTCTCTAATTACGTTTTTAATTATTGAGTTAAAGAACGAGATCTTAGAGTGGAAAAATCTGTCCAGAATAAAACTGTTCTGATTTATTAAAAGTATTCGCACGAAGCTTTTAATTATTAAACTAATGAAAAACCACGAATTACTTAGTGGGAAATTCTTTTCGAAATCAAATTAACTTTATATAAAGAGATAATTAGGAGAGTTGATGGTGATTTCGTCAAAAGAAATAATGTTGACTGAAAATAACTTGAAAAAAAAATTTATATGAACCAAATTAATTTTACTTTTACTCCATTGCTGTTTATCCAGATTGCAACATGAAGAAATACAAGAAATATCGAAACAATATTTATTACCCAAATAACACAAGTTACGAAAGTGAAATAATTGAAAATATAGCATTATATGAGGTGAAGAAGAGATGAGATCATATTAAGTGTTTCTGTCACGAATTGCAATAATCCCTTCAACACGCTTCGGTATGCGATGAAAGAGGCTTCAGATGTTTTAATGGGGCATGGGAGTCCATTCATGCTGCCACCACTCATTTCTAAATTTGATCTGGTATAGAAACGAGCAGTGTTGCCAGGCCAATTTTCTCCAATTATAGACTATACGTGTTCGTTAAACATATAGATCTATGAGGCACCTGCCCGTGGGTGTCCTTGCTCTTCATTATCTACGCTACCTCTTTCTTTAGGGAAGGACGAAGAATCACGCAAATCGTTCATCTTAATATCTGCTTATTAAGAACTTAACTTAATCACAATACACAACAATAATAATAATCAAAGTAAGCAGATCTGGAATGAGAAGACACAGCACGTATTATCAAATAATCGCGTAATTGACTACTATATCTAACTTTACAGATTAATTCTAATCGCACTAATACGCGCTGTTTCCTTATAGCTTAACCAAAGTCGCTTACCGCTATATCCTAGGTAAGCAGCTACTTTCATTGTTCTAACTAGTGTGGCTTTTATCCGGCTCTAATCCTTGTGGTTTCGTATCCACCTTTAGCTTGGATATACAGGTACGGGTCGGTTAATTCTCGGACTTGGTATTCTTCTAAACGCTATCTTAATCGCTTCCACACTTACGAAAGTGAAATAATTGAATTAATAAATAGTGATAAAGTGACCTCACGTAACCACCTCTCGAACGCTTAACTTATATTACATATACGATTACTAATTTGCATAGGCACGTTCTTCTTCTCGAGTTGGTTAGAAGGAATTGCCATTCTGGCCTCAAAGAGCCCCAAGAGGATTGTTAAAAGAAAACGCGATGAAAGCCCCGTCACAGATCAGAAGGAAATATTGAGGCAGCAATGCAATCTGATATGCGAAGAAAACAAGAACAATAAATACTACGTCTGATCAAATAGTGTCTTGTTAAAATGTAATCTGAAGGCAATAAATAACAATATAGTTCAAAACCTTAAGCAAAGTTGCGATAAATGAATCCAATAACAATCAATACACTAATACTAGGTGGAAGGTCAATAAAATCTATTGTTCAGCAACCTCTGTCAACAGTTGTCCATATCCGATATTACATGAAGTATTTAAGAAAAAAAAATCTGCGGTTTTGAGACAAAAATAATCGAAACGATGACTTGTTGTGTGTTAGATTTCCCTGTGCGATCATCATTGTCAAATGTTTCATGCAGACATGAGTTGCTGCCAAATAGACTGTACTTTTTCTGATCTAGTGCTCTTTGTTGCAGAACTATTCCTCATTTCCATGAGCACAATAACTCTGCCATTACTTTTAGTGGTTACACAACCTTAGTGCAGTCAGTACTTAGACAAATCTCTCTCTCCAGTATTTTTAGATTGCAAATCCGCACCAATGTTACTTAATAACATCCTTCACATTCAATGTTTTTTTTAAACAAACCGCCTTCACTAAGACAACAATTGTTTTTCGAACGAAATCAGAAATGTGCTTGAACGACGTTCATTTTTCTTTTAGAAGCACTTTGAAGCTGATTACGTAAAACATCTGCACAAATAATTATTTGCTACTTTTTAAAAGATCTCTTTTTTTCTGTTTTTTTTTATCTGTGCTAGAACAATAATAAGTTCTATATTGAATAGCGGTATACGGACGGGAAAAATTTCAAACGGCTTAGATTATTTGAATTTTAGGTGACCAGAACTGTAATTTAGTTCTAAAATTGTCTAACCACACTCTTTTGAAATATTTTGTTAATTATTATTGATATTAAACTCTTGCTACGCATTTTCAGATTTGTTTAAAATGTAATAAGTCAAAGTCTTTGTCTCAATAAATTACTAAATTTAATCTCATGAAATAACTTTATGAATGATTCTTTTTTTAAAAATATAGTAAGTTTTAAAATAAATAAATTAATTATGTATTAAGAAATTATTATATTTCGTTCTGATTCTAGTTTCATTGTTTCTTTTATTTTATAGTAAAATATGATACATATTTCATATATGATCATTTCATACTATACATTTAATCTTTTTAAACTGATACACACTAATGTTATATTTATTTAAAAAATATGTTTTTGTACGCAGGAAAGTATACTAGTAAATTTTTTATATGTGAAAGATTTTAAAAAATATTTTTAACCAACCATAAGTAAATTAAAACATTTATTTTAAATTTACAAAATCCTCAAGTGAAAGTTATTCAGATGTATTAAATAAATGTAGATGAAGGGAAAAATGTCGATAAAAGCAATTTTTTTGTCAATGTATATCTGCAAGTGACGCATTTAATCACAAGTGCACACACGAAAAAAACATCAACTGAAATATAAATTATTTACTTATGAAATTATTTACAAGTGTGTATTGTTAACAACAGTTTCGATATTTTCAGCTGAAGTTAGAATTTTGTTAAATTAAAAGTAATAGATATTATTTAGTGTCAGTCAAGTTACTGTTTGCTGGTATGTAAATATCCCAGGTACTTTTCATGCATACACTGCTGCATCTAATATTAAAAGCCCAAATATGGTACCTCCAGTCTCTCCATCAATGCTACTAAATGAAGTTCACAATGTTCAGCTTTTGTTTCTGTGTTGACACTGGCCAATGAAATACTAAGCAAGTATTGCCAGTTCATCTAAAATGAGCTGGATGTAAACTATTTATATTCTCTATTACGTGCATTTCTAGTGTTCGAAACTCAAACCGTTATTATGTGCATTTATTTCGATATAAAAATGTATATTTTAACTTAAATTTACACCCATTCCACTAACACGCTAAATAATAAAATAATATGTGCCACATCTTATTATAATTATGTAGAAGTTATTTGTACACAGATGGATGAACACGAAAATCTAATAAATGAAAGAAACGAACAAAATGTTTACCTATCGTAAGAAAAATTTGAAAAAGAAAAAAAAATTGTTCCTTGCAAGTTTTTTCTAAGAGATTGGAGGACAATTTGTGGATAAGTATAAAAAAAGACATGAAAGTGAATGGACATTTGGGAATTCAGCTTGTTACACAGCTTGTAAGTCTACAATTTCAAATGATGTTAGAAAAATGTTGAAAGACATCAAATGATCTTCTAAAAAGATATGGCTAGTATTTCAGTTGACTGAATGTTCTTTTTGGATAATTAGTGTTTTAATACTCTCTTTCTATCTCTCTATTTAATGCTTTTAATATTTAAAAAATCTTATTTTTTATTTTAATGCTTATATCTACATTTATTTTAGTTTTAAGCATTTTGATTTGTATATAAGATAAAAAGATTATAATTTAAAACATAAAATTTAATTATTAAGTATTATTCTAATTTTTATTACATATATACTACATCTGGGTTCCCCAACTTTTTTTAGCCCCACGGACCGGTCAGCATTGGATAATTTTACCGCAGCCCCCTGAGAGGGAGGAAGTTGATTGTTTATATTTTAGATTGCTTTGCTTTAATAATTTTATTTTAATAGTATTTAAACGTGCCTTCAGAATAAAATATAACTAAACCAAAAATGAATATAAAGTGATTTAACATGGGATATAAAGGGTGTTCATAAAACGTGGCCCAAACCCAAGAAAAATAAGCCGTAGTAAATAAAATGGAAATAAATTAATGTTTCTTGCGCAGACTAAAAGTATTTGATCCACGGACCGGGGGTTGAAGACCACTGCTGAACATGAAGAAGATAAAAAGAATAAGATTAAATTAACAGAAGATGGCTTAGATTTCCTTCGAATTGCAAAAATATTGTTTTGTTTTGCTTCGAAATATTTAATAAAATAATTTTAAATAGTATTTTAGACTAATATATATAAAACTGCACTTAAGCATTCAGTTACAAAGTTTATGTAAACTTATACTTGGTATCATTAAATTGAAACATTTTGCCTTATTTTAAAAAGTTTCAAACGAACTTTCTCCGCTTCAATGTGGTATTTGTCTGAAATATTTTTCTTAACATCAATATATAATGAATATTTTTTTATAGAAACGATATTTCAATTTTCCTCACATTTTGGATAATTGTTTTGTGTGCAAACAAATGGATTTTAATGTATTTTAAAATAAAGGATATTACTTCAAGTATAATTTCGCATGCAAACTATTTTAAATAAGCTTAAATTTACTTGAGTACATTTTGTTAAAACAGTAAAATTCTGTTTGAGATTTAAGATTTTAAAAAAAGATGTTGGCAAGTATTTAATAAAAATATGTAAAGTAATGTTGCATGATTTCTTAGATTTTAATATGCTTGTTAATCATCCTGAAAAAAATTAGCAATGAATCAGTTTCCTTTAATCAATGCATTTACTTCTTCACAAGGAAATAGCGTGGAAATTAAAATAAAACGCAATTATTAAATGTATGTAGGTACTCCAAGTATTCTTTATTTACCTGTTATATGTGAAAGGTTGTTATTTTCTTTTACTTTCATGGCTTTTGTGAGGAGAAAAGACTTTACGTTTCTGTTAAAAGAATATGTATTATAATTTAATGGTTACCAAAAATGAGATAGTAAAACCGATGAATCCTACTCTGTAGAAAAGAGCCACGCCACCTCACGTCGTCATTTGAAATAAAGTTGAAGTGTGGCTTTTAGAATTGTTTTTTCGTTTGTAGTTTTACTTTCACTGAAGACTATTCCTCATTGGTTAGTTATCATCCTCCCAAAGATAAGATTTTTTAAGCAAGGACTGAATTTTTGTTTACATATGTATGTTTAATATTTTCATACTATCTGCATGTCTCAAAACATTTTTCTGTTAACATTAAAAACAACTTGTTTCCTTTGGTCATTTTTTATTACAATGTTGGCCACAAAAAAGGCAACACCAAGAAATACTAGAGATATTGCAGCGAAATTTATTTGGCAGATAACATGTTGTACAAAGATTAAACGATTAAAATTAGACTCTTGTGACGTGTGGATGATGACAAAATCAATAGTTAGTGTTGCCGCAATGTTGTCTTTAACCACTGCCACACGCCTCGGTTTAGAATCAGAGAGGCTATGGATGTATCATTGGGTACAGCAGTACATACGGCTTCCGGGTATTCTCATCGCTGATTTGTTGTAGCAGCGGGTGGTGTATCCAGGGCCACTCGCTGTGCAAAACATTAACCACACAAATTAGATTGGTGATAGATCAAGAAAACAAGCAGACGTAGGAAGCAATTCAATCTGATGGGTAAAGAAAGACTTTTGAACATTGCTTGTCATGTGCACATTATCCGGTTGGAATAAGGCTGAAAGAAAGCACTGAATGTTTGGCAGGATCATGGGCTCCAAAACCTCAGAGATGTAGCACTGTCTACTTAGTGTACTAGAAATGCGCAATAAAGATCTACGGCAGTGAAATTCAATACAACCCCAAATCATGATTCCCGATGCATGACCAATATGAAGATTCATAACACACCACTTCAGCCTCTGCTCACCTCAGTGTCTTTAATCTTGAATCCGACCATCCTGATGTTGCAGGCAGAAGCTGGATTCGTCAGTAAACACAATATGGTTCTATTCCGTTGTTCATGTCCGCCGTTCATCGTATTATTGGCTGCGCGAACCCATGTGGTTTGTAGTCAAGGATAAACTAAACAATGTATGCCTTGCGGACAATATATGTCTTCCAAATTCTCTTCCCATTCTAATAATTTCCAGCTCTATAATTTATATATATTTGTAACACTTAAAATGTTTTCAGAGTATATATTTATTTATACCATTTAAAGTATTTACCCAATATATTCGTTATCATGCTTAAACTTTAAAATCTCGAATACTAATAAGAAATTGAATACAAATAAATAATAATTAATTAGATTTAGTTTCAAAAAGAGTTACTTAATTGATATTTCACTGAACAATTTTTTATGTCACACTTTACTTTAAATATTCAAATATACAGTTTCTAAGAAAACAGTTATAATCTATAAATTCTTCAATAATCGCATGCGATATATTCATTGTAATATTAATTGAAAAAAATTGTTGAAAGTATATTTTTAAGAAATTTTACATTTACGTGTATTTACGGTAATTCAGTTTTATGCTCAGGAGATTAATTTAACAAGAATAGATTCGTAGCATGAAACTCGAAAAATACTAAAAGAGATATTTGAAACAGGACTCATTTTCATTTTTTTTATTTTGGGTTTCTTGCAGAGAATATCTTAAATTTATTCAAAACCACTGCTGAAAATGTTTTCTAATAAATTCGTTGGTTTTCCTTCTTTATTCAATTTGCAAGCACTTTTTTGAAAAATAATTCATTCAAAAAAAGACCAAGGAAAGAAAGAAAGATTTACTACCAAAATAAAAGTTCAAAAAGGTATCTCATACACTTTATTTAATTAAGAAACTTTTTTAAAAGAATCTTGTAGTTATGATGTGACATGTTTGTGTATGTTTAGTTTCAGGTTTTTGTTAAAGTAAAAATTAAAATGAACAAAAAGCTCTTCAGGACATACGTAAAATGTGATTTTTATATCTAAGAGTAGGTAACTCCCAACAAGTACTGAAAACAAATTAAACCTTTTTTGGCTTCAAAAGCAAATTACTATTACTGAAATTCGTATTTTCATCTATAAATTAATGTTTTTATTTTATCATAATTAAGAAAATCTTACATTTTATCACACAAAATAGCTGTTAAGAACTAATATGTACCGTATAATATAAAAGCTTAAAATATTCTCAACCTATTGATTAAATGGCTCATGCAAAAGATTTTATCATTAAGCTATTAAAATTAAGCTCTAATGGTTTAATTATAACTCAAACAGTTTTCTTAGTAATTGTGAGCATAATAAAAAACATTTAAATTCTAAGAGGAATATATATGCATTTCTAACAAACTCTTAAATGAACTCAGATAATTCTGAAGACAAATATATAAAGCTAAAATAGTTTTATAACTTAAATTTCTAAATTTTTCTTGTCTTACAACTTGAAATATCAAACAAAAATAAGTCAGTGTGGATTTAGAAAGACGACTTAATCTAAACACAGAAAGAACACAACGAATAAACTGCCTAAATGATAAAATTACTCAACATCTGAATTCTACATGTTTCAAGTTAAATTCCTAATAACTGCATGTTAATAACGAAAATTGTTTCACAGGATAATATGCGCTTCACAGCGTCACTTTTTTCCGATTTGTTTTAGTCACATTAACTCTTAGCTTCCAAAATCATTGCTTTACGTCATTATTGGCATAAAATCCTGAATATTAAATAATTTTAAATATTCTGGATAAAAATTACTAAAAATTTACATTCATTTAACTATAAGATGTGTGCATATACTTAAGTTAAGCAAACTTACATAAAGATATTTCGATATTATTATCCAATGTAATTCAGCTTTAAGGTATCCGACTACGTTCGGAACCGTGATTTTACCAAATCATATAAATTTAAAATATTTATGATATTTAGTGTCACTTAGATTAGAAAATGTATTTAAAATTGTTTTGAATAGTATTACAATCAAAGATTGTTTAAGTACAACATTTTGAGAAAAAATGAACATAGAGAATGACCAATACTCAAAATATTCTCCTTTTGTGAAAAATGCTTCTATAATAAAAATATTTTGCCTGTATGTCGCTCAGACTTATGTACAGAGGCTCAACTGGATTTTTAATGTATATCTTAGAAGTGGGTTTATCCATGTTTTACGACAATAGAGAGGAGAAATTTTAAGAAAAAAAACCTGATAATTATTTTAAATGGTTGTAACTCTAAAAATAATGTGAAATTTTCACAAATCATAGTTGAGCCTGTGAACAGATGTCTGATCTATATACAGGCAAAATATTATTATAACAGAAGTATTTTTCACAAAAGGAGAACATTTTCAAAAAGGTTATTCTAAGTTCATTTTTAACCGAAATATTGTATTTAAATATTTTTTGTCGAAATGCCCTAAAAACAATTTTATACATGTATCCTATCAAAGTGACACTAAATATCATGAAAATTATGTATTTTTGGCTTTTTTAAAATCACGGTTCCATACGTAGTCGGAAACCTTAATTATTTTTTAACTTTTTGTGAACTTTATAATTTAATATATTTTTTCTATTAATTATGTGTTAACATTATCGAGTTCATTGAATAAAAAATGGGGGAGAGGGTTAGAATTATATTTTTCAACTGTCAATATATGAATATGAAAGAAAGTACGAAGTATCATATAAATATGACACACTAATTAACTTTTTTATTCTTTATTACATCTTATCATGTAAATGGAATTTTATATATTTCAGAGTGCATTGCTTTTTTTAAATAAACATTCAGTTTTTCAAATTAGTATTTACAATGACCTAAAGTACATTGAATTGTTTTATTTTAATACGTAAAGTTGTCCTGGAATGCAGTAAAAAAGTATTCATGAATAACAATATGTTACACAAGAATAAAGTCTTCATTTTTATTGTCATTACACATGTGACTTGAAATAAGACGATTTTAGGTTTAAAAACTTCTAGTTATGATAACTATTTAGTTGTGACTTTTACTACTGTCTTTTTTTCCGGTGAATTTGTTGAATAACTAAGTTTACCTCAAAATGGGATTTTTAATTTAATTTTTTTTCCTGTGTGTGCTTATGACACAACCATAAAAGTGATAATTTAAATTTTTTGAATGTTACTTCAGGGATTAGTTCGGTCAATAAAAAAACAAGGGGACATTAGTATTGTCCTATAAAATTATTTATTCATATGTCTGTACTCATAAAGTAAAATTTTTGTGCACAATATACAATATTTGAGAAATAATTGTATTCTAATTAGGAAACAATAGGTTTATGGTAGCTGTGAAATAGGTTATAAATACTTTAAAATTCAAAAGTTTATTAAAATATCTTTAAAAAACTCAATCAATCATGGTTCCGTACTTCCTCATGCTTTCATTTGGATCCTTTGACATAGTTAAATTGAATTTTTATTTTTAAAATATCAACTAAAGGTTTTGATTTGTCTTTGGAAAAATCTACTTTAAAATCCCCACTTAAAACCATAGGTAATTTGTTCAGAAGACCCGATTCGGATTTGTGAATTTTGATTGTAATTTAACAATATGCAATTCTGTTCATGAATTAAATTCGGAAAAGGGGTAGTAAGACAAGTAACTGATTTGGAAGATAGGAATCTATGTCAAAACTTTTAAAAAGGGATTTAAGCAGAAAATTTATATCACATATTATCTAGCTTATACCAGATCTTTTGTCACAATGTATGGCAGTTTTGTATATACATATTTGGTGCTAATGCAAGGTAGGTCTTCTTAATTATATTTTTTTTCTTATATTTAAATTATTTAATGTAACTTTTTCTTAATACGTGTATACTTAATTTTGTTATTTTAAATTTTAATTGTTTTAATGTTCTTTTTACATTCAAGTTATATTTAAATAATGTGATTAAAAGAACTATTTGCTCATTGCTATTCTGATTCACTTATAAAAATATATTTTTATTCTTGAATTCACTGCAATATTGCCAATGATAATTATACTATTTACTTAGTTCTACAAAAATTGGTCCTTTTTCTACATTTTATTCTTAATTTTAGTGTAGAATTTCTCTATCTCTCTAAGCCTATTTTTTAAAAATATTACATGCTTCATTTCGATATTTCAACTAGGATTGGAAAGAATCCCGCATTCATTTCCGTAGAAAGAGGTGACGGGGGGGGCATTTAAATCGCAGCTAGGAACTTTACTTTTACGGCGTATTGTGTGTGGGGAAGGGGGGTCAAGCAACCGAATTCCATATCGTTTAGGAGTGGCGAGGAGAGGGAGGAACAGTTCCTACTTTTCTTTTTAGAGATGTGTTTGTCGCGGACGACCTTATCCGAGCGAGATTTCCTATTTAAGCGGAAAAAAACCAACCGAATGATCATTACAAGCCTGAGCAATGACGTCCATTCAAGTTCACTCTCCAGCAAAACGCGCCTATAGAAATTATCACTTCAAAAACTTCTAGTTATGACAACTATTTAGTTGCGAATTTCGCTTTTATCTTTTTTCCTACGAATTTGTTCAATAACTAAGTTTACCTCAAAATGGAACTTGCTATTTTATTTTATTTCTTTTTACAAAGAATCTTCAAGAAATATTATTAAGACACATAAAAACAGCTTTGGTTGTTATTAAATTTATAAGAATGTGGTGTAAAAAGGAACTACGAAATTGCCACGTTTTACAATTTGAGAATAAATTATAAGCGTATTAAACCTTCCAAAAAATGGCAGTTCTTTCACTTAGTGAGCATTTGACAAATTTTAGAATGGTTAGATCCTCAAACGCATCTAGACATTTTATTTAATGTTTTGTCATATAATAACTTCATTATAATGATTACCTCCCTTATTATTTATTGTTTTAGGTTTGGTGAATTCAGTGAATGATTTTGAAAATACATTCCTTATTCTGAGAATAGGCTGTTGATTTTATTATATTGCGTTCATACAAACATGATATATTTTCATACTAATTAGACACAACACAGTTTTCTAACATTTTTTCATAAGGTATAGCTAAATGTTAATAATTAAAACTATGCGAAACAAGAACTATTTTAGGTTTATTTGAAGATAGTTTATTGTAAATTTTATAAAACCTGACCAAAAAAATTCACTTCATGAATTAATTATTCAAATACGTAAGAGCTTCTGACTGACTTAGTAATACAACTACTTTCATCTTGGTATAGCTGGTTTGTTCTTTAAATTATTGCTGAAGCGCTGAATAATATTTTCCCCTGTAACCAGCATTTATGCAACTGTTTCATGTGATTTCAAAACAAATGCTTTGGCCTTTCAAAAGATCAAATTATTAACCGGAATCAGTGAAATAAAAGAAATTTAGAGATATCTGAAATTATTGGAATATGATTGAGAAGTGTTTAACGCATTACTAAAACTTAGTAATGTTTTGTGAACCTAGAAAAATAATGAGGAACCATAGCTATCTTGGAACAATATGGACAGAAAACTCAAGGACATTTCACCATTCCCGATTTTGCAACGATTAATTGGGGGGGGGATCTTTCTCCAATTTGTTAAATAGCATGAAGATTAAACTGTTGAGCAGAGAATAAATTCCCCCTTATCTGATTAGTCAAATTTCAGTCCATTTTAGAACGATGAAATTTGAATAAGAAGGGAGCCTTATACTATGATAGAACCTTTATGCAAAACGTCAATTGTAAATACAAAAGGACGCAGCATTATGATTTTAGGCTGTTTCAATAGTTCTAGCATAGAATTAGCAGAATTATGCGATAATAAAATGAAGTAATTCAATTATAAGTGCTTAATGATTAGGTTACCCCAGCAATGAATATTTTCTTCCTCAATAGAACCGGTGTACTCTAAGCCTAGATTGCCAAGATTTGCCTTGAAAATGTTTCAGTCGTCATGAAAATTCATTTTCCCGTATGAATTGCCCATCCCAAAAACCAAACCCTAAGCTAAGTGAAAATAATCTGGACATAATGAAACAGCAATAAAGAGGTAGTTAGCACTTCTCGTAGTTATTTCTAAGTCTCGGTGAAAAACTGGATGGCAATAAGCAATGAAGATATACATAACATTACTGAAATGATGCCACTTCTATGTAAATTGTAAGCCAAACCAAAGATTATCCAGCTTAATCTTAAAGCAACAGATGCTTTTTAGCCACATGTTGTGTTTATAAAATTAAAATTTTTCAATTCGATTCTAATCTTTAAAAAAATTGCGACTTTATGGGAACTGTTTTGAGCTGTAGAAAGTTGGATGCATTAAAATGTTGTTTTTTTTTATATACAAAGCATAGATCGCAATTGTGTGTGTGATGATCTTATTAGAATAAGGTTATCACATTAAAACCAACCTTCTTGCATTTTAAAGCACAATAATATTTTAGAATTTAGATTTTTACTTTAACATTTATTAACTATATTATTATATCAAAAACCTTCGTAAATAAAGCTTTTATCAAATAGCTCTAAGTATTGAATATTAACGTTAATTAAATAAAATGCGTCGAATATTAAAATTAGTAGAATGTTATCATTTAATTTTAAGAATGCTGAAAAAATAGGAAAGAAACGTTTAAATTTTTTCTTATCATCTTAAATTACTTTTTGAATGCTTCAATAGTTATTTGGTCTTTGCTTACATTTAATTAAATCTCTTTAAAGCTTGATTTTAAATAATTTATTTTCGAGTCATTGCACCATATTTAAATTGCAATTTCCAGAAAAATGTAATTTCCTCTTCTACTGTTCATTTCTCAGAACTAATTTCAGTAGTAAATTTTTTCTAGTGAATTAAAAAGCTTGATTCTCTGAAACAAAGTCTTAAAGTATAATTTGAAGGAGATAGCTGACAAAATTAAAAGTCATTAATTCTTTAAGATAAGACTTATTGGGAAAATAAATTAAAAGTAGATAGTACAGAAAATGCTTCTCAAATGAATGAATATAAAACGAATACACTTTTTATAAAGAAAATAAAATCAATTATAATTCATGAAATATTAAAAATTTATTGAAATTAGATTTTGAATACGGATATTATCTTTTTTTCCCAACAATATTTCTAAATAATTTCCCAGTTGAGTAGGGGAACAAAATCTCTTTTCATTTAAGTATGTTGCATATCACACATTTTTTAACTTCACGAAAAAAATTGATCGCTGAAATAAAATTATAAAATTTACGAATTGCACTTTAGGAATCATATATTAATAATTAAAAATATTCGCGTGCAATACATTTCAAAAATTAAAGTGTTCTTCCTGCATTCTGTAAATGTTTAATACAGAAAATTAAAAATGCTTTACTGTTTCAATTTTTCGTCAATATATTTTCTTACTTAAGCAAAAAATGATATAAACTGAACACATTTAAGAGGTAATATTAGAAATGTGTGTCACTCATTTCATTTATTAGCATCAAAAGTTTATGTATTTCTTTCATTCTTCATTTGCATGTGAAGTAGTGGAAAACCTCATTTAAACTTTTCTATAAATTAAATCTTATTTTAATTTTTAAAAACTAATTAGCGAAGTCAGTTTAAAAAATTAAAAACTAACTCTCCAACTCTTCTAATACTTTCTTACTTTTTTACAGATGCTTAAAAAAGAGAAAGTACCACCTGAATTAGTGGCAAGGTATACGAATTTCGTCTGCTGCAAAATAAACACAGAAAGAACAAAAGTACTGAACCAAAGTAAGAGTAGTCGGAAAATGCTTAAGAGTAAACAATTTGAAATGAAGGGGGTGAAAGTAAACGGGGAAAATATTTAGACGTCGGAATGTTGAAGTTAACTGACAAGGAGGACAATTTAAGACTAAATAATAACCTATTTCTCGCATTTGAAAATCAAAATGAAGACGAGATGTCAGTGATTTAACTCATGGTTGTATTCTTCTGAAACGGGAAATAATAAATCTAGCGAGGACAATTGTGTATCAAGTATAATCTCCAATTTATTAAAAATGTGCCAAATTTCCTTTCCAGAAAATGAATAAATCCGTATTTATTAACCTCGTATCAAGACATATAAGTCGTATTATGAGGTCTATTTTGATTACAAAACTAGTAATTTTAAATCACGGTCAAGTGAACGAGAATGATATTTGAAATCTCATTCTTCCTGAAATTATGAAGCATGTTGGACAAGGTCAAGAATTATTAGAATCATAGATCATCTTCTTTCGTCTTCAGACTTTAGAATTATGGTTCATTTAGCCAAGAAAAATACACGACATGAAAAAATAATAGTTCATATTGTTTAGAGAAAGGGATAATAAAGAGAGATTTCCCTATCTCATTATTTTGTTGATGAAGATGTATCTAGTCAGCATAATTATCAGAATGCGTAATTCCATAAAGGAACTAAATTTTATATAAGAGTTCTACGCGCCAGCTGTCTTGACAACCACATTACGACACGATAAAAATACCAAGGTAACCATATTGTAAGATTATCGCCTATATTGGTGAACATAATCTTCAACTTAACGCATAGCACTTCTATAACAAATTATCACCCCAGATGGGTTACACATTCTGATAATTAGGCCTACGATATCTGTATATATATATAAGACGCATTTGTTGTCTGTTTGTCTGTTCCCTTATAACTCAAGATCCAAACAACCAAATAACGTGAAATTTGGTACACGTACACAAAATTGCATGAAGAAGGTTCGTAAACAGGTTTGACGTTCATAATTCTTACTGAATTGTTTACAATTTAATTTTTAAGTGATTCTCCAGTGTTATGACGTCATATGATGTCACGTTTCTCACTAAGTGGACAATTTATACTTTACATGCAGTTTTTCAAAATTATTACATATTTGTACAGTAGCTATGTTTATCGGTTGGAATATTTATTCAATTTTCTATTCTTTGATATTTAATTAGGATTATTTTTCGAATAAATCATTTTTTAAGGATTATTCTTTTAACAACTAAAATTTTTTTCTGTTGTTTTGGCAACATTTAGGTATTATCGCGGGATGTTTATGTGTTTGATTTTGCTTACAAATTACAACTTACAGTTTCAGTATTATTTCGGAGAATTTATTTCTTTAGAATGCGAAGGTTATAATTTTGACAAACTAAAACTTCTTATTGATAAGGGTATTTCAATTCTTATTACTGCGATTAACATAAGTATAGTATTTCCGTTTTCGTTATCTGTTTTAGATAGTATGAAATTAATAATATTTTGCAATTTTATGTGTCTTTATTTTAACTTTTAAGGGTATACTATTGGCTTCAGTGCATAACATTCCCTTGCAGAAAATCAAACTTGGGTAATTATACGGCCCAAACAAAAGCAGTGTTGGTAGTAATTACATATCAAACTGGAATAGGCATCAGACAATGAGAAAAACAGACAAATGGCTTAAATACCTGTTGAGGAAGCAGGTAGTCGTAAGATAAATTAATTTTTTACTTATGTGCTATTCTAACAATCTCCAACGTTCAAAATAACTTGCCAAGTTGGCAACCCTGATTTCGTATGTCATATAAGTATATGCTGAATTGTGAGTCATGTGCTTCGTTTCATATAATGTCGCCAATAGGTTGCGGTTATATGTAAGTACCTTATTTTTTCAAATTATGCTTTTGCATTGATAGTTCAGTTCTTTTTATTTAGTAATTACGTATTATTGCACAATCGCCAACGTTCAAGACAACTCGCCACTTTGGCAATTACTACAACTTTGTATGCGTTGAATTGGCAATCATGTGCTTCATTTTGTGTAATGTCACCAATAGGTTGCGATAATATATAAGTACATTTAATTCTGTACATTACTATAACATTAGACTGGCCACAACATACCAATTTGACGTGATTTCAAAATCATGCCAAAAATTAGTAGCCTACCAATATGAAATTAATATTATGAGTATTATCTTAGGCTGTTTTATCTTTCCCTCCATTAATCTTTAATTAATTCAATATATAATTTTTGTTTTTTTTTTATATTTTAGTACTTATATTTTTTGGCGATTATGTACTGCAAATATTTTTTTTACACATTGCGATGTCTTTGGCAAAATTAATCAGTGGTATTTTCCTTAAATATGTTTTTTTATCTGTTTTTTACAATTTTTAAAACTTTGTTTGATGTCTGTCTGAAACGCAAATAGCAAAATAAATATTTTACACCTAGCTAAATGTTGCTGTGGCTCAGTGAGCTTTAAAAGACTCGTACACCATAAAAGATGCCATGAAGCTTGCAAAAGTAATAATACACAAGAATTCAAACAAATCTATATCTATATCTATATATACATATAAGACGCATTTGTTTGTCTTTTTCCTTATAACTCAAGATCCAGACAACCAAATAACGTGAAATTTGGTACACATTCACAACATTATATGGGGAAGGTTCTTAAACAGGTTTCTTTCCATCCCAACCTCACTCTGGCCTCCTCTAGCCAAAAAGAGTGCTCCATGTGCATGTTCTGAGCCATGGGTTCATTTTAGAGAAAAATTTACTAAACAATAGCTGTAAGTAATTTGCAATACTTTGTTATATTTACTTTACTGCAAGCAAATACTGCAACAAATAACACATTACTTACTACATTCCATTCCATTCCTTCATCATTAGGAATGCATTGTCATTTTTACTACAGTCATGCCTATGAGAAAAAGGGAGAGAGTATAGACTTCCAGACACCATGCTTTTCTCATGGGCAGTTGTATGTGGCCTGCTCATGAGTGGGCAGAGAGGAAAATCTTTTTGTACACACTCCAAATGGAACTGCCAAAAATGATGTCTATCACATTGCTTTAAGATAAATGTACCCTTTTATTGCATGCAAATAAACAGTTTTGTAAGCTTCTACAGAAAACCTTATTTTAAACACGGGCAAAGCCGGGTAATTGCAGCTAGTGTTACATATATCTCTCACGATGCTGTATTAATTTCATGTTTTAATTTAAAAACTAGGATTGTTTGCAGTAATTCTTGATGGGGTCTTCAATAAAAATTGAAGTCTAATGATTATTAACAATCAGTACACATTTTTGAAACTTTTTTTGATTTATCAGTCTCTCCATCAGTGTTTCAAAGATATTTCTACCCTGTATTTCAAGATCTCCTTCATGGTGATACAATAGTAATTTTTAATGGTATTAAGATATTTAAATTATTAATGACGGAGTTATGTAACAAGATGTGTATAAGAGATACCACAAAATGAGGTTTTAAATTGTATGAAAAAATTGCATGTTTCTTAACCCGTGATCACTCGCACGGGGTGTTCTGTACACCCCAGCAACAAGAAAATCCCTCAGGATTCTAAAAAGAATGTGCAGAACCACGATGTTTTCTGTAGCTGCTTATTTTAGGTCATTGAACCTTCAGATCTCATGCAATATCTCTTTCTTGAACGATTAGAATGCAATGATCTTCAAAAGTTTATCTGGGAGGCTAAGATCTCTCGCGAGAAGTTGAGCATGTGTAAACAGTCTGCTCTGAATGTTTGGAAAATGATTAAAATATTATTTTTCTACTTTCTACTATCATTATCTCATTAATTATAAAGTATATTTATTACTGGTATATACGTTTTACTGGTTTATGAAAAAATATAAAATTATGTGTTTTAAAATGAAAATTTTGTATGTTAGTCTCATTTGTATGCAATAAATTTAATAATTCTATTTGTTTAATACAAAAAATATCTTGTATTTTATAAATACGTATCCTATATATAAGGACTTAACTTTATTTTTAAAATTAAATACACGTGTTAAAAGTTTGAGGTGTTTTCTACACCCCGCGAGTAACGACGGTAGAAAAAACAGGCGCGAGTGACCGCGGGTTAAGAGGAAAACATAAATTTTAGCACATATACTTCAAAACTGTACCATTAGTATTTCGTCATCTTAGATTTAAGTACCTTAAGAGAATTTCTCGTAACCTAAAATAATTAAACAAATTCCGTTTAACTGATTTAGATTCGTAATTTAGTAATTAGAATGAGTTTTTCAATTATTACGTAATAAAGCAGCCTAAAAGGAGTTGACTCCCTAATATTGATGGCTTAGCTTTTTCTTTTTGCTTAGGACCGGGGTGAGTAAGTAGTTGCCCACCAAGACAGTTAGAAAATCCACTTTGAACCGATTTTTTTTCTTGTGTGTGATCAACGATTTATCTTGTACCTTCCACTATTCCTTTAGACAGAGTTCCTTTATTAGAAAAACAAAGCTCTCTGATTAGAGATCTTCCAAAAAGTTTGGTAGATACCTGAAGAGAGAGATTTCAGGATTTTAAGAACTTTGAGCCTACATTTAATTTGCTCTTTTATCCCATTACATATGGAATTGATACTGCACCTGAGGAGTTGCAACTGGAAATTACTGACGAGCAATCACATAAGCGTGAAAGAAATGTTTGGAGATATGGCATAAAATTTCTTTTACAACTAAATCTTTTGTTTGCTAAAATTTTTGAAGTATTAAGAAACTTGCTAGAAAAATGTCCTCTATAATTTTGTATACATAATTGTGAGCAAATGGTTTCTCTAATGAAGGTATTAACACGTTAGCTGGCATTAAATTTCAGGCTGTGTTGAGAAATTTAACAAGCAATCTAATTCTTGATTTAATAGATAATAATTGCAGAAAAGTGTTATAGGGTGCATTTTTCTCATTAACAGGATTCTAAAATTGAATGTGCAAGTAGATGTAGATATGATCTTACTACAATATTTGGATTGAATAAAATTTCCTTCTAATTTCAACTTATAATTTATCTAAGGTTCCATACAGTTTACACCTTTTCTGGGATTCAAAGTTAATTAATGAATGCAATTATTTTAGAATGATGCGATCATCTGGTATCTTTTGTTTCCACAATGCAACCCTTGAGGTAAAACAATTGTCTACCCCTACTTCAGAAATAGGATTATAAACTTAAACACAGATCAGGTAAATGAATGCAGCATGCAGATGTGCTGAGTACGAATTCGATTATAATATAGAACAGATAAGATAACTAAAAAGCAATTTTGGCTCAGTTTATCGAATTATAATAGCATCTGCTAAAAATTGTTAGAAATAATATTGTAAATGTTTTTTTTATTTTAAAATGCAACTTTTTATTATAAAAATATTGCTGACAGAAATATTTTAGTAGTTAGCATTTCATTAAAACTAAGGTAGTGAAAATACACACCCGTTGGCCGTTCTTCTGTATCATTGATACATTTATAATTTTGAGACAAAATTATCATTTTCCTAATATTAAGAATTATGTAGATACCAAGTTTTTGAATTTTGACCCAAACATGTTCATAACCATAGTTCAGTGCTATGATTCTAAGCAACCTCGATGCAATAACAAAATTTATAAGTCTTTTAAAGAATGTGAAACTTGTGAATATAAATAAATACGAATATTGTTATGCTAATTTTATAAAAAGTTACATTACTGGAATAAAAAAACAGATCTATAAAAGGGATAATAGCAAACACTGTCAGATATATTTTTGTAGAATATTTTTTCTTTGATTTTTTTTTGTACTTATAAATGGAAAATCTTTTCATTCATAAATAAAAATATCAGACTATTTCAACAATCCAACTGAATAAGGTCACATAATTTTTTTGTAAACATAAAACAGATTACCAGTTGAAGAATATACCTGAGTTATCAGTTTCTAGAAACAACTCGCTCTGGGCTTAATTTGATAGACTTTTATCTCCAAACTATTGAATTTTTATAAAAATATTTTTTCCTCTCGCAGATCTAGGACAATCCCTGTGGCTGATTTATATTTTCTGCCTCTTGCTGCCACGTCGTTAACGTCAACCTACTGCAATAAAAGAAATGTTTAAGCCCGCAAGTTACCTCTCGTTTCTATCGATACAACAGAAGATATTTAATCAGACAGTGCATCGCAGTGTCTGCAGTCGACTAAATTTTATTTTTCTCTTAACTGCTAATTTTTGTTTTTTACTTTCATTTTGTTCACTGTAATTGTAGCTATAAAAAGGTAGTTAAGTTGCCTAGAAAATTTCAAATGTAGTTGATTTGATCGCTATTTCTAGTTGTAAATGTTTAGCTTAAAAGTTCACTTATGTCTTTAAATAATTTCTTTTACCCTGTTGAGACAAATATTACTCAACTCGTTGTCAACTAATGGCAGCTCAAGCCTAGTGAGTTAATAACAAAAAAGGGAATAAAATTATCGAGCATATTTTGAAAAGTAATCAATAAACAAGCAGAAATGTAATAAAATTATAGAACATATTTTAAAAAGTAATCAATAAACAAGCAGAAATGTAATAAAATTATAGAGCATTTTAGATTTTGAAAAATACTAATTTTTAAGATGAATTTCATAATTTTGTATTTAGTTATTTGTAATTTACTATATTTGTGTTTTATTTAATATAACTGCATTTATATTTATACTTGTAAATCTGGAAGCAGTTTCTTTGTAACCTCCTTCACCTTACCGGGTTGGCAACAGTCCGCATTTTGGCATTAGACTAGTAGCAACGTTTTAATGTTAGTGCAGCTAAGCCTAATGGAATAAAGATTTCTTCGAACTATTTAAAGTAATTTTCTATACTTTATCGTTATAGAGCCATACGTTCATAACAATCCTACAAGCCAATGAAATATTTCAGATATGCGATTAGTAATCTATTGTTCTAATACATTTTTTTATCATTTATCATTTAGTAATTCATGTAAAATAAACAAAATACATTATTTCTATCGGAGTTTAATAATTGACATTTAAATCATACTATTATTGTGAATTTAACTTTTTTTAGAAGAGAGTAAATGTAAAATGATAAAATATTAACAAGCATTCACGTACTTCAGCAGATATTGAGTGGATTGTTATAGTATAATCCACATGTTTGTGTGCCTGAAGAAGTAAATAATTTTGATAGTAATAATAATTTAATTAATATAATAATGTGTAGGAAATTTCAAAAAGACTCTTACTTTTTAATAGTTTTCCTTAATTAAAAAATAAATTTTTAAAAAATTTATTGTTTAATTATCTGAATAAAAATTCATTTTTTTTATTTTAGATCTGGTTATAGAGAATTAAGTTAATTTAAAATATTTAATCATTATTAAATTCTAAATAAATTGTGGTTTTCTTTTTTTATGCCTGTCAGTTTTCATCACATTATTAAAACTTAATTTGCTTCATTATACTAATATTCAACAATCAAATAACATTTAAAATTTGTTCATATAATAATTTACGGGAGGACATAACAAATAAAAAGTCTTATTAAATTAAAATAACAACAAGAAAATTTTGCTCTTTGAAAATTAGTATAGTTAAAATAAATCTATTAGTAATTTTTACACAGATCGAATCTTACTAATGGGATAACATTCCATTGTTATGAAGACCATTCTAATATTTCGAGTTTTGATCATTTAGTAATAAAAAAACAATATATTAAAAGTAAAAATTTAGTTTTTACTGAATTTACTGTTTAAATTTAAGTCTTATTAGTATCAGTAAGAAAATTTAATGCAATATTAGATAAGCTAAAATTATGTTCAATAACATTACATATATAAGCAGTGTATTATCTAAAATCTTCACAGAGCTGAGAAGGCAGTCTTTTTTATTTAACATATCTTAGCTCGATATCTAGATCCCGTATTCTATTTTAACGACCCTGTCAAAACACTTAATGCATAAGAGCCAAAGTTTTACTATCCATAAATAAACAGCTTTAGCAAGTTTTTCTACGAAAGCTTTCTAAGCATTATCAGACAGTAGATACTATTTTCTGTACTTTTACCTTTCTCAAGTAGACACAACTATTTGCTTGTTAAATGGATTGAAAGGGAAGGAATTCATTTAGAGTGTCTTCGACAAACATACACACGCTTGTTTGCACATGGTTGCTAAAGCGAATCGAAGCATCAGATTTATTAGAAAGATAAGAATTAGAAATGAAAAATGAAACTTCATGATATTTATGTAAACAATTAGGTGAATGATACAAATTATTATTGCATAATCGGTTACTAGATTCAGTTTTAATTAAACACGTTTTATGATGTTTAAATAAGCGTGCCATGAAATTAAAAACAAATTTTATGCGATTAAATTGTACATATTAAGAAATGTTTCTAATACTTTTTAAACATTTTCTAAATCTGTTATTTCTTTTATTTCAATGTGCAGTGTTTAGTTCGTTAAATTTATCTAGTAGAATTATTTCTTCAGTAAAACTTTTAGAGTAAAATAACATTAATATGTAATTAATATAAGTATATGTATATCATAAAATCTAAAAGATTGATCAATTTATAAATTACATAGTATATAAGACTACTTTCACGAGTTTACAATGAAATGGTATTGCAGAAAAAATTTAGATGTCAGATATGGAGCTTATTTGTAAGGCATTTCAAGCATCCTTGAAATAAAAATTAATATTACATAAATATTTATACAAACTTATATTTACTGCTCATTTCTTTAGCAGCTCAATTTTGGATACTCTGCAATTTACGGAAGTAATGTATTCAGTTGAATGTCAAAGCTGAAACAACTCTTTTTATACAAAGAACTTCATATTTTATTATATTATTTATCAAAAATTTGTCATTCATATATTTTATGGCAAGTCCTTCATAAATTTTTGTAAAGCTTAAGTTTTCTTGATATATATATTTTAACTTATTGATTTTATTTAACAGAAATGGTTTAGCGTAATATATATATATATATATATATACGCCGAATTCGACTGACAAATTCAGATGATTGATAGTAGGCAATTTGAGGACGACAAATCACAAAAAAATCATACGAATAAAGAAGCAGACGAATAAAATCTTTATAAATCATATTATTCAGTATGTACTGTTTACGTCTTGGGTAGCTATGCAGGCCAATTTTATAAATTAGTCGATTGATGGTTGACTCAGGTAACCATTGCTAAGCTACATCCACTGCTGTGCGCAGATCACTCACGGTTTGCGCTCGTGGTCCTCTGTTCATGTCACTTCCAGTGAGATCCCGCAGGTATTTCATGGAATTCACATCTGGATAGTTTACTGGGCAGGGAAGGAAATCAAATTCAATCAGGCTATAAGGAGCTCGCCGTACGTTATGTGACTTGGCATTGCCTTTTTGGAATACCGTGTTGGGTTCGCCCTGCAACACGGACAGAACAACAGACTCCCGAACTAGTGTGACGAAGACATACACATTTAAACGGCCTTCAATGTGAACCAGAGGCATCCTGTGATGAAACAATATACCATTTCAAACCAGACCAGTATGACTATCTGTAAAATGGGTTAGTACGTAGCATTCTCCGGGTCACCGCCATACCCGTTGACGACTGTCACTCCTCCAAAGACAGAAACGAATTTCATCCATTTGAAGCTCCAGGTACGAAGAGTATGTTATCATGTCGGACGTCTAGCCTTGTGTTGAGCGACAAAAGATACACCTATTGCTAGTCTCTTTGAACGTAACTGTACTTCAAACAATTTGTTGCGATTGGTTTTAGGATGGACACAAATCAACATGCTCCTAATAGCAAGCAGCTTCGGATATCACATGCCGTGGAGAAAAGGACTCGAATAGTCACAACGGGCAAATACTCCGATCTGGATGCTCTGATGTGCACCAGTGCACATTTCTTTTTCCTCGGACTGCATGTAGACCTTCCTGAATTCATCGTGTGACACAACATTGGATGGTACTCACATTGTGCCCAACACGAGTTACTGCTGTGCAAAGTGACAAACCTAGTTCATAGGCTACGATAATACAATCCCGTTTCCCGGTAGTAAACGGATGGCACTGATATCACCAACTTTATAGAGGCATTTTCTATACTTTGTTGAAAGTCGCAAATACACTGTGTCGCAGATGCTGTTTATGAGAAGGGAAAGTTGCTGATCTTTGTATGCTAAATATGAGTACCACTTGCTTATCCATCCAACCACTATTGCTTCTGAAATGTGCATGCGCTACGAGCATTTTTTTGTAAAGTTGCATTTACACTTTTGTGGAATGTATATATCATGTAGAAAGAGAGGTAATCCGCATGATTTTTATTATTCATTGTGTATACACATTAAAATAAAAATGTGTGTGTTGTTAATAACTTAATCCTAATAATATTGCAAACAAAAAAAACCCTCTTACATAAATATTCAATTCCGTTAAATTCTATAATGAATCAATAATCAGAAGATTTAATTAATATAAAATAGTATTTTCTCGTTTTGCAGAAATTATATACTTCATGGGTATTTATTAAACTTTAATTTCTAAGCTGACAAATTACTGCCAGGCCAAAAATTTAAAAAAAAAGATTTTTCCTTATAAAATTCATTTGCATTATCTATTTTTAATTGGATAACAAGAATAGTTTTTAATGTAAAATATTTTTTTAGTTAATATTTGTTTAAATGTAAATTAAATTATTTTTTAATTTTCTGCCTACGACGTTTTCTAACTAAAACTATATTTTTACTTTGACTAATAATTTTATTCTAAGAAAAAGTACTATTTTTCTGGTGCAGAAAATTCCAAAACTATCAACGCACTTGCATACATTATTATATTAATATATACAGCTTAACTAACCAATGGGTCATTATTTGATATTTATTATAGCTTTACAAGAGCTTTTAAACAAGATTTTAAGCTGTATTAAAATATTTATACAGCCAATTTCACATGTTTTAAATGCTTAATGAGCACTTTAAATAGAGGAATTGTTTTAATGGAGATAATAATTTATTGTTATATTGTTTATATTAATCTAGAAACCACATTTGTTGTCGAACCATTTGCTGCCGTGAAAATTTGAACCGGAACAAGAAACTTTCATAAAAATTGAAAATAAAATATTCCTATTAAAACGGCAATTACATTATTGAAGGAAATTATACAAAATAAATATCGCTGAGTTTCCTTTAAACAATAAGATAAAACTTTTTTGAAGCGATTGAGTTTCTACAAGATAAGCTGCAGAACAAATTTCGTTGAATAACCAGTTAAGTAATATTGTAATTATATTCTGAATATATATATATATATATATATATATATATATATATATATATATATATATATATATATATATATATATGTATGTATATTCTGATATATATATATATATATATATATATATATATATATATATATATATATATATATATATATGTATATATATATATGTATGTATATTCTGAATAATATATATATATATATATATATATATATATGTATGTATATATATATATATATGTATGTATATTCTGAATATATATATATATATATATATATATATCTTTTCGGTCTTAAAAACTGTACACACAACTATCCTAAAGTAATAAGATACGCCGCAGCGAATGGTCATAAAATCATAATACGCAACAATAAATCGATTACTAATTAGTATATGGTAAAAACAATTTCTATGATTTTTTTTTCTACCACCTATTTCTTCTATCAAAATTTTAATTTAAATTTTATTGGCTACTTTGGAATTTTCATAGAAGTAAATTAGGATAATTTGCATATTTTTGAGTGTTGTAGTCAAGAAGTGATATAATTATTTCATTTCATACTTTTTAGTGTGAATCGAGTTAATAAAAATATACCATTAGATTAAGTTTTCTTATATATTTCCCTCAAAGATTTCCTGCTTTGAGTTTAAAATTTATATAGAAGGTACATCTTTCTTTAAACCTAATTTATCTAAAAATGCATCTGTTTAAAAATTAGATTAACTTCTTGTATTTAATAATGAACGGACGTATACTTTTCAACGAATTTCTTTTTAATCCAATTTATACATGCTGATAGAATCACTCTTTATTTTGTTTCGTTTTTATTATACATATTTCAGCACAAAAACTTTTGACTAGAAGAATTTTATTAATTCCCAACACATTGTTTATTTTAATCTCTTACCGTAAGTACCTAAGAAAGAGAAAGGAATACAAACTTGTTTTTTGAATGAGAATTTAACCAAGGAAATAGCCTTTTAAAACAGTTTTAAATATTTTATTTTATCACATTATTGATGTATTTCCTTATGGCTGTAAAGGATTTTCTGTTGTGTTTAATAATTATATATGTTCATCTGGATCAACTCACTGCTGCTCATTCTAATAAACCTATGTACTACCGATGACAAAGTAACATAATGACAACATTTATTACTAGTATTATGGAGTATCTTTATGATCAGAAATTCCTTATGAATCAACCTATAATATTTATTACGGAAAAAGTTACACAAAACGTTTAAAATATCAACATTATTAATTATCTCCAAATCATAACAGCAAATTGTTCTTTATTATTTATTTGTACAAATTATACATAGACAGGAAGAGAGATATAACTGTTTCTATGAGAAAATGAAAATTCCAGTTGTAGACAATTTTATCAACATTATCGTGGTGATTGCTCCACTGAGGCATTTAGACGCTAAACTAAAAAAAGAAAATAAAAAGACTGCACTCTTTGTTGTGTTTTTCCATACCCGCATGCAACTTATCGGATACAGAAATCCGTTTCAAAAGAAAACTGGATAACTCAGGTGAATTTACTCAGCCTTGTTCTAAAATTACATTCTTACCTCAAAATTGAGTAAACGTAGACTCATCTATGTTTTTTTAAACTCAAATATATATATATATATATATATATATATATATATATATATATATATATATATATATATATATATATACAGGGTGTTTCAGCTAAGATGTTTCAAACTTCTAGGAGAGGTAGGGGACAACAAGACGACTCGAAGTATATAGGCAATGCTGGGTCGGAAATGCTTTCCTAAGGCTTCATGCGCCGACAAAATTTAGGGTGCAAAACTTCAACTGGTCTTAAAAACGGGAAAAATTGTCGAAACGCTTTGGGCTTTGGTCAAAATTATTGTTATTATTTATTATTTCATAAAAAATATTCTGAGCAATATTGCTGCTAAAACATCGCTAGAGGGCGCTTTAGACTTTGGAACGCTAGGAAAAAGAAATTTTCAATATTTTTTAAGGTTTTTGATGGCTTTCATAAGTTGAAACTTTAACTTGAATTTTGATACCAGATTTGGTATGCTCCGGGGAAAATTGATGTAAAAAATCGAACATTGTTCAGGGCACTTAAAGCACAAACGGTGCTAAAAAACGAACAAAATGTTGGATTTCGGTGCGGTTTGCGCGAAAAGCATTCTCTTGCTGACTAATTTGTTCAAAACAAATTTTGACATTGTTACCAAATTTAAAACCAGAGGTGCTTCAAACAAGTAAAAGGCATTTCCGACCGAGCTTTCCTGTGTGATTCCGAGTCATCTAGGTGTACTCTTCCACCAACGAGGTGGAGTACACCTAGACGACTCGGAATAACATAAGAAAGGTGGTCCGGAAATGCCTTCCTGAAGCAGTAAGACCATCGAAAGCCTGATACGTAGCCCAGGAATTGCAAGTGTCGTGGAAGTGAATAAAGCGAGCAGGGTTCTCGGCGAAAATTTTAGCGAGAGTGTGTTAAAGGCAGAATATGCAAATTTCACCGTCGAGAGTTGAATTAGCCGCCAGAGGAACAGAACGATAAGAAGGAGTCCGCTGGAAGGAAGCTTTATTTCCATCGCACACAGACTGGCTGTTCGATGGCAAAGTACACGAACGCAGAGAAAGCAGATATGATTGTGGCGTACGGGGCCACAGATTGCAATGGTCGAGCCGCTCAGAGGTTGTACGCCGAAACGCCTCCTGTCAGGCGGACTCCTGCTCATACCATGTTTGCTCGCCTACACCAGCAATTATGTGAGACCGGTTCATTCCAGAAGGCAGCACGTAATCGAGATCGGACGGCACGTACCGAATTGAACGAGGAAATTGTACTAGATATGGTAGAGACCACTCCCAGTTTAAGTACACGAGGTATCACTAATGAAATCGGGATTTCATACAGTAGCGTTTGGAGGATTCTCGATGATAGTGCCCTGCATCCATTTCACTACCAGCGCGTCCAGTCACTAAAAGAATGTGACTTTGCCCCTCGTCAGGCCTTTTCACAGTGGTACTTGCAGCAACGAATTGCAAATCCCTTTTTTGCAGCCACCGTGTTGTTCACAGATGAGGCGTCTTTTTCGAGAGAGGGTATTTTCAACACCCATAACAGCCACTCGTGCGCAGCAGCGAACCCACATATAACACGTACTCGGGCTGCACAGGATCGTTTCCTGGTTAACGTATGGGCTGGCATTCTAGGGGATCATCTAATAGGACCCTACATTCTGCCTGATCGCCTGACTGGTCCACGCTACCTGATATTCTTGGAACAAGTTTTGCCAGAGTTATTGGACAGCGCACACGTTACCGCTGCGACTCGTACTTCCATGTGGTTGCAGCAAGATGGAGCCCCCACATTTCAGTATTTCTGTTCGGAATCACTTGGATGCAACATGTGGTGAACGATGGATTGGCCGTGGAGGTCCAGTGCATTGGCCTCCCCGATCGCCAGACCTTTCCTGTCTGGATTATTTCTTCTGGGGGCAAATGAAATCCTTGGTGTACGAAAAACCCGTAAACAGCGCCGAGGAACTTGTAGCACGCATCAGTGCAGCAGCCGGGGAAACACGAAACACTCCAGAAATGTCGTCGAATGTTCGATGCTCCATGAAGCGAAGATGTGAAGCCTGCATCACATGCGGCGGGCGTCAGTTCGAACACCTCCTTTGACAGCAGTTTTTCCTTCTTTTCTTTACTTTTTCTTTTATGATTATGCATAGCAGTAAGTAAACAGCTTTTTTCCTCCTATATTGAGTCTTTCCTTGTGTTTTATTTCTTGTAATTTAGTACTTGTGTTTTTTACCCTCTTTTACTAAAATTTTTTGCTATAAAATTACTTTTTTGCAACACAGACCAACTCGAATCTCATTTAGGAGGAAAAATTGCTAGTAATTATTCAGCTTACACCCAACCACAAAATTATCCAAATGAGTTTCCAAGTTGCAATGTCTGAAAGCGCCCTCTGGCTTTGGTTAATGGCTACCAAGTCAAAATTTATTTTGAACAAATTAGTCAGCAAGAGAATGCTTTTCGCGCAAACCGCACCGAAATCCAACATTTTGCTCCTTTTTTAGCACCGTTTGTGCTTTAAGTGCCCTAAACAATGTTCGATTTTTTACATCAATTTTCCCCGGAGCATACCAAATCCGGTATCAAAATTCAAGTTAAAGTTTCAACTTATGAAAGCCATCAAAAAACTTTAAAAAATATTGAAAATTTCTTTTTCCTAGCGTTCCAAAGTCTAAAGCGCCCTCTAGCAATGTTTTAGCAGCAATATTGCTCAGAATTTTTTTATGAAATAATAAATAATAACAATATTTTTGACCAAAACCCAAAGCGTTTCGACAATTTTTCCCGTTTTTAAGACCAGTTGAAGTTTTGCACCCTAAATTTTGTCGGCGCGTGGAGCCTTAGGAAAGCATTTCCGACCCAGCATTGCCTATATACTTCGAGTCGTCTTGTTGTCCCCTACCTCTCCTAGAAGTTTGTAACATCTTAGCTGAAACACCCTGTATATATATATATATATATATATATATATATATATTAAAAAAAAAAAGAATGTTCTTTTAAGGAAAAACATTCCTCATACTTTGGTTTGAAATAAAATAAAAATTTATTTATTAGCAGTCCAATAATATCTATTCAAATTTAATATGGTAATTTAGATACAGATCGCAAACAGTTTATTTAAATAATAGCAATGAATATTCACTGCTACAACAATTTTTCCCCATTAATTAAAAATATTGAATAAATTGAGAATCGAATTCTAATTTATATATACAGTAGTACCTCTATATAACGAAGTCGCTAAATCCCGAAAACAGTTCGTTATATGGAAAATTCGTTATATAAAGGTTCATCTTTTAATACTTTATAAACCACATAAAACAAATTTTAAATTCATAAGCTCTATGTATTAAAAATTAATTTATTCACACCTTTTTTTAAAATTAGAATGTGTTTATGTTATACATCTTACTAATAAAAAAAAACAAAAAGGAAGAAAGAAAAACTTCTAGAAAAACAAGAAAAAATGCCCAGAATTTTAAATACTAAAATAATTTTATAAGAACATTTTCTAATTTAAAACGCACCAGTAATGTTAAACATTCAATATTTTGTTGCTAGAACACGGAGACATGGGGCAACTCTACTGAGGGTGAAAGAGGATATCGAATGTATTTCTAGTGAACTGGACCACGGTGGTTAAAAGTTACACTTCTTGCGGGTGAAACGTTCGGAACTCTATTGCTTACGGCGAGTTAGGATCTAATAAATCCAGTTCAAAATTTATGACCACCATAAAATGTGTTAAAGAGAAAATAACTTGAAATGTTCAGAAATACTTTAAAAATTGGGAGAAAAAAAGTTGAACCACAAAAGAAAAATTCGTTATATAGAAAATGCACTTCGCTATAGAGAGGTTATTTTATGAAGAAAATCGTGCAATGTTCAAGGTTCCAGGAAAAAATTCGCAATATAGAGACTCGTTACATAGAAGTTCGACTGTATTTGAAAAAAATAAAGAAATATGCGTTGATGTGTGGATTTCCATAAATCTAATGAAATATTTAGGGATAGAGTATTAAGATTCAAATTTTTTTAGGGCTTTATCAAAATTTTCTATAGCCTTAAATACAAAATGGGGAAGAGCCTGGAGAGAAAAAAGTGATCTCCATTTTCTCTCCAGGGAAAACCTAGACAAGAATCACTTTGTTTTTGATATAATTAGACACATCACTGAAAAGAACATGCCCCCATTCTTCTGGTGTCTACAACTGATGATACCAGCTCCACAATATCTGGTCTTTCCTGCTACCAAAGGGACGCAACAGAATGGACGGAGGTGTAACGGCCGATCACTGCAACACGGCTATTGACTGTTTGTCTGGAAATTTTACTTCTAGGTAAGGAATGTAATTAAGGAATGTGGCGGTGTGATATCGATATAAACCAGTAATAGCCATCACGAGAAGATGGTCGTTTTGGCATGATCGTTAAAGTACACACATACGGAACAGAAGGTGCTCAGATCGAATTCTCATTCCTTCATTGGTGACCCTCGCCGCACAAAAGAACAACACCCTTCACGTGCAACAGTTGTGGCACCATCTATTCACCACAAAATCAACCAAACCGTCAGACACGTGACGTCATACAAAACCGTCTCACACATGACGCAATTAAGCCGTCATGCACGAATGACGCAATTGCTCACACGCTCGCCACGAATATGGTTCGTTCGCCTATTTACAGAATCACTGATATGGAGGTAGTGCGGAAGTGTGATATCGATATAAACCAGTGATAGCCATCACGCGAAAACGATCATTTTGTCGTGATTGTTAAAGTACTCGTTTACGGAACAGAAGGTGCTCAGATCAAATCCTCCTTCCTTCAGGAAGGTCACAAGCAAGCCGAGGAGCCATTGTCCGCTTATGTAGTCACATACCTAAGGCCACGTAGTGATCCTGTGCAGATGTCGATGCTGTGTGGCAACCTTGGTTGACCATCCCGTGACAGTACTATTTGTTTGAAATAGATTTCATAACCCAGCGACTGCTTTCCAGTCACTTGCAACCAATGTTCCAACTCCGCTTGAGATTGACCAACTTCAAGCCTACCAGCTACTCTCCATCTCAATTAATCATCTAAACAAGCTTTTCTCAAACTGTGGAATGTGCCCCCCTAAGAAGGTGTGATAACTTTGCAAGCCACCGTTTTCTACGTAAGCTTGTGCACGTGGTGTATTGGGGGGTGGAGGTGAAAATGAATAAGTAAACAAATCCTTCGCAAACGTTGCCAAGGTCATTTTATTGCATTTCAAAGTCTTTGGAATAATTTAATAGGTAGCAGTGCCCAGAAAAGATCGTAATATGGAAATACGTATATATACGTCTGGGACAATCAATGCTTTAGCTGAACGAAACGCTTATATACTCCGGTGGCACTTAAGTGGTTAAAGTCATATTTTAGTTTTAGCATCAAAGTACAGTACTATTGAATTCAATATATTGTTGTAGTATTGGAGATGGCGCGATGAAAATTATGATTGACTATTAGATCGCAAATATTGAAAGTTTGAGAAGAACTGAACTAAACGATTATCAGTAATAATTCTCACTGCAAACAGATTAATTTGTTTTGTTTTAATGTAATATTCACAAAACTGGAGACAAAGTTCCCATATGCTTGAACGGTTTAAAGCCAGTATCTCTGTAAAAACTAACGCTAAACAACATCTCTTTTGTAAACTGAAATTTGATATTGTACTATCTGTTCTTCTACACATATAAAATACAAATTATATTTCTTTTCCTGGAGGCATTTTAAAATTAGGACAAAAACATGTTTGTGACCTTAATTTTAAAAATGAGTGTAATAACTGATTTTTTTCATTAATTGTTTTTCAAGTTTATATTACAGGAAGTTACAAACTATAAAATTTAATGATATTTAATTCTAAAATTTATGAAATATGTTTGATTAAATGTCATGATTTATGACTCTTGAACTGACCAAAATTTACACCAGTCAACCATTCAAAAGAAAAATAATACGCGATACGTGATTTTTTCCTCTCGAAAATATAGTGTAATCTTCCAACCTGAGTTTTCTTTCTATCAAGTTGGTCACAAGAAATAATTCCCTAAACTTTATTTTAACAAAAATAAATTAAGGTATCCGACTTCGTTCGGAACCGTGATTTTAAAAAAGTGCATAAAGGGAAAATGCATGATATATAGAGTCAATTAGATTAGAATACACGCATAAAATTGTTTTAAGTACACTTTGAAAAAAATTATTAAAGGCTACACAACACCCTAAAAATGACAAATGTATCGAAATTTTTCTTTGCATTTTCCTGTAGCCCATACAATTGGGAATCTTGGCCTCAAATTTCAGATCCACTAACCAATTAGTTTGTAAGATATTTGAATTTTTCTGAGTATTGTCAGTCATTGAATTTGACAACTTAGGGGGCGTGGTTAGTTTTGGCTTCATTTTAAAGCATTTTTCCATTTTTAAATTTAATTAATTACTAATATTTTTAAATAAAATCGATACTTGCAGAGAAATAGTTATTAACTTCAACTTTTCCTACTAAAATCGTTTCAGTTTGTTTTCAAAATACAAATGTTTTGAAAATGAATACTACAGATAAAAGTAAACATTTCAGTGATATTCCAAATTATATTATAGTGGATATTGAATGTTTAAGTAATTTGTTTACAAATCATTTATGCAATATTTGTCATACTGCTTCTTTAAAACTTTGCTTTGGTCAAAGAAATAGATTTTCATATAAAATTAATATTATATATGTTAATTGTGATCAAACTCAAAGTGAAATATGTTCTTCAAAACAGTTGGTAGATACTAAATTGTATCAAATACCAAATGTTAGGAAGTATAAATTTTTTAATGCTTCATTTGATGTAAATATGAGAATAGAGCAAAATATATATTAAGTTTGGGACTTGGCTACTCGGCGTTGGAAAAATTCTACAAGCACATGAATTTAAGTATAATGTCTAGTAAAACTTTTGATTCTTATAAGGCAAAAGTTCTGAATGGACATCTCGTTGGTTCAAATCAGTTGTTGCTTGACGTTCGTAAAAACGTCAGAGAAGTGTATGGTTCAAAGAATGACAAATATATCGTCGATATTGGAGTGTCATACGAAGGAAGCTGGATGACAAGAGGACATACGTCAAACATCGGAGTAGGATGTGTTATCAACTTGCTGACTGGCTTCATGATAGACTACGAAGTTATGTCTAACGGTGTGCAGAATGTGAGCAGACAAAACTTGCACTTGAAGAAAACAGTGCAGAATTTCGAATTTGGTATGAAGGACATCAGGATGTTTGTAGTGCAACACATGTCAGATCATCTGGTGCAATGGAAGTAAATGCAGCTGTAAAATTATGGGAAATATTTGAGAGCATTGTCTTCCGGTATACAACCTTGCTCTATGATGGGGATTCTAAGTCTTTCTTAGAAATAAAAGAAAGGAATGTGTATGGAACGGAGATACAAATTAAAAAAAGAAGAATTCATCAACCATGTAAGCAAAAGGTTGGGAACAGCTTTGAGGCGGACAATTAAAGATTGGCGAGTGAAGGGTGTAACTTTAGGAGGAAAGAAACACAGTAGTTTGAAAGAAGGGACAATAAAAAAACTAACTAGATAATACACGAATGCCACACACAAAAATAAAGGTGATTTATAGGTGATGAAAACAGCAATTTATGCTACCCTATTTCATTGCATGTCTACAGACCAGAAGCCACAGCATAAAAAGTACCCTTCTGGTATATACTCATGGTGTTTTTACCAATCATTATTGGCACGTGGAAAGAAACCAGGTTTTCACAAAGATTAGGTATTAACACAAATCAATGAAGAATACTTGCCGAAAATCTTGCCGATTTATCAAAGATTAACTTCATCTGAATTATTAAGCAGGTGTATCAGAGGTCTGACACAAAATTCTAATGAAGCATTGCATTCGATGTTATGGAACAGATGTTCCAAAGAAAATTCAGCTTCTAAGAGTCCTGTGCTGATTGCCGTGTCGAGTGCAATATCTGAATTTAATGTTGAAACATTAAAAGCTCTAAAAACAATTCAGGATGTTAATTGCCTTGCAACAAGTTTATCGTCTGAACATTTAGCCTTCATTACTGATTATAGGAGAACCTATTTCAGAAAGAAAACAAAATCTGCAAATTTTAAAGTCGCGCAGCAAAGAATAAAACTTGCTAAATTGCGTCGACTTAAAATTAACAAAACATTAAGTCCTATGTTCAAATCTGGTGGTTTTTAACTTTTTTAAAACTTTTATTTATATCATTATTATTATTTATAAGAGTGTATTGTATTTTAAAACTTTTGAGAAATTATTATGCTAACTTTAAGCCAGTGGTTCTCAAACTTTCACTACACGCGACCCAATTTTCAATCATAATTTTTATCGCGTCCCCCTCCCAAAACATAATAATGTATTGAATGTAATAATAATGCACTTTTTGGCGCTAAAGCTACAATGCGATCATAATTATAAACCGTACAAATCAACAAGATAAGTATTAAATTTTGTATATGGAAATTTTAAGTAATATTTATTTTTATTTATTTATTTATTTTTTACTTTTTAGTTCGATTCACTATAAAAGCGTATTTTTTAGTTTGTTTTTAAACTATAATTTATTTTATAATTGTTTTTACTATACACGCTAAAAATCACAATCCGAGTGAATAGTTTAATTAAGTGAAAATATACTTACCTACACTTTCAAGGACTTTTCAATTTTTCTTTGATAACTTGAAAAAATCGATGAAAACTAAAGTAAATGTTCCAAATGTGCTTGACCCTCATAAATGGCATAAATCACATATACTTTTCACTAACAATACAAGAACGTTATTTTCCAGGAAAACTGTCATAATTTGTTCCCGTTATTGTAGTTTTGCTGTCGTTTGATGATCTACAAAAAACACTTTGAACTTATCCTTCCTTGTGTCTTTTTGACAAGGTGAAGTGCTACATTTATGGCTTCATAGTTTTCTTCATAGAGTTCTTTAGGCAGCATTTGAAAATTTCAATACAACTCAAACTTTTCATGTCTATCGCTTTTCTCATATTTTCTTTCCCTAACTTGATTAATATACATTATTTCAGCAGGTTCTTCAATTGCTTAATCAGTTTCAACTTCCTTCAATAGGGATCACAGATGTCCATTTTTTTATAAATTCGCTCATTTACATTTATAAACCATAATAAGTCGTACAACACAGCAATCAGATATGTTTCAGAATACTCATAAAAATACATCTTGACCAAATAATCCTTCAAAGTGCTCAATAATCTTATCCATATATCATAAAACTCATTCACATGGGAAAAAAGCAACAGAAAATATTATTTACAACTTTCCTAAAAGAAAAAGAGACGTCGTAAAACATACCAGTAAGTTTGGTGGACAAATATATGATAAAAGTAGTATTTTAGGGGTTAAAAGAAACGTCATAAAAATCTCTCATCGTGAGATTACAGCAAAGCAAACATAATGACTTTTTTTACTTGATTATAGGATCAAAGATAGCTAATGAACGTGTGAAGTGGAATCTTTTATTTTCGATGATGACCAGATGATATATATAAATTATGCCAGTGTAAATGTGTTACGTCAGAAAGCATTTTGTTTTACTTCATTTTTCAAAAAATTATTTTTTAATCCTTTTATTTTCAGTACGCTCTTGCCCCCCCCCTCCTTGCAGGTTATCGCGCCCCTCAGTTTGTGAAACTGCTTTAAGATGAATAATCTCATCGCAACAAATGCTACATCGATATTTTGCAAAAACATATTTTGAATAAACAAAAGTATATCCAATCTTATTTAATTAATGTAGTGTTTTCATATATTATATAAGTAGTAAAATAATACACTAAAAATTTAGAGCTTTACAAGCATTATTGGTTTTTGTTTTATGCGCTTACAAATTTTAAATGCATTTTTCTCAGACTTTTATTTTTGAAGATGTTTTTGAAAGTGTTTCCTAATACCTAAGGCTTTTTTCTATTCAAGATACAGTCTTGAAATTTTTATAGGTACTTAGATATGTGTGTTCTACTAAAGTTAATATGTATTTAGCTATTTGATTTCTAGTTTTTTTAACAAATGTTAAATTAATATTTTCAAAATTTTCGTGTTTTATCCAGGTTTTGCTATAAAAATAATTATTAAAAATCAACAAAGAAACATATTTTAAAATCTATCCTAACTTTTGTTTACAATAGTATTAGAAATATAAATCACTCAAAATAATGAAAAAAATTAAAAAATTGTATATTTTAGAAAAGTTTAAAAATACTTCAAAAATTTTCATTTTTTAAAATTTTAAAATAAGGGTTTGTTAAATTGACTTTTTATTTTCAGAATCAGTTTAATAAAATTATCTAAAAACAATACATAAATTACTTTTAATATTACAGTTTCCAAAAAAATAATTTCAAAAAGGGTGCCGTGTAGCCTTAAATACAATATTTCGGCAAAAAAGAATCTTAGAGTAACATTTGTTCAAAATGTTCTCCTTTTGTGAAAAATGCTTCCATTATAGTAATATTTTGCCTATATATAGCTCAGACCACTTTACAGAGTCTCAACTATGATATTTGAAAAATTTACATTATTTTCAGTTACAACCAATTGAAATTATTATCGACGTTTTTTTTTCTTAAAATTTCTCCCCTCTGTTGTCGTAAAACATGGACAACCCCACTTCTAAGTTATATATTTCAAAAATTCCAGTCGAGCCTCGGTACAGAGGTCTGAGCTATATACTGGCAAAATATTATTATAATAGAAGCATTTTTCGCAAAAGGAGAATATTTTGAAAATTGGTCATTCTACGTTCATTTTTTGTCAAAATACTGTACTTAAATATTTTTTATTGTAATGCCATTCTTAAAACTATTTTATATACATTTTCTAATGTAAATGACACTGAATATCATAAATATTATCCATTTACACGCTTTTGCAAAGTCACGGTTCCGAACATAGTCGGATACCTTAAATACACTTTAATCTATTTTTCAGACTAAGTCTGAAAAAAGCGTTGGTAATTATAAGAGGCATTATAAAGAAGAAAAGCATAAATTATTTTTTTAAAAAGTCGCTTATATTAAAACTGTAAATAATGTTTAGAATATGCTTATAAAAATTGTCGAGAAAAATATTACTTCTCCACAGATATAGTAAACAAATAATTATAGAAATTTCCATGATTTTATGGGAATACTTCACACTAATAATCGTAAAAAAATGGTATTTACGTATTAGCGTCCCCGCAGCCGAAACTGCACCGCGAGAATCATTTATCTTCAAATAAAGCGCCTAAGATTCTTTGTCCTTTAAATATCATGGTGCGATCCGCGTGGTGTAAATTTTGCTGCGTGGACTACGTAGGTGCCAAAAGCACCATAACTTGTTTTTAAATCCATCTCAAATTTCAGACCCATAATAATTTAAAACAATTATAAAATGTTATCCATTAAAATCTATTTAAATGCATAGCACTTTTATAGTATCTTTAATATTAGAGAGAAACTTAATTTAATTATGTTCACATTTGCTTCATGATATGATTCAGGTGTAACAATTGTGCATGCTATGTATAACAGCCTTCATATATTTATTGTTTTCGACTATATTATTATATGTTTTTAAAAAATTTTCATTTCCAATAAATATTTCAGCCATTTCCAATAATAATAATACAGTTCTATTTAAATATTTTCAAGTTATACTTAAGGTATCCGACTACCCTAAAACCATGATTTTTTTTCAAAAATCGGCAAATTTTTTTATGATTTTATTTTATAGACCATTTTACTAACTTAATAACAATACCAAGTACTTTATTTTCCCTCCACTAGAACAAAAACTACAATTGTTTTAGTAAAAGCAAATGCCATAACTTTACACAAGATGTCAAACTTTGAAATGCGTTTTACGCGAAACGTGTTTTTTTCGAAAAACTCAAACGGGGACCGCGATTGCTCTAAAAGTTTTGAAAATAATTAGCTGAAATTTTTTGCTTATGTTCTGCATAACAGTAGAAGTGTTTTGATCTTCAGATTTTTATCAATAACTGTTTTATTTCAAAATTTGCAGCTCTTTATGTGAATATAGTCAATGTTTTTTTAAGCAATTTCATATAATGACTTAGATAAAGTGCTCTAGTTTTTGTAAAATGTAAGATATTTCTTATCGTGAAGATCACTTCAAACAGGAATAACAAAGTAACACATCAAAATTGAAAAATTGAGAATTTGTTCATAAAATCTTTGTAGAGAGTGGGCCCCGTTTATGTAATTTTTCGTACATTTTTACTAGTTTTTTCCCATTTTAATAATAACAATTTTTTTTTTCTTTTACCAATTTTTGGATTTTTTTCCTTAAAATATACTATATAAATATAAAAATCACAAAAAAGATCTCCATATTTCCTTTTTTCAAAAAAAAAAAAGTTGTCGCAAGTAGTTGGATACCTTAATTTAAAATTTTGTACATAAAAAATTAATAAATATATTTATTTTAACACATCCTATGTTTTGAAAGTCCTATTGTTTCATACACTGAAAACGTAGAAGACATAAAATTGTAGCCTAATTTTACAATTTACCGCATAACTTCAAAAGAGCTTTCCAACTAGGAGATAATAACTGAAGAGGATATTTTTAACATTTACTATTCGAAATGTTTGTTTTAGCAAATTAGTTGCTCTAATGTTCTTTAACAATAGGTACACAAAGTCAATTCTAAACCATATTGAATACTAGCATTAGTATTTGTCAAAAATTTTAGTTACTATTATATTTTAAATACTTCTATACGGTTTATGCCATGCTATGTGAAATTGGAATTTTAAGTTTTCAGTATAATTTATTATTCATATAAAGCATATTTTTTATCCTGAAGTTATGTACTTTATATCTTCCTTTGCATCGGAATTTCTTTTTATTAAATGTAATAATAAATGAAAGAAATTTAAGTGTTCAAGGTTTTTTAAAATAATTCTCCAAAACTAAGAAACGTTTCTAGATAAAAGGTTCACTGGAACCCCATTTTAACTGATCGTATTGTTGTCTTTAAATATCAGGTAATATATTATTATTAATTAACTATATTTTTCTTTTCATTGTCATTAATTACTTTTTATTGAAATGTGACGAATCTCAATTAGAAAAAAACAGAGATACAAATTAAATTGCATCCTTTGAAGCTCCATATTTTTAAAAAATTGTGTATGTCATTTTAAAAAATTTCTAGAAGCTAATTTGGAATTTGGATTTTTTCTTGAATAATTCAAGAGATGTCAAGAGATAGATACAAGGACGTCTACACATCATCTTTTCAAATGAGTCCAAGGCTTGAGTACAACATCATAATGGATGTATCCAGGTCTGGAGGAACCCTAGAAGAACGTACCACGTATCTAATTTGCAATCGATATCCTGATATAATACCTGCACGTAACGCGATGGTATGGCTATCTATTGGGTACATAGCACGAACACGTCTTGTGTACTAGCCATCGATAATATAATGAGCCAATATTTCATTTATTATTTCTTACAGGAAATGGTTGTTTTCTAAAATAGAGACCTCAGAAACGTCATATTTTAATCAGATAACGCCATTTTGGAACATAAGAGAAATTCATTTACTTTAGAATATGAGAGGAAGTTTAAAAGTACAGGATGACACTTTAAAGCATTTTGGGATCGAATCGACTCAGTGTTACCATTAAGTTTTTATTTTTTAGCACAACTTATCTAGCTTTAGTGTTTATCACGCCCTAAAACTACCATATTAATTTTCCCACTGAAATTTCCTACTAGATTACGAAACGCAAAAATTCCTAATAAACATTTGGCATGTACAAAAATATTGTGAGTTACGTAATATTTATCAGTTTAGCACAGCAAGTGAATAATGAGTTTGATTTGAGGAATTATTGAATGTATTACGATAGGTTGTGACGGCCTCACGCGTCTTTTCATTAACACGTCCTTTTGGGTTCTTTGGGGCCAGAATGAATGGCAACTCTGTTCCAACCAATCCAAAAAGTAAATCGTGAAGGAAAGATGCAAATTAGGAAGCTTTTAAATAACAGAAGTTTAGAGTAAACTGAGTGGCATTTGGGGAATGTTATGATAGTCCGTATTTCAAGTGTGAAGTGGTTTTGAGAGGTTAAGTGACAGCCAACAGAAGATACACGTGACAGAGAGCCCTTAGGTTAAGGTGCATACCTTTTCACGCCAGTGAACCGCAACTGCAACTAGGATCAGACTGATTGACACTTCGTTCGACATTAAGGTAGGAGTGACTTTTTAAATATTCGAATCTGTGATAGCATTGGAGTTAAGTTTAGGTGAGTTAGTTATTGGTAGTGGTCCGAGTTACGTTATTTCGGTATTATATATTGTGTGTTTAGCCATCGCAGATTCTCTCCCATATCATATTATTATCTAATCTGTTATTGGTTTAAGTTAAGATCTTAATAAAGTCATTTTAAGATCATGGCAGCTTCTAGTTCTTCCTTTAATCCTACACCTCTAGCTCACGCTGATACTCTAGGAGAAGGGCACCCGAGGGGGGGAGGCACCCTTACAAGGTGATTGAGGAAAACAATAAATATGTAAAGGATGCTCGGATAAACATTACTATTTCTTTAAAGTTTTTCCATAATGGTAGCTATAAATTATATTTTTTGTGTTAATTTGAATTCACATTCATACATTCTAAATTATCATTTGAAATGTATAACAATATTCTTATTTCTTTCATCCACAAAAAATTTCACAAAGAGAAGACTTAACTAAATAAATCAATTCAAATTAGTAAACACAGACAATTATATTAAGCCCTAATCTCAAACTATACTTTGCATTTATCCAGAATAAAGTATTTCATATCATTTATCAAAAATCAATTAAAGTGTAATTTGAGTAGAACATTTTGGATAGCTCTGAATGCATTTTACAAATTATATAATAGTAAAACAGGAGTTAAAATAAATTAATTAATTTTGCAATAAATTCTAAGTAGTAAAGATTTTTGGATAAATGTTTTCAGTAATTAAATCATAATTGTTGTAAAACAGATATTAAAATAAATTGAATCAATTTTAGGGTATATTTTATCATTTCAAATTAATTCCATAAAGTTTAAGAAAAAAATAATAAATAAATAAATGAAACCACAAAAACGATAAAGTAAGATAATGCTCCTTATTTCGAATAGAAAAAATCCTATATAACTTTTTCATTCCAGATTCATTTCAAGAATAAAATGCCTTAAAGATTTGCATTCGTGACAAAAGAAGTACTAAAACCAAATGATCTAAAAGAAATAAAAATAAATGTTTAAAAAACCAAAAACGCGAACAGTCTCTCCCTCTCTTTCTTAGATTCGTACATTAAATGAAGTTGCATTTACAAAATGAAATGTATTAAATATGTTCAAGAGTGTTCTGTTTTTTCTCAAAAAAGGTTCCAATACTACAAAAAGAATGAGATACTCTGAATAAATAGAAATGTTTAAGAGCTATTAGAAATACTCTTTCGAAATCTGTGCAGACGTAATATTCCTTTGAAAGTTTCAAATTTCTTCATTTTTGAATGGAAAACTAAGCAATTATCCTGTTTTTACTTCAAATGGAAATTTTTCGTTTTACAACATTCAGGATTTATACAGTAGAATAAAACACAATGTTTGTATAGCAACACAGCACAAATCAAAGATGTAGTTTTGAGTTTCATTTGTCTTTCGAATTTTTTGTTTCCCTATGAGGTTTGGTTATTCTGTCTGCACGAGAAAAAAATAAACAAAGAAAATAGAATACTTAGAGTGAAAAGTTTTCTTTCTGTTTTCGTAGCAATTATAAAAGACATTTTTAGCTTGCAATAATAAATTAAAATTCTTCGTTTTCGGCTTATAAATTCATGCGAATAGTTTTATTCTAAATTTAGTGCATACAAATACTTTCTATCACTTATTATAAACAAATAAGAGCAGTCACAATGTTTTAAATATAAAAAAATGTATATAAAAATTAAAATACGTTAAAAAAAAGTTTAAGCAACCAAACTGAAACATTTTTTTTCCTTATCATAAATATTTCTAAATTTTAAATGAAAACAGTAACTAATAAAAAAATTTTAAATAGTTTTCAGTTAGAAAATAAATAACTATATTAATAATATAATATTTCTAAAATTTAAATGGAAACAATTCTTAAAATAAGATAAGACAATTAAAAATAAGAGTTCTTAAATAGAGAAAAAAGTAATTATGAATAAATTAAATAAATGAATAAATAATAAATAAATATGCTGAATTTAAATTTTTACATTATTAATTACATAGTTTATTAACTATAACTGAAATAAAACAATTAAGAAATCCGTTAGTTTTATTTTTCCACATTCAATGAATTGTCCACGAGCAAAAATTCTAAAATAATACCTTGTATTCATTTAAATATTCCATTAATTTAACTACTTGGATAATTAGTATAACGATATTAAAATAATTTGATACAATATGTACGTTTTAAAAATCGAAAACAAAATCATTATATCACAAAACATTTGAAATTGGCTTTATTAATATTATTTAAAAAACCACGGGCACAATTTATGTACATTTAAAAGTTCTTCAGAAACTTCTATTACCTCACATCTACAAAGAAAATCAATACATTTGGCAGCATTGTGTTAAATTCAATATTTCATCACCAAACTTTAAAAAAAATTTTAAAAAAAAAACTAATAAAAAACTCGAACGTGACAAGAGGATTATTTCCTCTTTATGGAACCAACTCTTTAAAATCTTGTGTTTTCATATTTAAAAGAAAATTAATTCTTTCCTAGGAATAACTATAGTTGTAGTTCTTTACGAAACTTAAGGGATGAGAAAAACCTTCAAAAATATTAATTAGTAATTAAATTTAATAATGTCTTCGTTACCACTGAAACCCATGACTGAGTGGTCCACTCTACAGTTCCGGGGATCAAATTTCGAGCTGTGCAAGGTTGAATCAGACTTAGCGGATCGATAAATGAGTACCAAGCTTACTTCGGAACTAAACATTGGGGGTTCTAGTGTCAGACTGAAAGCATGACCGGAATATCTGCTCATGCACCTCAAGGTCCAAGGTCACGTATGCTGAGAGGTCATGAAGACTGAGATGGTTCGAAGTAGGCCTTGGCCCGCATGGGCTGTGACGCCACTGAGTTTAGTTTACCACTAGCTAAGAATGCTTATGTACAATACAATGATGATTTTAAAATGTCTTTAGAAAACGCAATACAATTTGTATTTTATATGTTTTGAAGAACGAGTAGAACAATATCAGCCTTCAGTTTAGGAAAAAATGTTGTTTAGCGGGAGTTTTTGCAGAATTACTATATTGAGACCCTTCAAGCGTATAAAAATTTTGCCTTCACTTTTGTAAATTTTGCATTAAAACAAACATGTTAGTCTGTTTTCAGTGAAAATGACTTATCATAATCGTTAAGATGATTTCTTGAAATGTAGAGCCATTGGCAGGCTTGAAGCTGTTCAGTCTCATGTGGAGGTAGCTCGATGGGAACAAGTGACCTGAAAGTGGCCTCCCGGTTACGATTTCAATTCCAAACAAGTGGTACTGTCACCAGGAAGGTCAAGAGATAATCAACATCTGCATAGGATCTCTACTGGGCATTAAACGCACAATGACATAGGCAGGAAACGACTCTTCAGCCTGCTGGAGACCTTGCTGCTGCGTGTGGAAGAAGAATTTCCTTGCAAACAGTCTACAGCCGTCTTGCAGAGATTGGCTTTACGCCCGACGTCCAATCTGGTATGTCCCTTTGGCTGTATTCAACAGATAATTCCGGATATTGTGGAGCTGAAAACATCAACCATGAGCAGCATAGGAATGGAGACGTGTTATTTGCAGTAATGAGTCGAAATGTACCTGACAAAATGATTCTCATCGAGTGTTAACTTGGAGAGAATTTGGAGCTTCCTATCATACATCCTACGTAACAAAACTCAACAGATTTCGTGGCAAAGGGAATTTTGTGCATGGTGGCATAATGTTGGGAATTTGTACACCATTGTACGACGAGATCCTGGAAGCCTATGTAAAGTTTTTCTGGGTGCTATGGGTCCGTACTACAATTTTATAGACACTAATGCGCATCCACACAGAAATCATATTGTTGTTCAAGTTCATGGATTAGCTTATATTCACCGTATGAATTGACCATTGAGATAACCGAATAATAATTATATTCAAAATTTTTGGGATGGTATAAGAAAAGACATTTTTCAACGCAACTCAACTTCCAGGACCCCCAGAGAATAAAAGTCCCGCTTTTGTAAGATTGGGCTTTGTTGCCTCAGATACTTGTTGACACCCTCATAAATAATATGGCAGCTTGTTATGAGGCTTATACGAGGCATGTAAATTAAGTAATGAGACTGGTAGCGTAGTGTTTGATCTGGCAACACTGGGGAAGTGGGACATGGAGGGGAGGTAGGTAAACATGAGATGCGTCATGAGTATGAGTTTGAAGACACTGAGTCAAGTTAATTGTCTGTAGTGATTTGTTTAGTGAAGCAGTTTTTTCTTGTGAGTTCTGAAATGAGTGACATTGTTATCGAGTTTTGATTCAAACTTGGACACAACGCAACGGAAACATTTGCAAAACTTCAGCAAGCGTACGGAGACAGTGTTTTGTCAAGGGCTTAGGTTTTTCGGTGGTTTAAGGCGTTTTCTGAAGGAAGAGAGTCAATTGAAGATGAACCTCGCAGCGGAAGGCCCTCAGTTTGAAAAACCACTGAAAATGTCGTTAGAGACCGGGATCTTGTGCGTTCAGATCGTCGCTTGACAGTCAGAATGATTGGGGAGGAGTTGAATTTAAATCACAGCACCGTTCATCAGATTTTGACCAATGAATTGAAGATGAGAAAAATCTGCGCCAAAATGGTTCCGAAAAACCTTTCTCAGTGTATCGTTTCTTGGCCAGTAAGAACATTCCTGTTGCTCCTCAGCCCACTTATTTGCCCGACTTGAAACATTGTGACTTTCTCCTCTTTCCAAAATTGAAGAATCACCTCAAGAGACACCATTTTGGGACACTGGAAAACATTCAAACAGCTGTAACAAACCAGCTGAATGCTATTCCAATATCCGAGCTCCACCATTGCTATGAGGAGTGAAAGAAACGTTTCCAGCGCTGTGGGGCTTCAGAAGGCAGTCACTTTGAAGGAGACAATGCTGAATTATAAATTTATTGAAATAAACAAGTGAAAAAAACAGTCTCATTATTTAATTTACACACCTTGTATAGCAATTCACAATGGTCACACTCCATATAAGACATACTTTCATTGAGTTAAATGCTTTATCTCCAATTACTGATTTCCTTTTTGATAAAACCTTTGACACAAAACCTTCAAAATTAAAATATATCCTATTATCTTATGTTGCTATATTCTTTCTCACAATGTAACATGTCTCTGTGCCAAATTCCGTGGTAAAGCACTGAATAGGTTGTCAGTTTTCACAGATTTTATGTTTATGACATTAATTATGTAAGTAAGTGTAGTACATTGTATATATTTCAGCAAGTAGTACACTTAAAATTACTCTTTATATGTAACACACGTATATTATTGTTTAAATTATATCATGCAGAACATTTCTGTGATACTACTTGATTTTTACAACATGTGCACTTTTTGTCAAATAATAAACAATAATTTAATCTAATTGTAAAATGTCCAAATATTTCCATATTCAACGAAAACTCTTTGTACGATTATTCTTGACAAAAAGGTTTAAAAGAGTGCTCACATTTAAATAGATATTTCAGTATTAATATTAAAATATATACACTGCTGTTTGTAACAAATGAAACACCATAAAGGAATCATCAGAATAAAATGAACTTTACAGAATATATCAATTATAAAATGTTACGTAAAATAGAAAAGTTTCAGAGCCACCGCTCATACATGGCGCACGCAGCGCCCTTTGATCTGATGTTGAAAGCGTATAAATAGAGGGCTGTAGCGGGACATTTAAAATAGTTAATGATTATTAGTTAGTTACAAACGTTTAGTAAAACGTAAGTGTGCCTCCAAGGGAAAATAAGGAGAAATTCCAACAACTTACGAAGTTTGAACAGGGAAAGAATATCAGTGAATGACCCTACAGCTTCCTCCAGGCAGTTGGCAGTACGTTGGTCTACTGCTACAGGTGTACTAATGTCAGCTTTCCCCACGTCTGCTGCACCATGTATTGCGTGCAAGGATGCCTTTATACAGTATCCCCCTCAAGGCAAACCATCGACGGCTGCGTCTGCAATGGGCTCATGAACACAGAGCCTGGCAAGCTGATTAGCAACAAGTTGTGTTCTCAGATGAATCCCGCTTCAATTTGTGGGATCAAGATGCCGCATTCATGTTAGACGCTGCCTTCCAGAGTGCGTTATAGAACGACATAGTGGCCTAACACTTGGAGTTATGGTTTAAGTTGCGATGTCGTATCATGAACGATTAAATTTGCTACGAATGGAGGGTAATCTCAACAGCAATAGGTACATCCATGAAGTGCTACAACTTGAAGTCTTTCCCTTTCTTCAAGGCATCCCAGGAGCTATTTTTCAGCTGGATAATGCACGCCCACGTGTTGCAAAGACTGTGAGACACTTCTGTTCAGCCCAACAGATGCATCTTCTTCCTTGGCCTGCTTTTTCGCCAGATATTTCGAATATTGAGCACGTGTGGGATTTAGTTGATCGGCTGCTCACTCGTGATCTGCGTCCTCCAGCTTCAAAAGACGAATTTTTGCTGCCCATACAAGCAATACGGAATTCCTTTCCACAAGCAGACATTTAAAATCTGTTTGAATCCATGCCACGCTGTATAGCAGTACTTAATGCAGCGTGTTGTGGCTACACCAAGTACTGATTTTCGACACTTAATATTGTTTTCATACTTTGAAAATATCGTCATTTGTTTGTACTAATACAAATCATTTGTGCATTAAATTTCTTTTAATTCTAAAGATTCCTTCACTGTGTTGCATTTTTTTACAAACAGTAGTTTATATATATTCTTTAGCAATCCGAAATCATCTGCATACATAAATATTTATTAACATCTGAAATATGGCTTACGTAATACAATAAGATTAACCTTCTCGCGATTTCCATGGGCAAGGTACACGTAGCAGACTTAGCTCAACACAGCGAGAGGTTTAAAATATACTTTATATGTATTTCAGCAATATTAATAAGTAAAATAACATGCAAACATCATTCCTTCAGTCTTAATTTAGGAGTAAAGTAGTTATTTGAAATTTATGTTGATTTCCCAAAAATGTATTATTTCTTTTGGTTTAATTTCTTCCTATTTGGATAAATTGAGAAATATTTTATTCACTGGTTACCTAACTGAAATATTTTTAATACACAGAACATAAATAGCAAAAAATATCTTTCTCGCCTCAATTGGGAATCTCTCTCTCTCAGTAACATGTATTTTCATGTTAATAAAATTGCTTTATCATTGATAAAAAAAGATAAACCTTCAGTGAAATTTTCTTTATTCTTGATATTTAGCATCTTTATAAACTATCTGTGAACTAATCTTTTATGAACTAGATTCCTGGATTTCATGCACTGAAACCACAAAAAGCAAGACTATTATCATTTAAAACTTTCCGAATTTATTTATCAAACATGGAAAGAAAATTCGAATTTGTGAAAACAGTAGTGCCAGTTTTAAGGAATCATAAGTGTGCAATATACAGCATCAGTTATGTTTTTGATAATTGCAACATCAATAGAGATTACATGGATAAATAACATAAACTGAATGTTATAATAAAATAAAAATAAAATAAAATACACTGATTCCTCTTTATGCATGACTTGAAACAAAACGAAATAAATGTATTTTAGTACTGTAAACAGCATAGATTAACTTTTAATAGTTTAACTGTTTGTATTTTATTTTACTACAATATATTTTAAAAAATAGTTAATCTTGTAGATATATTTTATGTAAATGCACACATGAGTGAGGTTCAATAATTCTTCAAACAACGATTCTTTATGTATTTAAAAATAAAAGAAAATTTAATCTTAAATTATATTTTATAACACTTACGTTTACAAACTTTTCTAATGTTTATTTAATTCCTACAGCTGCCTAAGAATAATTTTACTAGATTAAAGTATAACATCTTGTACATCAAAATCTTGCTTGGTGAATACAATTATATTTTAATTAAATATCAGTTATATGAGAGATTAACAATTTTAAATAATGTCAAACTAATCTGAATACTAGTAAAATTTTTTCAAACATTATTCTCTCATAGAAAAAAATAATCTTTGAAATGTTTTGTTAAATATCAAAATCTGTAAAATGTCTAGAGTGGTGTAGGCATTTAGATTTTTCAAACTCAAGGAATTAGACATTAATTAAATCCTCTTCTAACCGTTTTCTGAGCATCATTAGTAGAAAGTATTTGTTTTAAATGATACCCTACTTGTTTTAATTTTTTTATTATATGATTTGTAATGCAAATCTGGAAAACTTGTTCCGAATAATAAAATAAAAACTGCTAAGAAAGGAAGTCACTTGAATTCCTAAATAATCTTATATATCAAGAGAGTAATTTATTTTATACCCTGCAAGATCAGGTACATAATAAAAATGCCGTAAAATGGACATTAAAGTTTTAAGTATCTCAAGTGTTTATTGTGAGGTGGTCTCGAAATAACGGATTCTTAAAAGGTAACTATTTTGAAAAGCATATACACTTTAGGAATTTCACCCTCATGGCAACAATAAAACGCTAAAACCCCTACAAATTTATTAAAGGGTACACTTTACATCTGTTGTGTAAAACTGAATTGTAATATCTAAGTAAAAAACAGTTTTTGCATAGCTTAGAAAGCTACAGCTATAGCCGCGGATCATTAAATTGTATAATTTTCTAACATTCTAACATTTTCAGCCAGAAGTCTAGTCTACAAAATTACTTGAATGTTTTGTAAAAAGTTTTTAATTAATAAAAAAAATCTTTAGTTATGATGTTTCTTATAGAAAATTTACATTTTATATAAAAATAAGAATCGAAATATTCAAACATTTTGTATATGCTCTGCGTAAAAATGGGGGGGAAACCCATGATTTCTTACAATTAATTTTTGAATTAAATCAAAACACTGTACATATTTTTTCTACTGTTGAAATATGTTTTTTTAAATTAAACGAACAGATAAATAACAAAACCAGAATAGGTAATAGATTTTGCTAAATAGCTAATTATTAATAACTTAATTTTTTTCAAATAACCCTTCTATTAAATATTACATTAATAAAGCAATGGAATCATTAAAATGGTTTTAGTAAGAATTCAGATAGAGTAGAAAACGCAAATTGCAAAAAGTTTTTTTTTTTAAAAAATAAGAGTTTAACTTCATTTATTCAGCTACATCATTTCGTTAGTAGCCTCTTAACGAGCTATTGTTAGGATTAATATATTAACATGGAAAATAAACTTACTGGAAGTTTCTGTTATCTAGTCAAATTTATTTTACTCACTCACATATTTTGATAACATGCTCAAAACTATTTTCCAAACTTAACATGGATTTTTTTACTTCTGATAAATGGGCTAATTATAGCCTCGTCTATCATACCTCGTCATACTTTCTGCCAAACTTAAGTTTTATTTAATTTTACATTTAAATATTTTACAGCACTAAATTTACTTTTAAATTTTCCAAATACCTTAATTTAAATTAGTATTTTTAAATTATAACACTCACAACAAACTGTCGCATCTATTTATAATTAGAAATTTAAATCGACATGGATAAGTGCTTCAAATTTGTCCTTAACAATTTTTAAAAAATGTATGAACTTGTTATAGGATCACTTTTTAGAATTCAAATGGTTGTTAAACTATCTTTTATAGTGAAATAATTTTATATTTAAATTAACTGTATTATTATCATATTTTTGCTAAAATAAATCGTTTGCTACTGTTGTCTCATTGATAAATATCTCCAGCTAGCTTGATTTATGAAGTAGATTTTGCGAGAAACGAAAATTCCACATTTTGAACTCTGTCTTGGAGTGATTATTTATGGTTGTTTGATCTGCCTTTGGTAACAATATTGCTTATCTAATAAAACATGTGTTCGATATGTAGTTGATGCTATAACTTCCATTCATTAATAAATTCGTAACGTATCAAAACTGTAGTTAACATCCTCTGTAATAAATTAACTGATGAAAAATGTAAGCAATGGAAAGAAGTCGTTGAGTGAAAATGTGATATATTTAAAGTAGTTATATGTAGCGACAAATAAAGTTTGATTCATAATAGTTTGTTAATAAGTTATTTGCTTTATTACTGGTAGTGAAATACGCGCGCGCGCGTTTGTTATTACTCTTACAACACACTCCCTCTCTCTACACTATTGGAGGCCTAAAATTGCAACGCGTTATACACAGCATTTTTTTGGAATAATTTTTAGTTATTTGACAGTTTTTTTTATAATTAAAAGGGCAAAAATACTACATCTAGAAAGTTTAATTTTACAATAATATTATGTGTATCATGTTAAATACATTTATGAGTTTCTTTGATCAAATTCTTAAAGGCACTGGGAAAATTATGTGCTAAGACGCTTATATATTACATAATCGATCTTTTCAATAATTAAATTATGCTCTCATATATTTAATTTCACTAATTTTTTACTGATATGGGATCCTTTTTCTTAGTCTTATTCAAATAAGCGTTTAGTATCACTCGATCTTGAGTCGTGTTAGGAAAGAATTACTTAAAAAAATGATCATGTAAAGAAATCTTCCAAGTTAATGGATTCCTTCGAAATTTTAATTTGGATTTGATTCTATCTCCTAAACGTTTAATACCCTATCACGATATTTTACGACACAAACTTTTTACCTCCAAACAGATTTATGCCGTGAATGTTCACCTCTAAGCGAATTTTAAATGCCCCAAATACATTTTGTAGATTTAAGAGAAGGAACTTCTGCTGAAATCTCTCTAGAACTATGTTATATTGCTTGCTTGTATCCCTCTTTTTTGTCTTCTAGTGAGACAGCGTGCTGTCATTCATGAATCCAGGCCCACTATTCAATGAACCATTGAATACACTGATGCATTCGGTGTGTAGTAAAATGTTAACGCATCAGTATATACGTTACTAAAAATTTTCCGTCCGCCTCCGTCAAATTAGAATGGTATGGACTAAGATAATCTTCCGTAGTAAATGCTGGTGCAACATATCACATCGCTCGACCCACCTTCTTAAGGGGAGTTGGAAATCTCTCTCTCCTATACTGACAATGTTAAATTGGCTGTTTTCGATGTACATTTTCTCAAAATCTGTTTTATGTACATACTTGAAATTTTTCATACTATTAAAGTACACCTCTCTCATTATACTAAAATGAGCTTTTAGCTAATTTTGAATTTTTTAAGAAATTATGAAATATTTTATCAAACATTGCGAAATTTGACCCATTTTTTATTTAAAAAAATTGTAAAAATTTAATTTTTTAGTTTTTTACAAAGAGCTCATTTTAATATATATTAGACATCATTATAAATAATTTATAAAAAATTTACATACCTGTGAACAGTAGTTTCTCGGAAAAGGAACATCGCACATTAAAATTTACATTTTGAGATAAATTGATTTTAATGAATACAGTGAGACTTCTAATCAGCTAGGAAGTAAAAAAATAAAAGGCTCAATGTAAAATAAAAGATACATGTTTTGGTTTATATCGGTTGTTACACTTTTAAGCAAAAACAAAGTAATTTGTTTACAATTTTCGCCATTAAAATGGGCGTGGCCCAAATTCAACGATTATTTAAAAATACGTTTTAAGGGCTTCTAAATACCCTAGAGGTTAAAATAAGGTATTTTTAGAAAGGTTAAAATCTATAAAATTGGAAAATGTAATAATTTCAAATTGTCAAAAAAATAAGATTTTAGCTTTCCAACACCCCTTAACCTACAAATTTCTTATTCGCATTAACTTATTCAACACCAGAATCAATTTCACGGAAGTATAACATGCAATATGTTTAAGCCAAGGTTCTTTCGATGTAATTATAAACAGCGAATTGACTAACTTCCGTATTATTCGAAAAGGTCTACTGAAACTTCTTACGAAAAAAGGAGTGGAAATACAATTCCACTACTTAAAAACTGACATCTGATCTTATTTTATATAGTGCGCGTAGGCGGCTTTACAATTGAATATAAATTGTACGTGCACTACAATTATAATCGTTTGATTGAGTTATTATCATCTACGTATGTTGAAAATTTCACACTTATTAAATGGTCCCTTCATGATGTTATGCTTTAAATGTGCAGAAGTGTAATGGTTTGAGACTTCAACTTTTGACAATGCTATAAATCTTTTGATAAATACAGTCGGACCTCTATATAGCGAAGTCGCTAAATCCCGGGAAAAAGTTCGTTATAGGGAAAATGCGTTGTATAGAGGTTCATCTTTTAATATACTTTATAAACCACATAAAACCAATTATAAATTCATAAGCACTATATACTAAAAAGTAATTATTCTCACATTTTTTAAAATTAATATATGTTAATTTTATGCATCTTACCCATCAAGAAAGATAGAAAGAAAGAAAAACAAGAAAAAGAATATCGAAGAATTCAAAGTATTTTCAATACTAAGAAAATAGTTCAATACTAAAATTAATGAATTTTAAGGACATTTTACAATTTAAAGCCTAGCAGTAATATTAAACATACATTATTATAACACGGGGACACGGGACATTTCCCCTCAGTTCGGAAGAGGATATCAAAGATATTTCTAGTAAACTGGGCAAGGGGAGTTAAAGGTTTCACTTCTTGGATGAAACGTCCAGAACACTATTGCTCTCGGTGAGTTAGGATCTAATAAAACCAGATTAAAATTTATGACCACCATAAAATATGTTAAAGAGAGTATAACTTTAAAGAAGTTCTTTAATAAAAGGGAGAACAAAAATTGAATCATAAAAGAAAAAGTTCGTTACATAGAAAATGCACTTCGCTATAGAGAGATTATTTTACGAAGAAAATCGTAAAATATTCAAAGTTTCAGGAAAAAGTCCGCTATAAAGAAAAATTTGCAATATAGAGGTTCGACTATATATTACTTATTTGTCTAATAGAGAAACTAATAGTGATTTTTTATTATGTGAGTATCATCAACCAATCAAAACATATTCTAAAATAAGGCATTTATAAAAATAATCATTACATCGCATAAATAAGAGAAAAAACGGTTTTATACACAAAAAATATTTTTTTTCTCAAGATAAGCACTTTTGGTTTTTTTTCTGCATATAGGCAGTTTACTGCCCCATCTCAGATTTGTTTATCATGCATCTTTAAAAAAATAATGAATTAGCTTTTATTTAGATAATATCAATATGACTAAGAATGCCGAATATCAATAAGAATATTAAATATCATTAGGAATAGTAAAGTGGCAAGTTTCCTTTGTAGTACTGGGGCAATTTTATGAATAAATTTATGCACATCAGAATTTATATATGTACTCGAGATTTCTCAATATGTTTTAAAGGATGCATTTAGAAGCTTTGAAGTAGCTATTAATAATAATAATTTACGTGAATAACATTTTGTAAAATCATTCAAAAATATAAATGTTCATAGAAGGTCTTTTTTTCAATCAAAGAAAAAAAATCACGACACAAATTAATTTTAAACTTATACATCCTTGGTCATTAAGGTTGAATCCCCATAGAGGGAACGAGTGGTACAAACCTCAAATCTGCGTAAAGAGACAAAATTGGGAAATGCATATGATTAGCATGTAAGCCTAATCAAAGAACTCACTCAAATTTTTATCTAAAAGGGAAGTTATACGGCAGTACTTTCACATTCAAATTTTGGTTGCTTATGAAATGATAGTGTTATGAAATGATAGTGTTACGCAAAATATAAGAAAGGAAGATGTCAGAACTCAATTAATTTCATTAGAATTATTTGGAATTAATGATTTTAGGAGGGTTATACTGAATGACATCCTGTATCTCGACAACCTCCTGCAACCAACATCTGAAAGGACAGATATGTATTCAGGTCGGCTTTGCAAGATCGTACAACCAAATCAGTAACTTTGAGTCTGGAAGTGTTTGCAGCCCTCATGTATCTACAAGGATAGTGCGTTGTCGTCACGTCTGAAGCAGAATGCACTACTTTTTGCGTGGCGAAAATTATTGTGACTTTCTTCCAAACTGCACTACAGAGATATACTGCAGTTATAAATAGTACTCCCAACGACAAAAATGAATAACGAAGTAGCACCATGTCGTCTTTTCAGAACAGACACAGTTAGTTTTGTTACCATTCTCATGATGGACATAACATATCTTCGTTTGAAGGCACTAAAAAGAACGTATGTAGCCTGCTTGCATTCCAGATAATGATGCAGATCTTGCAACGAAATCTGATGGCATGGTTAACCATTGGGTATACTACACAAGCAGCTGAATCATCGCCGGTGATCTAAATAGCTAGCATTACATTTTCTCCAACTTAAGGTGTACTAGAAACCTAAAATTTCCAAAAAATGATAATTTGAATTTTTAGGGTGGAAGGGGGAGCCAAAACCTATGTAATATTATGTTTTTGCAGTCCTTCTTTATAAGATCCTGCTTGGGGCCCAAAACCTGACCTTACATGGGGAATAGGTAAAATTCTGCGTTACGTCACTGGTACTCGACGTACTTTTTCTACGAAGCTAATGTTCATAGACATGTAATTCTTTTGCAACATTATAATTATGTTTGCTAGTTTGTTAAAACCTTATTATTTACTAATTTTTCTTATGTGAAAAAAGTGTTAAACCGCGCTATGTCAACTACAATATTTTTCCTTTATAATGTAAAAGATATACTTTACTTATATAAAAAATTGCAAACTTGTATCTATCATAGAGTGTAAAAAAGGTACATAGAAAATAGACATTTTAACTTTTTCGGTATAAGGGTTTTCGGCACACTTTGAGACCAGTGGTTGTGTCCTATTTTCAAGGGGCCATATTTTGACACATAGAGTGAATGGCCAGAACGTTCTCCGGAACATTCAACCATCGGAAACATCTAGTCATTGGCTGCTAAGAGATTCGTTCAACACTACTCTCCAGTCACTACATTTTATTTTTAGTATAGATGAATGACAGAATGAAATAACATCCTATTATCTGTCATCCAAAGTCAGTTCGACTCGAAGCATATTAGGCTTAGAGCCGCGTTAAAGCTGCCTGTGTAGGCAATTGTGTGTACTTATTTCGGATCCTGCAACCTTTAAATTGTCTAAAAATTTAATCATGTTTTAATTCTGAAATGCGTTTTTCGAACAGTAAGTGAAATTTTGCATTTTGTGTTTTCGCCTGGTGCTGTAGTATTAATGGTCAGCTGTGTATTCTAGAATATGCTGTTTGTATCTAAATTTAGAATTATAAACTTTTTTCTCATTTACTGTCGAATATATAACACAAATTTAGGTTGTTGTTGAAAATAATCTCTCAAAACCAATCTACTGAATTATTTAGTGCGCGCCTATATTTTATTTCAAAATATAATAAATAGATTTCGCAGTTATAATTTCGAAAGATATTTATTCTAAACATATAGGTATCGTATATTCCAATGAATTAAAAGAGTAACAAAAAAATTTACCTATACTAGTAGAATGTTTTAATGAACAAATTTTAACATTATCCTTCAGTATCTTTTTGGTTTTACTTTTAGAAATTTATCTTTTCCTAGATTTAATAACCTGAGAATAACAAAACGTTAAATTTTTACTTATGATTACAAATATGAGACGTGAAGGAAAAATAATGAATGAAAAGTAGTGTGGTTGACATCAAAAGATAATTAGCGAAAAATAATCAAAAAATAAGTAGCCGTTTAATGAAAGTAATGACTTCGAAAGATAAATCATTAACGTTAAAAATGTATCTAGACAGTATCAAAAAAAAATTTTTACAAGATCATCCGAGCTAAGACAAATACTTACTCATTTTTCTGAACAAAGAATTTGATTCTGAAACTTTTTATTTAACGAAAGAGAGATAATATTTGAGTTTTGATAAAATTATTTTTAAACATATTGATGGCATAAGCAAAAATAATATCTTGGAGCTTAACAGTGCATATATAGCAGCAATTGTTACTTTAATAATACCTGAAAATGAAAATACCAGAAGAGGATTATTTAAGCTCCTCAAACCGAAGAAGAAAAAAAATTAGTTTGAATAAATAAGGAATGTAACTAAATGGAACGGAGAAATCAGACAAAGTTTTGTGAATATATTTTAATGAGAACCCTTGTTTCTTCTTTAAAGGAGGAGTAATAAATTGGAAATTATTCGGAAATATTTGTATTTCCATCTCATGAGCTTTTTTTATTAAAATATATCAATCTAAAACGAAACTATATCACATTTTATCAGAGTATTATATGGAGAATACAGAAAGTAATGGAGAAAACTTCATTTCTTACTTTTGAAGTTACCAAAAATTTCATTTCTTACTTTTGAAATTACCAACATGCTAATGAGCAAAAATTCGACATAGTGTCGTTTAGAAAACTTAAATCTGCTAGTGTGTTTCTTTGAGATAAATTTAAACTGATAACTCCCCCAAAAAGTTTCTGACAGCTGTCAAAATGCATGAAAGGATTGAAGTTTAGATATTCCATTTGAAAAGAAGAAAAAAAACTTTAAAACATGAAATGTTAGAAATATTTATAAAAAAAAAAGATTTCATCAGAATAACTGAAAAGAATATTTTATATATTTAAAATGTTAACTTATTGGTATTAAATTTAATACATACAAAAATTGCACACAATAACCACAACATTTACTTGAAAGGAATACCATATTATGGTACTGAGTATGCAAATTACTAACTTTTCAGTGCATTTGTGCAACACAAATTGGGGGAGCTCCAAATATACTGTGTATAAAAAGATAGATTTTACAGCATGTTTCTTACTTTTTACAGCATGTATTCATTTCGAGCTTTTGTTCGTCATAATAATTCGTCATTCGGTAAATAATGTCCATGCGAGAGGTCGCAACATATAAGTTGTTCTGTTTGCGATAGATCGCAACACCAGCTGCTCTGTGGCCCAGTCGTTTAAACTATACACAGCAATCGAAGTTAGGTATCGAAAGACGTTCGTCATTACCAAACCACGTCTCGCCAACATGAGTAACGTACAATTTTGTGAAATAACGTAGTCGAAATTAGGTTGGTAAATGTTTAAAAATTATAAATATTAGAGAAAATCAAAATCCCCCGTGTAATTAATTATTTAGTTTTTTTAGTCGAGAAAACTTTTTTTTTCATCACAATTAAAAACGTTATATTGACAGTGATAGGAATTAACCTCAAAGAATGAAAAAGATACGCACTCTAAAATATTTATTCGAATAATTCTGTATTACTTACTCGTATTTTCTTAAGTATGTTGAACTTTGTCAGATGCTTAACAGTAAATATAATTATCAATAGAGTTTACACATTAAAACACCTCAGATTTCATAGACAACGAGCCCAGAGACTTTGACAATTGAGCTTAAGGATCTAAGTTTATCCTGAATAAGACTTGCTGGTATTTGCGAAGTGGAGTAAGAAAACAAAATCGAGTTTTAGAATTCAAACAATTAACAATATAAAAAAAAACAGCTACTTGAGTTGGATTTCGCATATATTCTGTTCTGGATTTACCCATCTCTGCAAATCACAAAATCATGAAAATTTAATTAGAGCTTAGTAAATGTTTAATTTAAAATCGAGAATTTTTTAATCACAATTAAAAAAATATTATATTGACAACGACAGTAAATAACCTCAAAGTATGAAAGATATACACACTCTAAAATATTTATTCGAATAATTCAATATTGCTTACTCGTATTTTCTTAAGAATGTCGAACTCTGTCTGGAATGAGTATAATCAACAACCATGGTTTTGTTCACAACATTGGTCGTTTTTGTCAATACTTTCACTGAAATATAACACGGTTGGGTCCGGGTGGATATACAAGATGTCATGTTCGATTTCAACAACCACTTAACCAGTAATGGTGTCCACGTGCATTGCTATATCATTCGACAAAATCAAGTATCTTCAGTAAGAAGGGACATGTAGAATGTGTAAGGTTGCAGGAGGAAAATGCACGCTCTGAGAGAGATCAACGATGTCTCTATAGCACAGTAAATATTATTACAGCTTTCATTTCCGTTGCAAAAGTGACAAGGGACTGAGGAGGCTCCAGTGGTGTATCGAGTGACAATAAGAGCCATAAGAGTGGCATCCCATCACATTTTCAGATGAGTGCTGGTGCATGTTGAATTTATTTGGAGGTGGTAATGAATTATCTATAAAGTTTTGAATTTCACGTAGAAAGAGTGCTAGTCTATATAACAATAGATAGCAAGTGTCTTCATAACTTTCATTCATTAGAAACATGCATTTCAGTTAAAATATAGCCCATTTGTAGGCAAATACAAGGTGTTTTTTTCAGGTATAGAAGTTTAAGTTGGCATTACTTTCCAAGATGACGACCGATTTAACAGCTGTCAAGTGATTTATTCTCAGTTTGGTTTGGCAATTCATCATGAATAGACTCACGCCTGAACAACGCTTTCAAATTGTGCAATTTTATTTCGAAAATAATGGTCGATTTTCATAAGCGAATTTTGTTTAGCGATGAAGCGCACTTCTGGTTGAATGGCTACGTCAACAAACAAAACTGCCGCATTTGGAGTGAAGCTAATCCACAAGTGTATGTCGAAAAAACGTTACATCCAGAAAAACGGATTGTTTGGTGCGCTTTATGGGCTGGTGGAATCCTTCTTTAAAAACGATGAAGGCCACAACGTTAAAGTCAATGGTGATCGGTATAGAGCCATGATTACTAACTTTTTCATTCCTGAATTGAACAATCATGATGTCCAGGAGCTGTGGTTCCAACAAGATGGCGCAACATGTCACACAGCTCGTACCACAATCGATTGATTGAAATACACGTTTGGTGACCGCCTAATTTCACGTTTTGGACCTGTGAATTGGCCTCCAAGATGTTGTGATTTAATACCGCTAGACTATTTTCTGTAAGGCTATGTAAAGTCATTGGTCTATGCGGATGATCCACAAACGCTTGACTATATGGAAGACAACATTCGCCTTGTTACTGCCGATATACGGCCACAAATGTTGGAAAAAGTCATTGAAAATCGGACGTCCAGATTGGACTACATCCGAGCCAGCCGTGGCAGTCCTATGCCAGAAATCATATTTTACCCTCTAACCGGATAGCACGGAAAATTCCGTCAGTGTAAAGATGCTTCGAAAATGGACTGCACGGATTTTTCTGCCTTCAAGTAACGTTTTCAAAAGCGGATTAGCCGCACTTTTCTGAAATCCTTTCCCCCTTTTAAGGTTTAACATCTTGAAAGATAAGGAGGGACGGAGGAAGCAACACAGCAGGAGTTTTATGGTTCGCAGGGAACCCCGTGTTTTGACCCTGGGGCAATCGTAAAAATCGGGGAGAAATTTCTTTAGAACCCAAGAAGTGTTTGTTTGCTAGCTTTTATTTTAAAAGTTTCCAAAAATCCCAACGCATAAGTAAAATATGTTACAATTCCCTTTTGGTTTCATATTAATTTCAAACTGTAACAAGTTGGGGCGTGTCAGGGCAATCTGCTATTTTATATAGTTAGACAAATTATCTTTTTTAAGTATATTCTTTCGCTTCATTTTTCTTATTTTAATCAAAGCTTTCAATTTTTGAAACATGATTATTTTATTATAAGATACCGAAAAAATTAATAAAACACCAAACTCTTTAAAATTTGGAACTTTTTCAATTTTCCAACCACTAAAAATGAATAAATTTAAACTTCATCAAATCATTTGAAACATTTTCTTACACTTTGATAAAAATAATAACGAAAAAAAAAACTAATTAAGATTTATTAGGGTTTTTTTTAGATTTCAAAGCCTAAGTGTTCAGGGAAGTTTAAGTACAGTGTGTGTGTGCCTGGTTATATATTGTTAAAATACACCGAATTATATTTGAATTTTAAGTGCTTGAACTTCAGTTTACATCAAAGACAACATGAATGAAGATTTTCACACATTTTTTTTTTATAACTTGAATGTTTGAATAAATGGTAATCAAAAATATACGGAAACATTTACAGTAGACATTTATGCATATAAATAAACATAAAAATCAATTTTAAATTCGAGCTATTGAAAAACATTCGAATTATATATTGTTCAAAAATATCTATTTATACAAAATACCTCAACATTTATCTTTTTTAAAGGCTAACTGAATAAGTAATTAAAATCTGGATATTTTTTTTAAATCTCGACCCTATAAAGCTAGATATTTTATGTTAGAAATTCCATTTGAAATTTCGAAAAAAAAATGCATCGCGCAGTTATAAGTTATTTACCATAAGTTTTAGCAATTGTTTGAGTATAATAAAAATTTCAAATTTTATTATATAGCTTTTTTGGTATCTTTTAATATATTTCGAAGATTTCATACAATTCAGTTGAAACCCGCATGCTAAGAGCAAAAAATATACTAAAAAAATTGATGAATATACAATTACAATAAATTCTTACATAGAAGCAAAACTCAGAAGCTAAAGCGTAGGAATAAAAAATGTTGAGTATATCTGAAGTAGTTTTTAAAATATTTATTTTAAAGTTCAGAAAATTTGTGTACGTTATGTTATACTTAATATTAATTAAATGGTTAAAATAATGTGTTAATATTAGTCATGTAATCGTTTGATGACACATTCATATACTAATAAAAATTATCATGGTCATTGATGCGAATGTCAAGAATTTTATGTAATTTTAAATTCAGACATTAAGATATTAATGTAGAAAATATAAAACGACCATCTAAAATACATGGAAAATGCAGTCTGCTATAAAATCATCTTGACAAACAAAATCCGGCATTTTCACTAAATATGGCAGAGCCGGCTTAGTCAGGGGCGATCTGGAAAAACAGAGAGAGAACCGCGGTTTTGATGGATGCCGATCTAGCTTTAAAAGCTCCCAGGAAAAATTATATATATATGAATTACAAATGCAAAAATAAATCTTGTAATTTTCCATACATTTTTATAACAACGAATTGTGGTATTGTCTTCCAATACATTGTTGTGTTTGACAATATCTAAGGTAACCAATCCTACTTTAGATAGATTTGTACTACTTTTTCGTAACCGTATTCCTTTTAAAATTAATTCGTGCAGCCGAAATACACCTTTTGTACCCTTAAAAATTTATGTAAACTATAACGGTTAATTTTAATTTATGCATTTTGTGAAATGTTCATAATTAACCATTTCCGTCTAAATAGTTTACATGAAAAAAAAAGTTTGGACTCCCTCATTCATTAGGGATTTATATTAGATTCTAACATTAAATTTTATTTTTCACAGAATAGGATCGAGTGGTGCTTCCACACCACAGGTCTGGGGTTCTATTAACGGGCTGCGCAAGGTCGACTCTGCCTTTAATCCCCGCTACATTGGGTCGATAAATGAGTACCAAGTTTGCTTCGGGTCTTAAACACTGAAGGTCTCTCTTCAGACAGACCACCAAATCGGGACATCTGTTCATGCACCTCAGCGTCAATGGTCACGTGTATTATGATGGGCACAGTAGTTCCTGGCCCTCATGGATTTTTGTGCTTCTGAGTTTGAGTCTTAAGTTTGAGGATTACCTCACTTTGGGAATACCCCTTAGATAAACATGTATTTCCACTCATTTGCAATTAAACCTTTTTTCTTTCAATTACGTTTATTTCAGAAGGAAGTTTGATTTTTCAAATGTATTTGCGTAATAACATGTATATTTTGTGTGTGTGTGTGTGTGTGTGTGTGTGTGTGTGTGTGTATTATATTAAAAATTTGATCAGTCCAAACATACATGTTTTTAGCTCCTCTAAAAGCTTTTAGGATTTTACGACTGATCTTATAATCCATATACGTTTATAGTAGTGTATTTAAAAATGATAAAGACATTTTTACGACTGTGTGAGCTTTTATGCCTCGTTTATAAATATAAAAAATTGCATTCAGCTACAGTTTTTAAAATGTACTGAAATAAGTGGAGGAATAGGATATTTACATATTATGAATATTTTTGACTGCAGTAAGATATATTTATATTTCAGTTTCTTTACAATTTGAATAGAAGTTGTAAGCCATTTTGCGAATAGTTTGATGTTGAGTATAAACCCATAGGCTGTTTAATATTGTAAAGTGTTTTACTTTGATACCAGCACACACTAAAATAAGGCTCATTTACAGTTATATGATCAGCTTCAGTAATATTTAAGTTTTCTAAAATAGTCTACACGTACGAAAACATTCTTTCACAACCGCACACCACATCTCATACTATATCTTCCCTACAGCAGAAAATATTTGTGTATACTGAAAAATTTAATACAGGATACATTTTCAAGTGTTAAAATTGTTTTTAAAATTGGGTATGAATACATTGTGGAACTGTCGGTTAACTTCACTGAACAAAATTGTTTTAAGTGTACTGTTTTGAAAGACAAAATTAATTAGGGAGAACTTTTCTCACAATAGAATTTGTAATGACTGAATTGTGTGAAAATATAGTTATCGATGTGTGACATTTTTTCCTTGTAATAAAAGAAACAGAAAGATAAGAAATTTAACTTGAGTAGAAAATGGTTTAGAAGTACTGTCATGCGCATTTGAAGAAGTATATCCCCCATTAAAATTAAAAATTATTGACTGAATGTGTGTTATGTCCATCACAAATGCCGATGTAGAAAAGGAATTTTTATTTAATACAAGAAGTTCGAAAAAGAGAACACTAGGAAGGAAAATTTAAATTTTTTCCGAAAAATATTCAGTTTACTTAAAAATATCTTTTATATGATTTTAATTAAAATAAATTAAAAGTATTGAAATCCTATTTTAAATTAAAAATATAACTGAATAGAGAAAGATCGGTTTTATTTCATAAATATAATCATCGTATGTAATATTTATTGTGTTATTGTTTAAAAATGAGATAGGGCCTTTGCTCTTTTTTACCTCATTACTTTTTAAAAACAGGAAAGTGAGCGCGTTTTCTTACTCTCATATTCTAAAATGAATACAGGATGCTTTTTTCTGGTTCAAATCGCAATACCAAAAATATATATATATTTTTTTAATTTTTAAAAAATGACAGAAAAATAAATTTTCTTTGAAAAAAATATAATTATTTTTCAACTTCTAACATACTATTTATTTCATTTTTTCCTCTTTTTTTTTACCTTTCATTTTTTAATTTTACTGTGACTGAACATATAGGAGAAAGAAACACCGAATTCCACTACGCTTTCAAAGAAGGCAAAGACGCCCAAGGCAACTTAACAGCTAGCTGTAAACGATTGATCTCTTGGTTCTTACTTTACAAAGAAACCGAACTGGGTCGTAGAAAGAAGTCTGTTGCATTTTTGAAGGGAATCGCAAAATAAGAGTTAAACGCTTTCGGAATAACTTTTCAGGAGGAAGGTATCCAGTTAGAGGGTTAAAATGTAATGCCACAAGATTATCTTCCGAATAAAAAAAATTCTTGTCAGTCGAATAATACATCGTTGTTTTATTGTAATTTAAAGTTCTATACCTCTAAAAAACACACTTTATAACAAATTCTGACGTAGGATTGAAGTCACAAACAAATGAGTTTTGTCATCCACATATAGTTGAGCTCAATATCTTGTTGTTATTCCTGCGATAAGTGCACGCTTTAGATATAAAATCTATATTTTCTGTAATCCAAACCATACTTAAATTTAATCATCACCAGTAATTTTAATATGTATGTACATAAATGCAAACTGTCTTTATTTTCATTCCTGGTGTAGCATTTTAATAGACAGTAAAGGTGTTATTAACAACAATATGTTGTTTCTCCTTGTATCTTTTTACGTTTAATGTTTGTAATTGGAATTTTTAGATAAATTTATAACTTTTATAAAAATTTAGGAAATATTGAGAAAAATTTTGAAGAGTTAAAACTTTTATTTTTTTCCAGAAAACACCAGTGATAAACTTTAGTTTTCTGTTCAAACTACTATAAAAATAGGAACATAGAGAAAATAAATCCTTTATTATTCAAAAAAACAAAATGCTCAGTAACAAAATCATGAAAATTGGTTCATAAATTCAAATATGTACATGAAATGTAAAAATGTACAAATCCAAAATTATTTTACATTATATCCATCATCTTTTAATTTACTTTTACTATTTTCTTGGTAAAATAAGTAAACAATTACAAATAAATAAATCAGTTTATCTTTCAGAACATTCCAATTTTTCCTTAACAAAGTATTCAATTGATTCAAAATGTTAAAAGAACACTATTTTTTTTAAAACAATTGGTCCGATTGGTACTTATTTGTTTTTCTATGTCTGTGAAACCTAAATACTTTCAAGATTGGGACTTCAAACTCTTTAAATTCGATATCAGTTTTCCGGTTCCAAAAGAAAATTTAAGGTAACTTTCTGACCTGAGCATACTTGGGGATCTAAATTTATTTAGGAATAATTTTGATTCCAAAGTAGAAATATATGTGAATTGTAATAGAAATGAAGAAATCCTTATATAAAAAGGAATATGTTAATGCAAACTGTCCTAAGATTAGAGTAATTATCTTATTGCTTATTTATATTTAATTAGTAAGGACGCGTTATTTTTTATTATTATAGCAAAATAATATGCAATTGAATTTTTTTTATTTATTTAATATCTTTAAGTTTATTAGATAAAATTCATTTCTCTCATTGGAATGAAAATAGTTGTATAAATGAAAGAAATATTCAATATAGTTTAAAGCAAAATGAGAGATAAAGGTTGCGTTATGCTTAGGAATCTTTAGTAATTTCTTCATTTATGTGTGCATGAATTAGCACACCATAAAGTCAAAAGTATATTGCATATTTTAGCTGTTTAAAAAATGTTTCAGTGTTCTCAAAGTACTTTTACCAAGTGTCGAAATTGGACTTTTACGAGTAACATATAATCTTAAACAGCATTTTCTTCACAGAATCAGAGTACCATCTCCTCACTTGAATCAAAATGCATTACCACGTGGGCTCTTTCCTAAATGGTCTTCCAAGGGCAAATTTTCTGCACACAGGATATTCCTCATCTTTATACATTTCTATAGTTCAAGATTTTCTATGTCATGCTCAAACTGCTCAAAGACGGGGACCGCTAAATAGTATTTGTGGAACCAAATGATACGACAGATGGCATTTTGTCAATTTGCACAGGATTTGGAGGTATATGTCTCTGAATTCGGAATCCTCTTGTCTTCTGAGAATGTTCGATACCTAATCAACTCAATGCCTGCCCCTGTCACGAGATGTATTGCAACAGGAGACGGTACTAAAGTTGCTCGGTCTTTGTCTAATTGTACACAGTTTATTCGTTTAATTGTGTTGTCTTTGGAATCAATTGAATATTGAATCAGTAATATTGTGTTTATATTAAATTTTCTATCCATCCGAATCTCCCTTCTTGGGAAGCCGATTTCAATGTTTCTGAATGTATTTGAATTGTTACCCAGCACAAAGACTAAATGGATACAGTTTTTCATATTTAAAATAAATTCGGCTTAATGTAAATTAAATTAAATATTGTAATAGTGGAAATAAATTAACATTTTGCTTTTTTGCTGTTGAATTAAGTTCAGTCGAAATTTTTTACAATTTCATCTGAATGCTTTTAATGCACCATTTTACTTATTTTTTTCCATAATAGACAATTACGCTTTGAATTAGTTGACCATGCGTACAATTAACAGCACAAAGTTTTTCTGGATGATGTCTTATGTTTGTTGGTTCTCTTTAAACTTAATGTGTTGAACATTTTACAAAGATGCATGCTATTGTTTTTGAATCATTTGTCTTTTACAATAAATGCTATTTCTTTCAGTTTTAAAAAAATGTTCTCAAATATATATTATGAATATATTTATATTCAGTTACTCACATACTTATATTTAAAGAGACGTTAAATATTACTGCAATTGTTTATTTGTTTTCTCATGGACGGCATATTGACACGCAAGCCTCTGAAAATATTACGTCTCGCCAAACGTGAGATCTGTTTCATGGTGGCAAAATATAGTGCCGGTTCTCGCTACCAAATTTGAACGCTTGAATTTCTTTGAATTGAAGCTCTCATATGATGCTAAATATTGCTGTGATTTTAATTTTGCCGAGAGTTCCAGAGCCAAAATGATATACTCAAGGGATCACTTTTACATGCCACATAATCATATGACTTGCATGCCTACGATTTTTGTATCCAGAAAAAATGTATTGACTCCATTCGAGATTAAACCTACAACCTTGGGCTTACGAAGCAGGCCCGTTACCTTTTAGCCACTGAGCTATTGTAGTATTAGATAAAGTTATAAGCAACTATTAACAAATCTTTAAATGTATGTATGTGATAATATACATACTAAGTGATATTAAGAATGCAATATATCAAGTATTTGATGAAGAATTATGGAAATTTCAAACTAAGTGCACATCACCAAGTATTACAAAAGATGCTAGTGAAAATAAGTTCGCCGGCACACTTTAAGGAGTGGAACCTTCAAGACGGGTAATATTCGTGCAATTATTTCTACCAAAGAAATCTATAAGTAAACTTTGCTTTTTCTTGTCTCAAGGAGTACGTATAACAGAGAATTATTGGCCACTACAAAACGAAACGTTGACAGCTTTGACAGAGAGATAGTTTTCAAGAGGCACGTGGATTAGACTCAAAAAGGTGGTTTATTTCTTAGGTAAAATTTTAACTGATATTTACCTAGAAGAAGAACACGGTGTAATAACTATATAAAAAACAGAAGAGACAAGGAAATGTAGTAACTTTGAGTGTACTGGTGCATGGATATGTCAGCACGCAATGTCCATTTACCAGTACACTTAACAAACGTTCACCAACAAGCAGAGAAGGAGTAAGCCACTTTTGAGGCCATTTTGCACCGCGCGCAGGACATTTTTGATGCAGATAAATCTGCCAGAACTCTTTACCACCAATTAGTGGCTTATAGCCTGCACCCATGTCATCCATTAGGTGGAATCTTGCCTTTACAGTCCACATAACTATGCTTGCAATGGTACCGGGCTGGAGTAATTGCACAATAGAACGCTATAGCCGGACGTTCTAAGATTACTCAGTTTGTCCTGTAGCATACGAATACGGTACCGATTTGTTGACAGATCCTATTCGACTGTAGGTTAGGACCACCTCACATCTTTTCTCTCATGATTTGACAAGGCATCGCTCATGATAGAATTTCATTTTTCATTCGTATTGATAGTACGATGATGGTCCAAGGATGAATGGCTGAAGGGCTGCGGCCCTCGAGAAATGTACTTTTCCAGCGCAGTTAAAACTCCCTCGTACAATCCATGTATCACCAAATGTGTGTATCCTTTAAGATATAAATATTCTTCCCTTCACCAGATGCCACCATTCTCTATAGATCTCTCACCATTTCAACACATTTGACACATTCTTAAAAGTGTTTTTACATCTTGCTATATATATACGACGATTAGACGATTGTTTTTTGGGCGTCTGGACTGTAACACAGTCCTCAATCCCTTATCTGGATAGCTTTGATGTTGGGCTTAGCGAAAGTGGAGTTTTACATTCTGCTTTGTGGCATGGCGGTGATTGGTTGGTCGATGGAATCAGGGAGGCGTGGCAAACGTGCTTCATCAGGATGGGTGATGTTCAAAGTTTTTTGGCATGGCTGAGAGCTTAGAGGCTGCTCTCTGATTGGGTGCTGGTAAAGTGATAATTGACTCAGGTTGGCTGCCCATCGGGCTGTGAAATAGTAAAAGGGGAGGAGCAAGTCCAGTGGGGAGAGCCGGAGAAAATTAATGACAAAAATTTTAAAAGATAAATTTTAGCAAATAGGGTGTGCAATATTAAATTGCACAATGTTAAAAATTACGGAGGATTATAAGAATCAAGAAGTATTCTTCTTGGCCTTTTTGAATTGTCATTTGGAGTATAAGGAATTAAGTTTTGAATATTGACGTTATTGATTGTATCCAAATTAGTAAAGAAGTTAATTGCAGTATTCTGAATATATGCTTTAAAACTATTAATTTTAAGATCTTTGCGAATGTCGTCATTGCGCATATATCTGGTTGCTTTGACAATCATACGAATGAGAGAGTTTTGTAAGGTATCTAGTTTATTTATATTAGTTTTAGCGGCATAACCCCAAACTGGACTTGCATATGCTAAGATGGGACGCATAACGGCTGTATAGAGAAGCACTTTGTTTTCTATACTTAAATGTGAGTTCCGGTCTATTAGGGGGAAGAGTTTAAACATAATTCTCCGGAACTTATCGCGAACGTATGTAATATGTTGTTTCCAAGTAAGGTGGGTATCAAAAATTATGCCAAGGTATTTGGCTTCCTGAGACCATGGAATCTGTTTATTGTACATGGTGATTGGTGGTGGTAGGCAAAGCTTTTTCGTGAAAATTATGGCTGTTGATTTTTCTACGTTTATGCTAATTTTCCATTTGTCATAGAAGTTTTGAAGGTGTAGTAAGTGTTTGTTTATAGCAAAAGAAATTGTAGTTAGATTTTTTAATGTTGCGTGTATGGCAGTGTCATCAGCGTAGAGGTTAATTTTTGTTAGTGAATATTCAGGAATATCGTTAATGTAAAGATTGAATAGTAGGGGGCCTAGCAAAGAACCTTGTGGACACCCTGCATTTACAGGGTGCTCGTTTGAGAGAGTCTCGTTGATTCTGACTTTGAAGGATCTGTTAGTGAGATAAGAGTGTATGAGGTGAATCATTGGGGGAGGAATATTATAAGAAATTAGTTTGAAAGTGAGTCCATTAATCCAAACACGGTCGAAGGCTTTCTGGATATCCAGAAATACCGCGCCCGTGCTTTTCTTTTTCTGGAAACCTTCCGAGATATGCTCAGTTAATCTTAAGAGTGGGTGTAAAGTAGAGAGTTTGGTAGTAAAACCATATTGATTAGGATTGAGAAGATTATTTGAATTAATGAAGTTTTTTAATCTAAGGAGAATAATGGATCCGGTTAGTTTACCGATTGTAGAAAGAAGGGATATAGGCCTGTAACTAGTTGCTAAGTGAGGATCTTTGCCAGGTTTGTTAATTGGAAAAATAATAGCTTCTTTCCAGTTATCTGGAAAGTGATTAAATTTGAGGATTTTGTTGACTAGAATAGTTAAAATAAGGATGAGTTTAATGGGGAAATTTTTTAACATGCGGTTAGTGATTAAGTCTTTACCAGGAGCTTTTTTGGCGTTAACATGCTTAATGTAGTGAATAATTTCGTCTGGAAGGGCTGGTTCAATGTTAGTGGTTGGAGGGGTGGAAAGAAAGTTGTTTACGGTGGAGTTAATATTTTCGTCGATATGGTTATAGGAATCATTTTCGCGTGCATTTTCAATAAAGTTATTTTTAAGATTAGTAGCTAGTAGGTTAGCTTTTTGCTGATCTGTGACTGCCGTACCAGTTGCACAGTTGAGAGAAGGGATTTTGGATCTTTTATTTTTGAAAAATCTTTGTGTGCACCATAGGCTGTTGTCTGTGGTGTTAAGTGCTTCTAATCTTTTTTGCCAAATATCATCGTTGTATTTTTTGAGTTCTTTTTTGAAATCTGATTGTGCTTTATTGTATTATGTTTTAAAAATTGGGTTGAGTGTCTGGTGATAACGTTTACGAAGGTGGTTTTTGAGTTTTAGTAGACTATTAATGTGTAGTGGAGTGAAGTTTCGTTTGTCGATTTCTATTGGTCGGGAGTTTCGATGACCGCGTCGGTGAACTCTGAGATTTTTTGCTCTAAATCATTAGTATTATTAATATCGTTTGGGTGAAAATCAAATAAAGAAAGGTTATTATTTAGATTATTTTTGAAAGAATACCAGTCGGTGGAGACCGCTCTGGGATTAGGGGGCTCAGTTGCTAATTTAAAGCTGAAGTTTAGGAATACTGGGTTATGATCGGACGATAATTCGTCGATAGAGTTAATGGTGAAAGGGTAATAGAAGTTCTTAATTAGTGCTATGTCAATTGTATTAGCGGAGTTATAACCAAATCTAGTAGGGGTAGGGGGATAGGCGATATTTAAATTTAGCATATTGGCGAAGTTAAAGAGGTGCCTTCCTCTGGTTGTGTTATTATTACAGTTCCAGGCGTTATGAGTAGCGTTAAAATCTCCGAAGAGAATACAGTTATTAGCAGTTTGAATAAAATGCTCGATGTCTATTGTAAATAAGCTTTCATCGGAAGAAGGGGGGATATAAACACAAGTAATAGAGATGGGATCATGCTGGGGGGGAGTTAGTATAATGTTAGTTGCTTCTAGAGCTCGAAGTGGGGGGTGGGGAGGCAGTAGTGCTTTAGCGAGTTTTTAACGAGGATCAGAGTTCCACCTGCGGTACGCGCTCCTTCTGAAATTCTGTCATTTCTATGGCATGTGTAGTTTGCAATATTGAGGTTGTGAGAAGGTCTCAGGTGAGTTTCTTGTATAAGAAGAATATCTGGGGAGTGCTTCTCTATAAAAATACGAAGTTCGGCATATTTTCTTAGCAATCCGTTTGCGTTCCATGAACACAAACTGAGACCAATCGGGGAGGAACTATACATGATTAAAATTATTGCAAGATGCCTCTATTTGGGCGTACATTTGGTTTGGGTTTAATTTTTGGTTATTGTTCATATTATTATTATTGCAAAGAATTTGAGATAACTGCATTAGACAATGCATAGTCATTTGCAGTGTGGCTTGAACATTAAAGTTATTATTGTTTTGATTATTATTAAAATTGAAATTGCTATTCCTGTTATTAAAGTTTGGAAAGTTATTGTGGTTATATCTGTTAGTTGGGGGGTTTGGTTTTTTGGTCTCAGTTTGTGCTGAAAACCCAGGTTCTCGTGTCGCCATCTGTGGGGGGTTTATTTCATTATTTGCTCCAGTTGTTGCTTGGGCATATGAGATGTTTGGCCTAACCAAACTATTGTAGATATTTGTGTAGGAGTTCCTATTGTTTTTGGCGGCTCCTTTTGGGGGTTTGGGGAAAGATGGGCATCCTCTGTAGTTTGCCATGTGGCCATATATATTGCAGTTGATGCAATACGCTGTCTCGAGCTTTTGTTTTAGAGGACAGTCACGGGTTATGTGGTTCTCGCCACATTTCAGGCATCTTGGGTTAAGATGGCAATTTTCGGAGGTATGATTGAACTTATTACAGGTGTAACACTGGGTTACACCTCTTCCATCATAACCCTCAACTCTGACGCTGAGGTAGCCTAGGGTTTTTAAATCAAAAATCTTTAGGTTGTCTAGGTTTCTGGGGAGGGTGATTAAAAAGATGGGAAGGGTACGTTTGGTTTTTCTGCTAATTAATTGGTTGACCCTGTCCGGCGTGTAGCCGAGTAGTTCTAAGTCCTGCTTGATTTCTTCTGGGTCAGTCTTACGGGGATGCCTTTATAACTACCCTTTATGGGGCGTTCGGCTTTGGATTTGAATGTATAAAATTGATATTTTAATTTTTTCAGCAGTTGAACTGCTGATCTGCGTTCTTCTGCAGTATCCGTGTATAATTTTAAATAATCTCCCGTTAATCGGGATCTGATTTTCGGGAATTCTTTAGTTATTGCGGCCATTTGAACTTTATAGTTTAAATCTTCTCCGACGCGTTCAGAAGATGATTGTATTTAAGGCATTGAAGATTTAATTTTTGAGATGTCAACTATACTCTCATTGGCTCAGGGTCTAGACTAGTGCTTCTCAAACTTTCACTCTCTGCGACCCAATATTCAATCATAATTTTCATCGCACCCCTCTTCATTCAATAACAATGCATCAAATTCGAAAAAAAAGATACTCTGACGCTAAAGCTACAACAATACTTTTACTTCTTGAGTGCCGCTGGCGTATATAAACATCTCGCTCAGCCAGTGCGTAAATTGCTCCGGACGTATATATACGTCTTTCCGATGTACGATTTTCTCTGTCGCTGCTATCCATAAAATTATTCCGAAGGTTTTGGAATTCCATAAAATGACCTTGATAGTTTTGCGAAGGATTTACTTATTTCAGAGGATTTTCTCATTTATTTCCTTTATCCTTCCCCGCCAATACACTACATACGCTTGCAAATGTGTCAAACGATATCATTGGGTAGCGAATTGCGTACATTTTAATCGGCAGTTTCGGAATTAATTATAAACCGTAAAAATTATTCAGATAAGTGTTAATATTTGCATATAGTCTTACGTATATATATATGACAAGCCCATGAGGTCACCGGAAAAAGTAAAACTAAAATAACGAAAATTAGATGGCTCGGGTGCCAGCGAACTAAATCACTTATACCCAGAATCAAGGAAAAAGGTTGAATAGAAATGCAATATCAGAAAACACTCCTCCCGCAGGGGGGAGGCCAGTGGAGGAAGGAGTCAAACGAGGATGAAACCGGAGTGACGTCACGAAGGCGAGAGTGGAAATGCGCCTGAAGGGGTCGAAAAGCCCCAAAACGCGTTCGAGGAGCATCAAAACGCAGTAGGGAGAAAAATTGCTGCTTTTTTTTCGCAGCCGGAATGAAAAAGAATGGAGTCTGCAAGTAGAACTTACAAACGCAACAGCAGGAGGAAGATGCAGGAGCCAGCTTTTTCACTGATCCCAGTTTCGACAAGTGGCAAAGGCATTTGAGTGTTGTAAGATGTAGCAATTAAGTATTTATGTTGTGTTTACGGCGGTTTCAAGGGCAGGAAAAAGTCAAACTTATTCTTAACTTAGTATTGTTAAATTAATTATAAAATACATTGTGTAATACTGAAACATTTATAAGTGTATTATATCAGCGTAAATGTTTTTTTTTATTTTTTACTGTGTCGGAATGAATTTTGTTTGTTTACTTTCAATAAATTAATAATTTTTTTTAATAATCCTTCGTTTTTGATTTGTCAATATGGTCACGCCCTCCCCCTCCTAAAGTTATCACGCCCCGCTAGGGGATGCGCCCACAGTTTGAGAAGCGCTGGTCTAGACCGTATACTTCATGAATCGCTCAACGTAATGGCCCTAATATCTATTAAATTGACACTGTTTTTCCTGTGCGTTAAGAATATCATTTCAAAATTTCATAAAATCAATTTTTGTTCTTTGCTATCTCTCCCTTTTTTTTGCCAAATTTTATTATTTTCTGTAATACTTTTTTTTTACATTTTAAATGTCACATTGTTCGTTTCATACTATCATGCGTCACATTTGTTTGATCTCTCAAAATATATATATATTTTACAAATTTCTTTTTTCTTCTTTTAAAATATTTGTATGAATACATTATTATAAGTTAAATAATTGATAAAATGCATTTTTACTAATATATATTTCGAATTCATTAGTTTTTTACTAACATTTCGTTAATAATATACAAAAAAAACTACCTTTTTCTGCATTTACATTGGAAGTATATATGTTCTTATGTTTATTTATTCATATATTTAGCACAGATGACATTTTGATAATAAGTAATAATATTTCTTTTAATATGTCGATATTTCCTTCTGACAGCAAAATATATTTGTGATTTCTCACCATTCACTTAAAGTCAATTCAAGAAAAATATATTTCATCAAATAAACTTTCCAAAAATCAAATTACTTTCACAGAGCGGCTATTGCCGTTAGCTACAAAAGAAGCTAACATTTTGTATTAATACTTAATACCGATATATTTCTTAGCACTGTGGCTTATGGTAATCACATCAAAAGGTTTCTTCGTCGATAACCCTAGAGAAATAAAAGAAAAGAAGGTTCTCATCCTCCTGAGAGACTGAAAGCCTAGATATCTCTGGCAACACTTGTCTAATCCTTATTTAGTAAATATGATCAGGAAAACTTAGTACGTTGAATTTTTTTGGCTAGAACTTGAATTACATATATTTTTATATATGTAACAGAATGACAAAGAATACTTTAAGTTCTATTGTTTAAGTTATTTTTCTGTTAACACATGAACATTCTTTTATTATATCTTCAGTTTTTTTTTTTACTTCTCAATGATAAAAATAAAAGAATTGGGCTTTTTATTTTTCATTTCAATGTTACAGTCTCTAAATATCATATAGATAAATTTACTGGAACTTTAAAAAGCGTGACTTGTATTTTCTTAAGAATGTTCTGTTCTTTCATATTTTTTAAGTAGACTTTAATGGTATATAACTCGAGTATTTTGACTTAAAATACTTATGTTATTCTGTTAACGTTTTAAATCGATTGCAAATGAAATCAAATTCTTTTAAAATTTAAACAGCAATGCGATTTAAAAGAAAGATTTTTAAATTAGATTTTGTTGAGTCTTCAGAAAAAGTTTTAACAAGTTTCTAAATTTGATATCATACTTATAAATTATATTATATTTTGGAAACATTCCTAATAAACGACCAGCAAGAGACTCCCTGCATTTAAAGTTAATTTCATTTTATATGATCCAACAGTACATAAAAAATATATAAAAGTATTTTTTAAATCTATTTTGTAATAAATATTGTTGAAGTAATATTGAATCCATTGAACACGTCTGAGCATTGCCAAAGCCTTCTATTAATTTGTTTATATATTTTACGTGTACGTTTTTACGTCTACAGGGTGACTCAATACAAAAATGAGATATGCTGATATAGAGCTTTAAGCAATCATAACATTCAAGGAAAGAAGTTGAAGCTGTGAATCCTAACAGTTTAATACGTGCTTTAAATGTAAAAATGACGTGATATGAGCATACCTATTCTCAAAGTTATGGTTTATTGATGATTGCATACGCATAATTTTCTTTTAGAATCTCTACAGGAATATAAAAGTATATTTAAAACAATATAAAAGTTAAATAGCATGGATTCCCTGTTTCATTGTTTTAGACACAGTGTTTATGCAAATACCATTTTACTTAACATGAATTATTAAATTGATAAGAATAAATATTTCTAGCAATAAAAAAATGGTTTTTCACAAATTACAATTTTAATAATCTGGTGATGTATCAGGTAAAATTAAGAAAGCTTTGTAAGCTACTGAACTGTTCGACAAAAAAGTCTTATACTTCTTCAAAATATAATTTTATATATAAAAATACCCATCCTCATATTAAGACGTAATTTTCCAACGAAAGGCTACCTTAAAAGTTTACTTTTTGCCGAACTGCTTCATTAATGTGTTCAAAAAAATGTCGACTCCCATCTTTTTAATTCTTCATCTTAAGATAATTTAACATTCATATGAATATCCTAAGTTTTGAAAAATGTGTTAATATGATGAAGATTTTTCTAGAGAGTAAGGATTGTGGGAAAAAGAGGTATCCCAACTTAAATGCATTATTTCTGTTATGCATCGGGTGTTCATGCGTTTTACCCATTCTTTCGATGTCTGTTCTGTTTTGTGCAATGAATTATGCTTGCTTCGTCATGTACTATGGACGTCATGTACTATGCTAGTATAATATTTTAACCTTAAATTGGCAATCATTGTCTCCAACTCATCCATATTTTTAGATTTAAAAGTTTTCATCGGCTGATGTCATTATCTCCAAGCCCACAACAATTTTTTTTAAATCTTCATATGGGGCAATTTTGATGTAACAAACTATTCTCCAAATGCAAAACAATTTTTTATTGTATTAGTCCCAATTTTAAATCCATAAAGCGAACATGCACTTTATTCACAGAAATTTCATGTATTAGAACTATATTTTATGTTATCCGACTCGGTTGAAAAGTTATTTTTTGGGTGTTAACCTTATTATAAAAAAAGAAATATAAGTATTGAAGAAGAAGAAATATAAAACTTAATATATAATTTTAAGTTTTTTCTCAAATATTTACTTTCTCTAAGTTATAAACTACTATTTTTAAATGGAATCTTGAAGAATGAAGTTTTTATGATAATTTGTGCACAAAAAAGGAAAACTCTTCATAACAAGCCAATAAAATTTGTAAAACTTATGCAATTAATCTTTTAGAGTGTAACAAACCTCAGGTTTTATAATTACATGCACTCATATTTTACAGCCATTTTTTGCTTATAACGTTATTAATTTCTACAAAAAATCATTAACATCAAATTTGAATGCTTACAAAAAAATTTATTTTTTTAAATATTTATTTCAAGCAGTTTATGACACTTCAGATTAATCATGAATTATATGAAAGAAATTAAAATTACTTTATGTCCAACACATTTTTATTGCTGTTTTTCATAACATTGAAAATTTTGCTAACATTTCATAAAAATGATATTTTTCCGAAAACAAGGAGTGTGTTACATGTTATTTACTTAATAACTATGACTCTTTAAAACATTTTATGTTTTTAAAACAATACAATTCTTCTGAAAAATCAGTGTACTAACTCATGTGGATGCCTTGAATAAGAGCGAAGTATTCGAGATTCAATCAGTAATAAAAATAAAGAAAAATACATGACGAATAAATAATTAATAAAATTTTGTCCGATAACAAATGTACGCAATACTTGAAATTAATATACATCATAAAAACAACGGAATTTTCTTCGGCAATTAATATATTTGAAGGAAGAATAAACTTAGCGCATAGAGCTTGTTTTATTATCTGCGAAAATGTTTTGTTTGGTAAATGATGTATGTTAGTAGCAATAATTAATTAAATCGAATCATTTCGAATTAATTCATTCAGTAAATTTAGATTGATAAATATCATAATGGCATACAGTAACTAATTAAATGACTTCGCATTGCAAAAAAACATTCTTTTCTTTTCAATCTTTAATCATATATTAAGTGTATTGAAATCCATTTTTTTAGTTCCATAGGAATAAGATTCCATAGTATAAGATTTCGCACTATTCCCTGAAGGGATAATTGAGATTTTAAATCACTTAAGGTAGAAAAAAAAATTCCGTAAGTATTATTTCGTATCACTACACTTCTCAGTAAATAAATATCTTACCTTACAACTACTTAGGGACGAAAACTGCTTACTGAATTTTACTTTTAGTTTCCTTTTTTTAGATTTTAAGTTTTAATCATAAGAAGAATATATTTGCTTTTTTTTCTTGCTTTTAGTTAAGAATAAATATTTGAGAAACAGTAACCCCCTTATATTATTGTCATTTATTTACGAAATATTTCTTTTTCAATTTGATTTAATTATTTTTTTTTGTTTTGTTTTGCGGACTTTTAAAATAAAGTATTTTACAGAAAAATCTTTTTTTCTTTCAGATAGCCTCAAAAATATGCACATATTTATTAAGATACAAAATGAATTATCTTTTAACCAGATCTTTTTCACACACATTCAAAACCAAATTTCATTTAAGTAATATTAAAAATAGTTTTAAAAAAGTTTAATTATATTGTTAAGCAGAAATTGGGTTTTTCTAAATTTTTATGTTCCTTTTTGTAGCAGTTTCACTATATTGTTGTTAAGAATTTTGCTCTTTATTTCTTAATTTTTATAATAATTTTTTTAATGTTTTAGTTTAGTTTATTAAGAAGCAATATTATTTCACAAAAAAGAGTAAGATTAAAATTATTATACTCAATTAATGTACTCGATTATTTATTTTACTCTAAATAGCCGTCGAACTGCAAGTCATCACAAGAGGTTGGTGGGAGGGGAGGAGAAGTGAAAGGCCCCTGACAAATCAGGGTGTTTTCACTCTAACTTGGGGAGGAACAGAGCTAAAAATCGTACTGTCAACTGTATGATGCTCAAAGCTACGGAAAACGACAGGCGTACTTCTAGAAGTTCAATCTGCCTCAGATTCTGACAACTTTCTTTCAACAAATAGATAGCACGTTATCTTGGGAAAATTAGATTTTTAATCCACGAATGAGTTTCCACAATGACGACCATGAAGCAGATCTCCATAGCCCTTCAATATATTGTCCATTGTATTTTTGTAACACAAAATATTATTTGTTAATTGTTTGGTACGCCTTAATTTTGATATTCATTCTGATATTTTGTTTTAAATTCTATTTTATATATTTCCCAAACAGTACAGAATATTGTGCAGATAATAACAAATTTATTTTCATACATTCATTTACTAAATTTTTAAATGTATAAATTATTCAATGACGCAAAAATTTGCAATTATGAAAAATTTCATTAAGTTATATTTAATAAAGAATTGTTTATTAATATCCAACTTCTTACAGATATTAATAGCGAGATAGAAATATATCCAAGCTACATAAATTCAATATAGTCTAACTAGTTTTAAGTATTATTTTATTAACTGTTTCGTGTAGCAATATGCATAATCCGTTTAATATTTGTTAGCATTCATAAAAATAATTTTAGTAAAAATAATTATTTTTTGTAAATGCCCCTATTACATGATCCACGCATGTTACGTATTAAATGAAGATTAAGAATAAAGAAAAATAATTAAATTAGAAATAAAATATATGATAAAATCTTTGTGGCAATTATCTTTGTATTGTTTTTTCTTTAAATTACGTCTAATGATATTTTGTGTTCGTATAAAAAAGAAAATAACCGGAAGTATTCGAAACGATACTGGAGTTAGGAATAGTACATTACATTAAAATATGTAGGCATATCTTAACTGATCTTGCTTTGTTTTTTTGGAAACAACAAATTTAATTAGATTCTGAATAAAATTTTTATTACTTTCGAAGTGTTACATGCAAACTTCTTTAATTCTTAAAACTTAAAGTAAACCTCTGATTCACTTTACAGGGTAATCCATAATTAAACATATTTTGTTTGTTTTTTAAACATAAAAAATATCCATAATATTAAATTCGCTATTTAAAGAATACAAGATTTCCTCAAAAATGAGTCAATTCTAAAATGCAGATATTACATTAGTCATCATATTAATGAATTTCATCTAGTCAGTAAAAAAATTATGAAGACTATTTAATAGCTTAAAAATAATATAACTTTTAATGAACTCTCAAAATTTTATTTCACCAATTTATCTGATAACGATAAACGTGCAGATTTGTAAACCAGTACTTAGTTGTGCTTACTGCCGATCACAGCAGAATGATGCAAAGTGAAATTTCAATCTGAGCATTTATTGCTATAAACCAGTGCTTCTCAAACTTTCTATACTCACGACCCAATTTTCAACCATAATTTTCATCGCACCCCCTTACATATAAGAATAATGTATTGAATTCAATAATAATATACTTTGATGTAAATCTACAATACGACTTTAATTATAAACCATACAAATAATCAAGATAAGTATCAAATTTGTATATAATTTTATGACGTGCCCATAGAGTCACAGGTAATTATTAAATTTGTTCTTGACTTAGTACTGTTAAATTAATTATGAGAAATACATGGTGCAGTACTGATACATTTATAAGTGTATTATATCAGTGTAAATGTGTATTTTACTTTTTATTATGTCAGAATGTATTTTTTTTTACTTCCTTTCAGTAAATTAATATTTTTTTAAAAAAATAATGTTTGTTTTCGACTTTTCGATATACTCGCGCCCCTCTTGGGGGTTATCACACCCCCTAGGGAGGCGCCCCCACAGTTTGCGAAACACTCTACGCCCAATAACTTATAAATGTCAAATACCTTATCCAAATGAGTTGTAGCGGCATTCATAAATATTTCTAAGTAACAATCATCATGTATTCCGAAGAACGTTCTTCCAGTTTACGGAAATGAATATCTGAAGAATGAAGTTCTACGATAAATGCAGACATTATTGAATAATTTTCAAATTTTGGCCTTTCGTATGGACATTAGTGCACTTCTGCAGAATAAAATATCATAAATAAACATTAATACGAAGACAGAAAATGCTTCTGACATTTTCGAGCGAAAACGAGTTGTAGTAGATGAGTCAGACATTTGGAAGTATATCAAGAATAAGCATACAAATTGAAACACTAAATCATACAAATATACATTACATATATGCATATAATTTGATTACATTAAAAGAAATATACGCCATCTCATGTTCTTGCGTTCTTTTACAATTTACGAAATTAAAGAACACAGTAATAGAATCAATTTATACTATAACATAGCAGTGTATTTTAAAGACAGATATTAAATTTATAATTGAATAGTTATTGTGGAAATACACGAAAGAAGAACTGTAAAATTCAAGAGGCAAGTCGTAAAATATTATCTGAACTTTATATTTATTTATCTATTGTTGATTTCTCTTTTTTAGGTTTTTAAAAAAAAGAACATTTTAACTATTTTAATAGATTTAACACTCACGTGTTCGTATATATTACTTCAGTAAAACCATATTTTGCAGTTTTCTTTTTCTGAAAGTAAATTTGCAATATATATATATATATATATATATATACTGCTGGACAATTGCTAAGGACGGACCACAAATTGCTATGTAGCATAACATTAAGCGAGACATGAGGCCTAGTAGGATGAAATATAGTTGCCACACTGTTCAGACATTAGAATAAAGAATATTTATTGTTCTGGAAAGTACAAAAGCTGTGAAATATCTGAAAGAAAAAAAATGTTCATTTGATCTGCGTACGGAGAAATGGAACAATGCATCTAAAATTCAGCAGGCACCTTAAAGAAAGGTATCAGTAAGGGATATGTCTACCGTGGAGTGTGATGCAACATTCCACACGTCGTACCATACTTTGCACAACATTATCCAGCAGCTGTTGAGGCAATTTATCCCATTCCTCAATGGGTTTTAGATCTGGAGAACGCGCTGGCCATACGAGACGTTGAATACCCTCGCTGTCTAGACAATCCTGAACAGTGAGTGTTCGATGACATGTTGCGTTGTCGACCATAAAAACAAATTTATCACAAACAGCACCACGGAAAAGACGAACATGAGAAAGTAGAACTTCATCAATGTATCGTTGGCCCGTCATAGTCCCATTTGCAACCACATGTAGGCGCGTGCGGCCATTGATCATGATGCCGACCCACACCATGATACTGCATGTCGGATATCGGTCCTTTTCCCGGATATTTTCTGGACGATAAGCAGTACCCCTTCGTGCACCAGATCAGTTGGCGTCTACAATCCGATGACAGACTGAACCTACTCTCATCTGAGAATAGTACGCATGCCCAGACCTGTTCAGTCCAATTGTGATGCTCACGACACCATTGAAAACGGGCAGTACGGTGCTGTCTGGTCATTGGGACACACACAACAGGTCTGCGTGCGTATAGTCCTCCTCCCCTCAAACATCTGGCAACAGTTTTTCGGGAGATCCGCTTTCCTGAGGCAGCAAGAAACTGATTTGCCACCTGCTGCGCTGTGGTGCGCCTGTTCCTTTTGCTGATAGGACGATATATCTGTCTTCTGCAGGCGTCGTACTTCTAACACGACCTCCCCGTGCCGTCTACTACACATTCCAGTAGTTTTAAATGACATCCACAGCCGTTAAACAACGCTTTGAGCGAAGTCGAACTCCCTGGCAACATCTGTTATTTTTTCGCCCTTCTTCGACCTTTCCAATAATTCGGCCACGCATAAAATCATCTATGTGATGTCGGGAAGACATGCCAAAAATTTTAAGTTCGTCTATTAAATCTTTCCTGTAAAACTTTGACTTGAAACAACAACTGTCCACACGCGTCAAAACCTTTAAAGCTCCTTTGAACGCTATCACAGACGTGGAAAAAAAATTGCATATTTATACTTCTTCTTACTAATATCCCGCACTTATTCTAATTTTTCACATTTTGCTTCCTTTCATTTTGTGGTTGCTATGGATGATAGTGTTATCCGTCCTTAGCAATTGTCCAGCAGTATATATATATATATATATATATAGACTCATAATAAAAATCAAGTTCTTAATTCTGAAAAGCGTCACATGGATTTTTAATGAACCCTAAGATTTAAGAACGAGCATAATAATAAAGTTTTCAGTTGACATAAGTGGTAGAAATCGTCAATACTTTTAAATTTTCATTTTAAAGTGGTTTGTTGGGTAAAGTAATTAGAAATCAAAACAATATATTAATTTAATTTATGGAATTTCAATTATTTTAAGTTTCAGGCTGAATATTTAGAAATAAAAAAATGATTCTCAAGAATGTTAAAACCCTAAAATTTATAATATAACTGTACAAAAAATTCCATGAAAAAAATTCGTATTTGTTTCAAATTTACAATGAAAACAAACTGTAATAGTTAAGTGACACACATTTGAATTTTTACAAAAGTGTATTTAGAAATTTTTAAAAACGTGTCGCTTGACTATTATAGTAATAATTATTTGTTTTCAAATATATTTGATAAACGTAAATATTAAGTTTATATTTTTCAAGGAAAGCATACAAATATTGTACTCAAAAAAACCCAGAAAAATATTCGATATATTTTTTAAATTATAGTATGAACAAGAAAATAACACAAAATCCACATTTTGATAAATTAACGATTTTATCTCCACTAAATATGAATATAAAATGTAATTAGTTTAAATTTGTATATATTTTATTAACTTTATAACGAAAGGAAAAAATAAATAACTAAATGAGTGAAGAAAATAAGAAACCCCAAAAGCTTTTGAGGATACAAAATAAATTTAAAAGCTTAACTCCACACCATTGATATTCATGAAGGGGGACCTTTCCATTCTCTTCTAATATCTGCTTTAATGATTATTCCCATAGAATATATTCGATCAATCATGATAAACAAAATTTTTTACACAAAAAATGGTTCCTGAAGCTATTTTATGTAATCATTTGTATTTTAATCCCAAAATGTCCTTTTTATTTATCCACCGAAATTCATGAATTTAAACATAGTTCATCAATCACTTTTTTATCCTTTGCCCTTTCCCAACATTTTTTTAAAAAATCTGTAGTCATTTGTAAGAATCTTCCTGTTCTATTACCCTCTCTTTTTGCTTAAAAAAAGTTTTTCCCCCTCAGGACATATTTTGAAATAGTTCGGAACAACACATTACTTTCAGCAGTTTTATGTGAACAATTTTTACAATTTTCTACAACAATTATTTATTGATGGTAATGTAGCATTTCTTTCCATAGTTCGAAAATTACATTTAGAGGACATTGTTTCTGTTGCACTATTTTCAGTCTGGATAAGACATAAGGAAATCTCATTTTGATTGAGAAAAAGGTGTATATATAAGATGCATTATATTTTATTTTCTTTGTTCATAAAGTTCATATTGTTTTTGCTTTTCCTCACGCTAACTAAATATTTCAGCAATTTTCAATTATAATAAACACAAATATATGCATCATTGAAATTCTTCAACAAAAGATAACTTAGTAAAACATTTATTATAACAGAAGTAATTTTTTTAAAAAAAAATTAGGAATTCAAGACAAACCTCAATTATTGTAACTGTTTTATTTTATTCTTGCATAAAACGTTGATTTATGATTGTTTTTTGTAATTGCGTGTCTTTTCTTCTCATATAGAAATATGATTGCTAAGACTTTTTAAATAATGTTTATTTCTCCAATTCTTAGCATATTAAATGATTTAATTTGATTTGATATTCTTTGAAATAATTAAGAGGGTCATGCACTTGAATTTTAAAAAAAATTGTCGATTTTAACTTTTTAAACTTTCTAAAAGTTCAAATATTTCTGGTTAAAATGATATATGTTATGAAGAAATACGATAATTGGAAGTGTTTTTATTTTTTTAATAAAGCTACTCCCCTTGACGCGCATCAAATGAGCTTTGCTAGGAGAGACTGTGTTTCCCCTTGCATAAGTTTCTGATGAGCGAGAATACATATGATGTTCAAAAGGGGAAATTTAGAGTGTATTGGGCTTATCTAAAAGTGTATGGGTACACGTCTTTTGGATCTTAAAACGAAACAGGAAAAAATAGTTAAGTGATAGAAAAAGCCTAAGATGCCGTAACCGATTCACCGACATTTTATTATCACAATTCAAAGATATTATACTATGGATAATATAAATAATATCAATGACCTACACAGCATGAAAACTGCTCTTTGGGCTATTTATTTTCATCTTCTGTCTTCAAACTAGAGCCCTCAACATGGACTCTGTCCTGCGATTATAAATTGCTTATGTAAGTTTCAAAAGACACAAGCTGAATGTAACGAAATGCACTATGATCATAAACATACCATACTAAATTAGATGAAATCAGTTCTTAGAGATCTAGGGGATCCTATGATATTAAGGAAATGTTTACATGGAAAGACGGAAAGCCCAATTGAGTCAGTTAATAACACCATTTGGTCAGTGATTCCAAAATCTACATTTGTTGAAATAAAAGCTCTAAAATTAGGGTTAAATATGGCTATTGCACAGTTCAGTATGAGTCATGTAACAAAATTAATTATCTTAAAACCTTGTATTTTTGAACCAAGTTATAACTGTGTGTGCCATGCATCAAAAAACGTACACGTAGGTTTCATGTAGCTCAACGAAAGCTTATTGAGATCCCCAAGAAAGGCAAAATTGTTAAAAACAATGAAAAAAAGAGAATTAGAAAAGTCTTTTGTAAAAGTAGAGAGTAAACAAAATGCTTCATGTACTTCTAGAAAGTACTAAAAATAAATGCTCAAAAAATTACAAATTTTTATCTGTTTTCTCAAAATGTAATATTTTTCACTTTATGTACCTTTTTCTCAAAAATTACTTATCATATAATCCTCAAATTTTCAGTAAGCAGACTTTTAACATGTTTACACATTTTAATGGAGGGAAATAGATATATCTAACAAACGTTTTTAGATATGGCTTTTTTAGTCTAAATTTTAGGGGAAAAAATTAGACATTTTTTAAAATAATTAATTTACTTTTCAACAAAAAGACAAAACCCTCCGTTAAAGTGTTATTGATAGAACACATAACCTACTGTAAAAGTTTTACTCATGATAAGTTAGTAGTTTCTGAGAAAAAGGTACACAAACTTACGCAATTTAACATGGGCCGCTATGGACGTGCTGGACCTCCTTAACAGTATAGATGATAACAAACGGATCAAATTGGAACGAAACATACCTGATATCCTTCTGAATAGAAATAATTAATTTAATTCTAATCTATTTCAGTGTTTTCGAAGCCCTTAACAGTCAACTTCCTTTTTGCACAACTTAGCGATCCCACTATTAGCCTCTCTGTGTTGTGTGGACGCGACGATCTCTGAGCAACATTGGGAGACTAGTGTCTATACTATATAAACGAATCAAAAATGAGGCATTTGAATAGGACGAAATTGTCTAGATATATAGATATATCAACACGTGTTAGGGAAAAACACTATGTCATAGAAACTGAATGTTTTATTAAGGAAATATAACTACTCTGAAGCAAATAATAAATAATTGACTCAAATCTGTTCGTGATGTTAGCGTTATCCTATTAGATATTAATTATTACGGTTTTTGCAAATGTTCTCTCTCAGGATTGCATGTCATCATTTTCTAACTGGTTTGTTAGGTCGAAGACATTCATGTTTGGTGGGACATTACTGATCATAACAACTAAAAATTTTCTATTGGGGGACATATTTACTGATATCACCGATAAAGGAAGTATTGGAGAATTGGAGAAACAATACAAAGAGTTCAAATGTATACCCTGCTCCAGCTGTAAGGATGTCTATGTATTCATATATATATATATATAGGAATAAAGATTGTTGGGTTAAATACTGTTTTAAGACGTCAACCGATGTATTAGTAGCCTGAAGAGAGAAGGGAAAACAGTGAATGAAAAATTTATTTTTCTAAGATTATAAATAACTATTGAAAAAAATATAAGTATTATAACAATAGCATAAATCTACATACCCAAAAGTAAAAACAAAACAAAAGAAAACCCTATAAAAAACTGAAAAATTGCAAAAGATATAAATATGAACAGCAAAAGTACGTATTAAATGTCTCAACAAGAAACTTCTGAAATGGTAGCCACAAATATTATGTATGTTTTTATATATATTTACGTGTATGTAAGCTCAATGGCCAAAAAATTAAGAACATTCCACTCTAATTCCACAATTTTACCTCTAATTTAAAGCAAAGCTAATCTGTCTTTGATTACAACAGTTCAGTTAAATTTATAGGCGTGTATTTTGTGAAAATTGAAACTTTTGATAAAGGATATTAGTCCATGTTAGTAAAATGTCAGTTTTTAACTATAACCAATCAAATAGTGATATATGGGAACTTTTAAAATATGTTTAATTAATATCATACAAATGACCAAATGGGTTGAGATCTCCTTTGTTCCTTAAAGAAAATAAAACTCTAAATCATGTTCCTCAAAATAATCTTAGATTATTCCTGACTGGTTTCAAAGTACATTATCATACTGAAAATAGCTACCAATTAA